>NW_027019306.1:1623884-1867639 GCF_013076305.1 Rhopilema esculentum
TCAATTCGTTTATCAAATCGTAAGGATCTTGCGGTGAATCACGTGCAATAACCATGTTCAGTAGCAATATTAATCGATTTTCGATTGAACATTGAAGCTCAAAATGTTTTTACCAGTATGAATTCCATGTATTGAGGCCCGAAGACATAAAGTTTAGTTCCATGTCGACTTCGTGATTATTGTCGGCCTAAATACATGGAGACTAGTAAATACACTTTCGGCCTAAATACTTTGGTTTACATGGTGACTTTGTAATTGGTTGTATGGGTGCAATTAACGTCTCGCCTCGATACAACAATATTTCGCCTCGATAGACAGGGATTCGTCATAGTGAATATTGCGAACCAGATTAAAATTCTTCCTTTTATTTTCTGTACCACGAAAATATTGTCTCAGATTTCTTGCTTCATTCAATCACTCCACTTATGTTCTTTCCCGCCTTTCTTGCCCTCCTCTTCTCCGAGTTCATTTACCAATTCATCCACCAGAACACCAATTCACCCACTAAAGCACTAACATGTGCCATAGATTTTGTGTATTGCAGGGCCCCTATAAACGATGATGAAAATTCTTGTTGTTAAATAAACATTTTTTGCTTCAGGACTCCTTTAATGCTGGCAGTGATGAATGGCCATAGAGACAGTGTGTTGTTGTTGTTGCAACAAGGATCAAACCCTAGTGCCCAGGACTTTAGGCGAAGAACGGCCACCCATCGAGGGGTATGTAGTTTTCCAACTTTTAATTTCTTTGTCAAATTTTTACAGTGTCTTTTACAGTACCTTTTATTTTGTACTTGTGTTTCTACAAAGTTTCAATTAAATAGAAAAGCTGTGGGAGTTCTTGAATTCTCATTTCTCAGCACCCTTCAAAGTATGCCAAATTTATTTATTGTTTCACTGTAGAAAGTAAGAGAACGATTCTCTAAAGAACATGGGAGTTTTTAGGAAAAAAGCTTATGAGAGGCTTTTGAAATCGAATAGCAGAAAATCATCTTGCTTAACTTTATTGGGAAATTAACAGACAGTTTACATTTGGCTTCGTAAACATTTGTTGACATTCAATTGTCTTGCAATATATTTTTCTTTTTCATCAGAGAGTGGCCTAAGCTTTTTACTCCAGAAACTTGTGTCTGTAACTGTTTACATCAGTAATGTACACATGTTTATTTTGGCGCGAATGAGCGGCTCACAACGTGTTCTTTGTTTTTTAGGCAGCTTGCGGCCAGGAAGAATGCGTCGATGCGCTGTTGCAATACGGGGCCGACCCCAACGCAAGGTAGGCAAATTCATAAATGTAAAAGTACCCCAAATGGCAGTTTTAAACATCTGCGCACTATTGCGACATTCGCTTCAGATGATATTTGGTTTCGATTACAAAATTCAATTGCAGTGTTCGAAGTCCTCCTTTTCTCTCTTTGAAACTGCGTTTATACATTTGCGTCAACCCTAATAAACGACGAAGAATATAAATGCATATGCTGAATCTCATTCATAACTATAAGGCCCTTTAGCAGTAACGGCGTTTTTCTGTCGTATTTTTACGACTAAAAGCATTTAGACAGATTGCCGCGCTTTCTGTTGGAGTGATTACTTGATTTGAGTCTCCGAGTCTATCTTGTTCACACCAGCACCTGTATTTGCTGACGCAAGTCAGTGGGAAATTTGCAGATTGCAACCTCGATAATTCTTTTGATAAACCTGTTTGCTACGGAATTATTTTACTTGCAGAATTGCTCTGTAATATAGCTGTTAGTATTTTGATTTCGGATTCAAACTACCAGTCTTCAACAGATCTCTAAAATCACTTTTGCTTCGTGCCTAAACTTGTGTTTATTGGAGAGATTTCATTCCTAGATATCCTTGTTAAAGTCAGATTTGCTTTATTGCTCAGTAGATTCGAATCGCTATCAGGGGTATGAAGCGATTCTCATCAAAATGCACTTGAATGCAGATACCAGCTTTTGTCAATACCACTTTCCAAATACCTTCTTTATGAAGAAAAAAACGCTTTTTAACTTATTCTATATTCTTTTTTCGATGGTCCGGTGGTGAGTTACTAAAACTATTGGCATCGATCATAGATCTATTTGGCAATTGCACACTTCCTTAATGAAATTAACGGTTGAATAAAGACTTGAGCCACTTAACGAAAGTTTAGAAACTAACCTGAAACTGGTAACAAGAATAAAAAAATTTTAGTTCTCAAAGATATAGTCCATAATAGCGTGAAACTCAGACTGAAATTTTCTTTTTGGCATTTAAAACTTGGACTGAAATTTGTTCGAAATATATAGTGATGTTATTATACAATTAATTCAGTTGGTTTAGTAGGAGCAACAGCAGCACTAACAACAGAGCGTTATGGACAGCCCCCCTCCCCATTTTTTGGCGATACTTATCTACGAAGAATTCTCTTCTTGTTATTTTCAACCAGCTAAGGAGCGACTACATGTTTCTTTTTCTGCGAGGTCCCGCAGAGTCCCGCAGTGCCTGGCAGTGTGCCGTGAATTTCTGCGATGGCTTCTCTTTTTTAGACATAAGACTTCAAGTTTCTTGTTTTTGTTTCATTTCATTTGAGGGTTCTATTGAAATGGCAGATGTTACGGGTATTTTGGCTTTATTTTGTATCTTTTATTGATAAACAACACTACTTATAGAAAACTAAGTTAAATTTCTGGTCAATGCAGGGACTGCAACGGCCGTACTCCATTGATAATGGCATCAGCATGCGACCATGTTGGTATTCTGGGAAGTCTCCTTCAAGCTCAAGGGAAGCCTTATTGGCCTGATAACTCGAAATACACTTCGCTTCATTGGAGCTGCTATAACGGTGAGGTTGCTTTGCGTTTTTTATGGACATTTTCCTGCTTCAAATAACTAGCAAGCAACGAAATTTTTTCTGCTTCATGCCCTTTTTTGTAAAAAAGTTATGCAGAAATTTTTACGAAGTTTTCCCCTGTTAGAAATCATTCAAAAATCGATTATTTTTCTATAGAATGTTTGTCTAAAAGTATGATGTCTGAAGTTTTGATAACGTAAGTTGATCAGCAAAGGGACATTGGAAATCACAAAATTCAATTTTATTTGAAAACAATTTTTAATATACTATATGTGTCTAAAATTATGTGAGAAGTTTAAAACTGATGTCCCGATTTCGTTAATAAAAAAGATTTTACAATTATAATTCTCATCTCAAATGATATTGTTCCGTGGTTCGAGTCCCTGAGGTGACCAAACTTTCACCTTGAGTGAGGGGAGTCGCCGGCTCTCTGCAACTCCAGTCGTAGGAATCACGAGGTGTGGTCACATCAAGAGGAAGGACCAGGACACTGCTCGATAAGCATAGCTTCTCAGTGTCCTAAAAACCACCTTCGGATGCTGGGTAAAAACAAATACAAATACAAAGTATAGGTGATAGTACATCATGAATAGGCCAATTATAAACTGTTGTAGCTGGGCCACTATTGACACTGACTTATGCTTTCATTTCGCTATTCAAAAAATTGGCCTAGGCATGTTCGCCTCGCCGCCATGATTCTACTCGCTGTCTGAACGACAAGAATGAACGCAACATAAACGTGCAATGAGGTGCTCAATACAATCAAAGTTAAAAATTAGTAAAAAATCCTTAAGATGACAATAAGAGTCCGGTTTCAAGAGCAAATTACCTTTTCAGCCGAATGAAGCCAATCATTTGAACAATGCACCAAAATCAATACCAGGCGAACTACCACAAGCAACCCTTCTTGAGCCCGCTGTAGCCTCCATTCTGGAAACGTCATTTTCCATTGTAATTTTCAACGCCGTAGTCAATTTCTGTCGATAATGGGCGTCGTACAATGTAATTTTTTTATATAGAATTTGACAGTTACTCAAAACCCGGTCATTTTTTGGATTTCTTTAAATTTGACGCTGTTAATTGTACTTTTTGGGAACATAATCCCAGCAGTGGGCAGAATTTGACTTCATGTCGGAATTTTCTGTTTGAAAAAAGAACTTTGCAGAAATCTCTCACTATTCGGAATCAAATAATAAGTTTCGAATGTTTCCTTTCTGGCCCAATCCGGTCACGGTCTTACAAGCCAGTCACCGGCCGGTACCTTCCGGAACTTTTCTTAAAGGGCCTTTTTAGATGCGAAAGGCTTGAGTAATTTCGGAGTTTTAGGATTATTTGTTCGGCCCTCTTTTAGGTTTTTTGATGGCGGACGTGACGCAAATCCTGAATAGCCATCTGCTTCATTTTTACGGTTGCATTCCCGTTTTTTCTCAGCTTTTTAAAAACTTTGCAATGCAATTTTATAGTGTTACCATTTTTTTTTCGTTCTTTGGATTTTTTGCGGATCTTAATTTTAACCTAAAATATTTGACGAAATTTTCAGAAATTAGCCCGAATCGTTCTTTATCTGCATTCTTGTCAATTTCAGCAGCAAAATTTTGAGCGAATTTCGTTACTCCGAACTAAAATTATTCGAGCGTAAGTTTTTTAGGACCGCCTGCAAAAACTTTCCTTGGATACGAAGTTTATATTTGAGGGAGAGATAAAGGAAGGATGTGTGCTGCATCGCCCCCGCTAACTACGATTACTTTGCATTGCATGCAGTTTTTCAGAAAGCTTGCAAAGCAAAAATTCTCTAAACCACACCTTCATCGTTTGTTGGTGAGTGATATCGACCCGTATCACCATTGTAGACCCATCGTAAAGTTTTTTACATACCCTCTGGCATAAGAAATTGAACTACTATTTGATAGAAACCTTCTCTAGCAATGAGATCTGGTGCGGAGAGCTAAAATCCCGTACGTCCAATTTGCGTTTGCATATGAAGAGGCCTGGCTCACCTGAGAATGTTGCAGGTGTTTTTAGCTGTTAAAATCACAATTCTACCGGCTTTCTTTGATTTATGGGTCCTCATTCTACAGGACATGAAAGCTGTGTTGAGCTGCTTCTGGAGGTAAGATTTTTTTCAAATATTATCTATATTTTTCTGCAAATATTTCCAAACTACTTTCTTAATGCTCATATCAAGAAATCATAAACTTTAAATACTTAGACAGAATATTTGTTCGTCTTCAAACATCCGTCTGTTTGCATCTTGCGTCGTTTTGCTGTTAATAACGTCATCCCGTTTCTAGAAGAGTAGGCAAGTTTTAAAATTTTTTCTTTTAATGATTCTTAAAAACTTGCATTTATGTTGATAATTATGACAAAAGTTTGCATTTTGCTATCTCTGTCTTGAATTGGTTAGTCAGAAGGTATTTGTGATATGTTTTAGAGTTTTGTTTTTAAAAAATTTCGTAGTTTTTGCTTATAAAAAAGCTCTTTAAATGAACTTTCGTCTGGATGTGAGGGGCATTTTCAGAATTGTTTCCGGATTTGTTTTCGTAGTCAGTAGGTTTTCTGCTGGTTCCATTTTATGTGAAAGGGGAGGGGAGGATGAGTGTTTTCTGTTAGCAGTTTTATATTTTAAAACTTATTATATGACAATAGCTTTTAAAAAGTTTTATAGATCGTAAGAAAAATTTTTTCTAGTTGTATTTTTTATAGAACTTTCATTGTCCGTTATCCAAGTTTAGGTCAGAGAAAACCTGCCGTAAAATCTCCTTGTGATGCAACAGCGACTCCAGGGGAAACCGATGGTCCAAGATCATCTCTCGGTCTTTTTTAATCAAATAAAAAATTGATCTTGTATCTTCATGCACCCAATTTCAAATGCAGCCTAGCTAAACCAACCATCTTAAGCTAGGCCATTCAACTAGAAATGCGCTTTGTCGTTTTAAAGGCAACTTCTATTTGTGATCTAAGGTCTTCGAGAAGATGACATCATTTGAGTACCCCATTTGCTCTGCGTACTCTCTTTCGAAAAAGCAGGCCACCCTCCTCACTTCTACCTAATATGTCTCTTCACTTCCCCCTTAACTCCATCTTCATTTCTCCTTCATTCCGTCTTCATTTCTCCGTCACCTCCCTCTCACTTCTCCCTCATTTCTTCTTTGCTTCCCCTCACTTCTCCCTCATTTCTCTCTCACTTCTCCATCACTTCTCCCTCACTTCTCCCTCACTTTTCCCTCGCCTCTCCTCATTTCTCCCTCATTTCTCTCCCTCTCGTCCCCTCATCTCCCCCACACCCCCACCGTCTTTTCTCACCCTATCCCCCTCACATCCAAACTCACCCCTATTCTCCTTCTACGTCCTCCCTTGATCCCCTCGATTTCCTTCCCCCTCAGTTGCCGTCCCCCTCAACTTCTTTTTTCGTAGTCCTCAGAACTGAGCACGAATAATGTGACCTTTTAGAAGAAAACGCGATGTCAGAACCCTATTTACCGGCTTTTCTCGATAGCGAACAGTTTAAAGTGGGAAGAAATCTGATTTATTTTACAATCTGAAAACGTTTTACAGGCTTACTGTTGCGGCGTATTTGTGCTGGTTGACCTCATTGATGAAATCCAATTGTCTTGATACGATTGACGTGAAGAAAAATAACCTTTTCAAAGTTCAACTGCCATGCTGGGTGATCCCCTTTGAAAGAACATAGAATTCACCTCATCTCTTACGGTTTTCTTGTTGAAGTTCCTTTTAATACAAAAGCTTTGTTTACAAACGGCGCTCTTGCTTAAACGAGTAACCTTCATGTTGAAGTACTTGAGTCTTAAGTTTCGCTTGGTATTTTGATAACGATTTTGTTGCACAAAGTGAAAGGCCGCGATAGAAGCTTCAGCCACAAATTAGCTGTTGGAAAGGGTAGGTTTTAATTTCAGGTGAAAACGGTTTCACCCCGTCAAATTGCAACATTTTTCAACAAGATTTATTTCCTCTTCGTATTTAATGTTTATATTATGTTGATGTTTTACCTACGTCCGTTGTTAATGATTAAAACCTTGGAAGATAAGGCCTGCGACGAATTGCCATTTCAAGCTAATTCTTTTTCTCGTACCGTTTCTTGTATTTAATATGAATTATTATTATTTTGAATTTGATATGTTCTTAAATTAATTGCGCTTTTCGTCACATCAAAGATTCTTTTGCAAGCTGTTGTTAAGAAGTCGCCTAAATATTTGAACTAAGTGCTTTTGGTGAAAAAACATTTTTGTAAATCACGAAACAGATTGCTTTGACGTATTGACATCATCTGCTCATCCACTTCTTGTGTTTTAGGCACAAAACTTGATTACCTGTTACAATTATCTTAAAGTTTGGTTTCTTTATTGACCCTGTTGACGTAGACAAATACTGAGTGAACCGGCTAATTTTCCGCATTTTTCGGAGTGGGTGCTGGCAAAAGAAGAAACCTCCTACAGGCATTTTCAATTTGCAGGCAGCTTCAAACTGCGTGAAAAAGCTTGTTTAGTAACCCCCTATATGTGGAGCAGCTGCTCTGGGCACCGGTCTCTCATCACAGTTAGGTCCGGTTTAGGGCTCAAACATCACGGATGCAACCGAGTCAGGGCCAAAGTGCTACCAATGCGTTCGCACAGGTCCTGAAGGATTAGCATGGGATGAAACTTGGCATCAGCATTCTGAAATTTGCATTCTTGTTGTGGGATTTTGGTAATGAACCACTCCTGGGATTAAAGGGCGGTAGACCTGAAAGCTAACAGATCGGATTCGATTTGTTTATTTTGATACAAAAGATCGGATTGAAAGGGCGGAATATTACTTATGATTTTGATTTTTGTTTCAGACCTTGTTTCAACTCTTCATTATAGATTTCTTTACTTTATTTTAGGAAAATCAGGAGAACGCCACGAATGGAAACAGTTTCTCGGCTCTTCATTGTGCGGTGTAAGTGAAAGATTTTAATAAAGCAATTATATGTCACTCTGTCCGCTTTCTTTGTTCCTGTCTCTGAATTTGTCTCCGTCTCTGACTTTGTCTCTGTACCTGTCCCTGTCGCCTTAAGTTACTAAATTAATCTATCAACAAGGGAAACAATTTGTGAGGTCTCTCATATCTGTACTGTCCCGCCCCATCACAAAACCTTTGTAGCCATAACTCACTCGGAATTCTGACTCAAAGTTGTTTCCTTTGTAACCGTGTACAAACAACATTTGCATAAAAAATCACAGTTGATATCATAATTGGGACTATTGTAAGCTGCATTGGGACTTTATGAACAGCCGTGTTTTTGAGCCAATTTCATTAATGACATTTTATACGAATTGTACTGTTTTATAACCAAACCATTCGTGTTTTGCTAAATCGTTTCGCGAAGTTTAGCGCAACTGAGGTGAGAAAAAGATGAAGCTAATTGCTTCTTTTTGAGATTTCTCAACTGATTTACGTAAAAGTCTTGATTGAGCGCAGGCAGGCTTCGAAAAGACATTGAAATTGTAACACTAATTTGCATTCTGCTAATCATTTTTGCTGAGAACGGCTGCAATGTAAGACAAAAATTGACTTTGAGAAGCAGCTGCTTTGTATGTCTTATTCGAAAAAAACTCTGCGGTTTCAGGGCTGCCGAGAAAATCGGGGGCCCTTGGGCAAAACCGCACGACGAGAAAATGTTTGCGACTACGCCCTTCAGATTAGCATAAAATGCATTTCAAAACCTTTCTTACAGTCATCTTCCTGCAATTGTTTTAAAGGTAACTATTTTTCGACATAGATTCGCTTGATTCCGTTCTTAAAATGGAGTGCTGTCTAAATAACAAGAGGGGCTCTTGCAGAAAATGTTGCGAAAAACAACAGCAAAAGTAGAAATTTGCAAATTTTCGGCATTAACAAGGGGGGCTAAGCCCTCCTGACCCCCCTAGCACTACACCCCTGTATGAGGCCCCATAGGCCTCGAAGCCCTAGGGCAGTTTGCCCCCTTGCCTTCCTCCCAGGCGGCCCTGTATGGTATTTCCAGTTTTTTCGTTTCAAAACATTTATCAATGCTGACGCCTCGGGTACTCACAACTGGGTAATCGAAGAAGACAATTGAACACAGCTAATGCAACTCTTTTGAACTTTGGAGAAGATTCGCGTTTTCATATAAGAAATCCTCTAAAAAAATATTTAGACTTCAAGCTTAAGAAACTTTTCAAAACAAAAAATTTTGAACGAGCAGATAGGTTGTCGCTGCTATTTTTCTATCAGTGTAAGGCAAATTATCGGTTGTGATTTTGTTTCATTGAAAACCTATTTAATGCTCTCAGAACCAAATGGAGGAAGTGTGGGCATGGAGTAACGAAATTTTTCTGCGATCTTTTTCAAATGTAACTGCATCAATTCCTGAAAAATGCTTTGTACCAACCCAGACTGCAAAGTTTTTTTTGGTGCGCGGGGAATTGTTTTTGTCGCTAACGCTTTCCCGCGCGTACTCAAAATTTGCACAAATCATCCTTCATGCCCAAAACATCCTTCATTCGGAAAAAATCCTTTCTTCAGAAAATCATCCTTCATTCAGAAATCATCAATCAAACATCCATCAAACGGATATTGTGTTAATTTGTATGAGCACCTTTTTCCGTTATAGTAAAGTGCATTTTGCAAGTAGCAGCTAAAGTGAAATAACGTTAAATATTTGGGACCGTTTGGCTTGTGTGAGAAGTTATTGGCTATTTTTTCATTTCGTAAAAATTCACTCACGAAGCTTTTTGCTTTTCTCTTTTCATGAAGCTGATAATGGACTGTTCTTATCTCGTAGGCTGAACGGCAACTTGGCCTGTGCAGAACTGCTTTGTGAGGCACTTGGCAACAGCATTGTCAACATGAAAGACAAGAAAGGAAGGTAATTGCCCTTAATTTATTTTTCTGCCAAAGTTTGTGCCAAAGGTAAAATATGAAAGACGAGTTAAAACGAGTTTTATTTAGGAGGGAAATATATGAATGGATTATTTGGTGGTAATATAAGAAAGGAGATTAGGCTCGCTCGCAGAGGAAATGCATGTGAAATCGTGGATTTTTTTACAGTGCATAGCAAAAAAGATGCGACGTGAAAACATCCATTTTACTTTACTTCAGGAAACTTTTTCGCAATTGTTTTCTTCAATGAGCATCTTATTGGATTGATATTTCATCATTTATTGCCTTGATAAAGTTTTAGCATCAAAATCCATTTTAAAATCCTGTTCCTTTTTTTATTTAACGCTTTACATCGAATGCTATTTCTGGTCTGCTAATACTGTGTTCTTATTTTCGTTGCTAGATCTCCATTGCACGCTGCCGCATTCAACGATCAAGTGGAGTGCCTACAGTTCCTACTAAAAGAAAAATCTGAGGTTGACCCGATAGATGGTGAAGGGAAAAGTCCATTGATGGTCGCTGCTGAGAAAGGCAACACGAAAACAGTTGGTGAGTTATTATTGCAAACAAATCTTTGACCGCTTTGTAACTAGAACCCAGACTCTTGGGGGTGCTGCACAAGCAATGTTGTGACGTTTCACTCAAAATGGAAGATATTTTGTCTTGTTTTGCCTTGTTTCATGAGCAACTATTTGCGTGTGTATTTTCCTAAATGACCTACATTGGTTACAGCTTTCATTGTTGTAGCCACCTTGTCTGTTTATATGAATATGGATTTTTCTCTAATATTCTGTGAAGAGAGCATTTGCTGTTTGAAATAAGGAAATAAAACTTGATTCAGAAATCTTTATATAAAGTAGCGAAAAAACCATTGTTTTATTTATCAGTATATAATTCGATTTGTCATGGTGTTAGCTATCATTAATTTAGTTATCCTAATTGTTTGCACACTGTGTTCTTTTAGAATTAAAACTTCATATTGATTTTGTGGAGAACGATGGCCCCCCCCCCCCCCCCCAAGGGCCTTTTCTTCAGATTTCTTGCACTCTAGAACTGAGTATAGTCGGCTATGTTTTCAACTGCACTTTTTGCCCCTGAACTTTTCTGTATTCTTGACTACATTTAAACTCTTTTCAACCGCAATATATTTGTAGAAACGTACCCGCTTAAATCAGCTCTTTCAATGTATAAATCTAGTACTTACTTGCCAAGAAATTTGTATTATTTTTATTTGCTTTGTTTAGCCAGGTTTTTTACAATTTGCTATTATTTTATGGCACAATTATCCAGTTTTTGGAGTTAGATTAGGCAAGTTTGCAGTGCACACAAGAACCCACATTTTTGAACCCAGTCTGTGTAGGCTCTTATGAAATGTTCTACATCCATATATCTCGTTCGAAGTTCTTGACTTATTTTCTTGAATAAAGGCCAGAGAAACAAAGGGTAATCGGAGTTTTAGAATCAAACAGCGACAATTATATAGCCAGCAACACAATTGTATATTATGGTAGTACAGTAATCCTTGAGATCTGCTTTCACTTCTCTATGTCCATCCACTCCACAGTTACCAGACAATCTGTTCGTTTTTGAAGAAATTGTCTTCGTCCTTGAAATCTCCAATGCTTAACTCATTAATTTTGTCATCAGTCTCGAGTCCATCAAAAAGTGCGTGTTGCAAACAAGCTGCATTTTATTCGCAACGAATCGATAAAACTCTTTATACAACCCTTAGTTACAATTAAATGGTTCTTATTTATTGAGGGAAGAGTATAAGACATAACGCTGTAGGTTTTTAAAAATGCAGTTCTCAAGTATAGACTTTATTGTTTATCATTAAGAAAAACCTTTATTTATATTTTATTAAAGCGTGAAAAATGGTAGAAGCACTGCAGCCTTATAGCAGAGCGTTTTGTTTTCATAAGATTCTTAAAAACTGTTTCTTGCTTCATAGTTCTGTTGCTAGCTGCTGGTGCCAATCCAGGCCTAAAAGACAAGAATGACCAGACAGCACTTCATATGGCTTGCAAGCAGGTATGCCAGAGGTATTATTTCCGCCGATGCAACAGTAAAGTGCTCTGAGAATTGAGTTTTGGCCTTTTACATAGATAATTTTCCTGCAATTTAAAATCAGGGTTTAAAGTGATTATCATGAATGCAGGTTCTAATAACATACCAGCAAGAGCTGGTCCCATGCAGGTCAGTCACAAACGTGGCTTTTATATACTTGTTGGCAAAAGAGACTTTTTAGGAGCTTTGTAGCATTGCAATGCTGTCGCAGTGGTCCTTGAAATTGTCTTCTTGTCTATACTTGCGTATTTAATAGAAAGATATCGCATTTAATAGACAGATATCGCACACTAAAGAAATCTTTAGACATGGAGTAATTCACAACTTTAATATGAATTGCTTTTTTGGATTCAGGAAACATCTAAAAGAAATTACTGCATGTTATTTAAGAGCCTTACCTTAGGTAATCGTTTTTGAGAGTTCCTGATATGCTTTTATGAAAATATGCTTTTATAAAACCCGTTGTCAACAGTCAACAGTCAACGGTTGATATCTAAGTATATGGAATGCCTTGCTTATTGTTTTTCTCCGTTCTTCAGCACCACAGCACGTGTGCATTGCGATTGCTAGAACGAATGGACAAGGAATCAATCGATATCCAAAATCAAGACAAACAATGGTGAGAATTTTATTTTGTGTCAAACGTGATTGCGACAAAGGTATTGATGCAATCAGGAAGCAATACTAGCTGTTGCAAAATATTTGTATCCCATTCCTAACTCTAGATTTACACATACCCATTGTTGAGTTTTCGCGTTTGTACCGTGCAAAGGTTTGAGAAATGTTACAGGACAAAATCCCAACCTTTTTATCTCCGCCTGATATTCAAAATATTCCCAGACTTTTTGCTCCTGCGCTCATAGGGATTTGCCTCTTAGCCGTGTGATTTCATAGCCTCTCTTTGCATTTAGAATAATTAACTCTCCCAGCTTTATTTAGCAAAGCACAGTGAGAGACTTTTTGAGTCTATATCTAAAAAGTGAAACAAGAATTTGCATTTTTGACCATATGATCATAAGTCTCGTATTATTTCGAAAAACTCTATGAAATTAGCAATGAAAACAAGGTTTAGCGTTAACTGCTATTTCTGGGTCGCCTAGGCAACCGTCCTTTACCTGAATAACCGATTTTTATTACCAAGGTACTTGAGCTACCTCAAGGATCCGTCATTGTTCTTCTTTTATCACATTTTCGCTCGTATTAGAAGGATCTTTAGCCATTACTCATAAATAATTAATGTTTGACGCCAGTGTTTTTCCTGTTTAATCAGCGACATCGCTATTTCTAATTTAAAAGTGTACAATTTAATTTCCGTTTTGCAACATTGCTCTGACTGAATTATCTCTATATAATAGTAAAACAGAAATTCATTGTGTCCAATAGATTAAAATATCTCGATGTAACAGTTTATTTCTTTCCAGTGCGTTGCATATCGCCGCAAGAAATGGGCTACACCGGGTTGTCACTGGTCTTATCAACAAGGATGCGAATGTGCTTTTACCCGACAATACTGGTAAATCGTTTATCTATTTATGATTCCGATATTTAAATCTCTAGCCACCACCCCCCCCCCCAAGCCCCCTCTTCTTTTTTACGGATGTCCTATGATGAAGTTCATTTCGATAAAGTGTTTTGGAATAATATTGCCAATGGCAATTTTCTTGCTGTAATAGCTCATTTATCAATTAATCCCTTTTAAAACTTCCATGTATTCAGGTTAGAATAAAGTCATTCTGTTTCAGTAAAATATTAAGCCGGATTAAACCCATTTTTAGAATATATCTTCTTATGTTGTCAAAAGTTGGGAGCTCTATTGTTCGATCTTGAAAATTTTGTTCTAAACGTTTTAAGTCGCATACTTCTTGAATTTCGTCATCATCAATCTGTCTTCTCGATTTTGAAACCTTTTAGGATTGTTTATAAATGTTTAGGATGTAAAAAAACTTTACTATCTATCGTTTTCTTATTCCAAAATTCATTAGCAGAAAAGTTGCTTATAAATCATTTTCAAATCAGTTTCCTCTTTGCTGAGGACACTTAGCTACTTTATATTAAACTAAAACAGTGCCTCTTAATCGTGCTTCGCATCAGTTACCATGGTAATTACGCTACAGTAATCGAGACCATATTTCTACTTGAGCAAATCGTTGTTTATCTTTTAAGATTTGTGGTAACATGTTATCCGAGTATTTTATGCTCAAAATAAGCCCACAAAGATTCTTTTATTATCTTATTAGAAACACAGACAGTTATTTTATTCCAACTCTATTTGAGGGTCTTAGAGCATTCAGACTTAACAAATCGTTTTACTTTGAAACAATGTTTAAAATGGATTAGTCCTGTTGTTGGTAATTGTGGTAAACGAAAGGCTTTTAATACCAGTTTAGGCCAAGCCAATAGGTTTTCCAAACTCGAAATCGTGACTGCCCAGGGTGGATTGTGGGAAATAAGGTCTGCCTTAATACCCTATAAATGTGGATCAGCTATACTACATTTTTCAAAGGCCTTTTTGTTGCCATGCTTTGTTGGCAACAAATAAAGCTTTCCAATTTGAAAACATTGAAGCATCCTAGCAGGAGCGACTGTATCTAAAAATGCAAATAACTAGACAAATTGCTTGAATCAATGAATCTTTTTGATTTTACAAAAGCCGTAGAATCGGAAAGCTTTTTCTGAAATTTTAAAACCTTTCAATTCTACAAAAATACAAACCTAATGCAATTTTTGAGTCGCGTTATTTTCATGAAAAGGTCATTTTATTTTAAGTTATGGAAATCCTAGAAACATCTACACCCTTTGATTCAATTTGATGAAGTACATCGCATATATTTTCGCTAATTTGACATTTATTTTTTGTGTGTTTATTAATTTTTAATTCATTTGTTGATTCGTTTGTTATATATTAAGTTCTTCATTTTTTTGTTCATTTGTTATCTATTTCTTTATTTTTTTATTTATCCATTTATTTATTTATTTTTTTATTTATTTATTTATTCAAGTTAAAATATCGTATTTACTAGCAATTTATCCTTTTTCCCCAGTTTTTAATTGCAAACTTTACAATCAAAAGATACCCAGTCCGTTGCAATCATTGAAAAACGGTTCTTTCGTCAATTTATGATTTTTTCCCACATTACATGGCATTGACAATATTTCTTTAAACCATTCTTTGTTGCAGGCTCTTGGCCAGTGATATCCTGTGCTGCCAGCCCGGATGTTGCAAGCTGCCTCAAACATATACTTCTCGCAATGTTGCCCCCAGAATCACACCTGCGTGGGAGCCTAGACGCGATGATTGCATCGTCAAAGAACAAACAGAACTCTTCCGATGATGAAAGTGATTAACATGTTGTGAATATTAACTAGAAACAAATTTAGAAATAATCCACTGGTGTCATGGATCTGCTGGTGCAAGCCTTTGTTTTACTGCTGTAATTTGAATTTGTTGTTCCATGGTAAACATGCACCATGCCTTCGTTCATATAAATTGGTTTAGATAAATGTAATCATGTTTCTTAGTATTTTTATCAACATATTTGGTTCCGGGAAGTTTAGATTGCCTATTTGATCAGACTTAATCCATTTATAATTGCTTGAATAGTGAAAAGTGCTGGAAACCCTACGTTGAAAGAAATGTGCGAATAAAGGAGAGGCCACGATAGCAGGCTGCTCGACGGACTCCAGGGGAAATCTTGCGGCGAAAAATCGATAAAATAGTACCCTGTAGGCCAGGGCGAAATATTAGCCATCACAGATTTGCGTGTTTGTTGTTGTTTATACTCTTCGCGTTGCGGTGTTCCTTATACACTACTGTTATAAGGAATGTTGTCGTAATGTCTTTACGCGTCTTAGGTTTTCACATCTTTGTAAATTGAAGAAAGTGTAATGCTATAGAAGAAAATGTCATCAATTATGACAGAATCTGTTTCCATCGGATCCCATTGGTGTTTCAAAATACCTCACTAAAGTCGAAGCTCTTTAGCATTTTGGGGTATTAGTTGCCCTTACCTATTCAGAGCTGCTAAAAGTACTTTACGGAGTTGCTAATTCAATCAAAGAAGTGTGGGAAAGTGTGGAGGTGTATGGTGGTGTGTGGGTGTAGGGTGGTGTGTAGAGGTCGGGCGGTGTGAGGTTGTCTGGCGGTGTTGGGTGTCAGGCGGTGTTTGAAGGTCGGGTGGCGTGTGGTGGTCGGGTGGCGTATGGAGGTCGGGTGTTGTGTGGAGGTCAAGTGGTTTGTGGAGGTAGGGTGGGGTGTGGAGGTCGAGTGGTTTGTGGAGGTAGGGTGGGGTGTGGAGGTCAAGTGGTTTGTGGAGGTAGGGTGGGGTGTGGAGGTCAAGTGGTTTGTGGAGGTAGGGTGGGGTGTGGAGGTCGAGTGGAGTCTGGTGGTCGGGGGCTTTCGGGGTGTCAGGGGTGTGGGGTGTCAGGCGATGTTCGGGTGTCGGGTGGTGTGGGGGTATCGGATGTTGTATGGGTGTCGGGCATTCTCATTTTCTAAAGTATTTGGTCGTGGAAATATTTTAACCGTGTAACAATAAATGTCGTTAGCAAAATTTTTTTTGGCTGGTAACTTACCAGATGATAGGTAACATTGAGTAAATTTTCCTTATCGATTTCTTTCACAGTAAATTTGTTTGTTTTGCACCTAACCCGTACTCTGAAATAAAACCCCCCCCCCCCCCAACTCCCGCGTAATGTCAAGATACGCCACTGATCATGCCCCAATACCAGATTTTCTGCAACTTGAAAGTACGTTTAAAGTCATATTCCACAAATTTCATTTATGGTCCTAAACACAGTAATATAATTTGTTAGCATAAATCTATATACCGCATCCCTTACTTGTTATAATAAAAAACTTTCACTTTCTGCAGTAGTTTATAATTAATTGCTAACTTTTAATAATTTTTCATATTTTATGTAAATATAAGGAAATCTGTAGATTGTGTGTTAATCTGGCGTTATTAACTTCTCGTTGTTCCCAGACAATCGTATTAATATAAAAGGGATTTCTCGTCGATTTCATATTCATCCTTTGCAGAATGCTCTATGTTAAAACATCAATAGACTATGGTTGAAAACATATACCGTGCCAAAGTTTTTCTTGTACGGATCATATATGCGAGAAGAGAAATCTTCTGTGATTATTTCACAAATTGATAGAAACACTAATGAAAAAATCTCAAATGAAAAGTCCCAGCCCAGATTGAAAATTCAAGTAAAGGACTGTAAATTTAAAACAATAAATTTTAATGACTCAATAAGAAATTTAATAAATTACAAAGGTTTTATATCAGTGTCTTGTGACGAGCAATTTTTCTAGGAATTTGTGACTGCAAAATGACATTTAAATCTATGATTGGTTGACGAAAAATTATTTTAGAGAAAGCATATTTCAAATCAAGAACTATAAAGAAAGAAACATTAAATCCTGGATAATCCTTGAAAACTGCAAGCTGCCAAGACCAATCAATCGCCCGAGCAATAATTGGAGTTATTTGCAAAAAAAAACTTTTAGCAGCATTTCAATTAGCAATTAGCAATTCAGATTCCAATTAGCACACAGCTCGACTAAATTGAACTTCTGCAAATTACGTTTGACCTAGACTTCATTCATCATTGAATACAAGAAGTTCTTAAATTTTGGAGTCTAGAAAATGGGGTGGAAAGTTAGCCTGCCAATGAGTACCCTGGGTACTGGAACCCAATATATTGTTAGGGGATTTGCCCCTCTAAAAGCTTTGGTACCCAGGGTGTGCCAATGGTTATGAACAAAGGGTTTCACCTCCTGCCCAGAAATGGCTGTGATGATTTCGCTATTTTGATTTTTACGCTATTTCGCATAAACACGCTGAGATAAGTAGATTGGTTTGTATAAATGCCTGTAATTGACCAACAATTTTTTCTACCAGGGACAAAGGCTAAGCTCATTTACCCTTGCTGTCCGTGCATCTCACCTGATCATTGAGACTTGTGCTTTCAAGTGTTGCCAGTTAATTTTTGATTTTTGCCGCTTTTAGAGAATCCCTATGAATGCAGCAGCTGTCAGGTTTTTGAACCAGCAGATACACAGTCCATCGTCGTCGGTACGTGAGTGAAACTTAATCTTATCTCTATGGACTTAATAAACTTATTTATGCTGTTTTCATTGTTTATGCTACTTAGGCAAATTTTGTTACTACAACAAGCTCTCCTCAATAAGCATAAAGCCTCAATAACAATTTATTTATCGTAGTACAGATAGAATGTGATGGCGATGATAACATCAGTTGGTTGTAACAACACCAACAGCATTAGACTTATTTACCAAATTATTTTTCGAATGATATGCCGATTTTGATATGTTTTAAAGGGTGTTCAGCCGCCTAATAGCTTGTTCTTAGGGTGTTCTTGGGGGTGTTTTTGGGGTGTTCTTGGGGTGTTCAGTCTTTTAGAATCGACGTTTTCAGGGACGCTAGATCACATTTTGGTGTAGGGGAGGGGGTAGCTTGCTTAAGAATAATGGGCTGGATATAGAGCGAGAGAGGGGGGAAGTGAAGGGGGGATGTCAGGAATCATCCCCCCCCCCTGCCCCCTGGGCTCCGGGGTACCTGGATTTTCTTTCTACGTATCTTTTTCGAATGTGAGCGTTGCCAGTTTATTGATCTTTTCCCTTTCAAGGTTTGTGGTTCCTTTGAAATTTTGCGTTTTCTGACGCGCAAATCGGTCCCTTTGGGTCCTTTGTCATTTTCGAATGAGTAAATTCAAGTCCAGTTTGTCTGTTGTGTTTTCAAAACTTTTTGTTGTTGAGCTCTTTGTAAAGCTTTATCAAAATTAACCCCAAATGAACGGGCTTTTTGTGTTTTGCTTTCAAAGAAGGCCGATGATGATTGATGAATCTACTTGCGCTGCAAGTTAGCTCTCCTTTTTGAACTCGAAGCGGTCGGGAACGGTGGTGGTGTTCGCAGGTGAGTGGTCCACTGCCTCCTTTTTTCAAGCGACCCCCTGACAAGCGATAGTCACAGGAGTACGAAAATGAAGGAGTTGAGTCATGTATGGGGCCGCAGGAGGATGTTTTTTTAAGTAAAAGAAATTATGTAGGCCTAAATGACACAACCTAACGGCTAATGTCAGGGACGCTGGAACGACCAAGGGGTAAGGGGCAAGGGGGGCAGACTTGAGTAAAAGAGCATTTGAAAAATCATTCCCAGCAACCAACAATTCTTTTGTAACTGTCATTTTGTTTTGATCTTTTGACGGTATCTTTAATATCGGCTAAATTTTGGCCTAAGAAATTCTTTGCAAGTCACAAATGAGGCACTACAGTTATGATTTCATATGAATATCTTTGATTTTCTTCAGAAGACCGGCGACAAGGGCACTTCTAAGAAAAGGGCACTTAAGCCCCTCACTTTGCTCCTCCTATCAAAAAGCAACAGGGGTGGTTGACCCCCTCGCCCCCTTCTGCGGTGTCCCTGGCTAATGTCAAATAAGATAAATTAAACAGATTACTGACATGAAGAATCCGAATAGATATCATGTTTTGTTGAATGTCATATTCATAGGAGAGCGTCCCCTGACCCTATAAAGGCATTCAAAACACTCCCGAGGTGTATGACACGAATTTAATTGGATTATCCTCACTAAATTCTTCAGTTCCTCCAAGATTGCTTTTGCCGTGCTTATTATTGGAAAAAAGTTTAAAAAGTACAAAAACAAGCTAATAAAAGAGCAAAATAAGTAGCATAAATCTCTCATATAGTACAATAAATTTCATGCTTTGGAATGCTTAAATTCTAGTTTTGTGTCAAATTATTATATTTTTGTGTTGATGCCTGTGGATGGGATGAATCCACTACAGCACTTGAAGTGGAATCGGAAAGAGAATCGCAGCACATCGAGAAGATATTGTTGTTTTTTGGCTACTAAATGATTTTTTTACACATTTTCATAATAATTGTGTTAATTTGCTAGTAGGAAACGCAGAGATGTCATCCACTACTAGCATGCTTAGCAAAGACGAGGTTGCTTCAATGAGAATCAACTACAAGTCCCATGGTTTGAAGCTGGAAGAATTTGACAAGAAGGAGCCATTGGCAATGTTTGATGCTTGGTTCAAAATGGCAAAAGAATGTCCACTTATCGGAGACGCAAGTTGCATGTCTTTGGCTACTGTTTCAGAGTGAGAAAACATATTTTCTGTCTTTCTTTATTTTCTTTTATGAAAACTTGTTAAGCATCAATGTATATAGCTATGTCTAGGAATTAAATGTTAGTTAAAATAGATATAGCTTATATTTTATTTGGTTGCTGATCTTATATTCTATTCGTATATTCGTCTTATAGGGACTGCAAGCCTTCTGTTTGTGTCATCTTACTAAAAGGATATGATAAAACTGGATTTCGATTTTTCACTCATTACAGTAGCCGGAAAGGAAAGGAAATGGTAAGCTGCTCAATGTTTAACATTTTCCAAATTTGAATTATCAAAAATTTTAAATGACTTTTTTGATACTATCTATAGAAAGATAAGCATTTTGCAGGGGCGTGCCTTAAAAGGGTATGTGGGATGTGACACCCCCACCCCTTAACTTTCAATCAGCAATGCTTTAGTTTAAAATAAGATCTTGTGTCTTGACTCTAATTGTGAAATAGATATTGTTTCTACCATGTTTCACTTCTAAAATTCATTTTCTTTGGAAAAATATTGCTACACCCCCGCTGCCCCCTTTACTTAAACGTTTTTGGACACCCCAATAAGTACCCAATAAGTACATTTTATCTGATTTGATCTTTGTCTGTATTTTATAGGAGAAGAACCCAAATGTTGCTGTCATGTTTTATTGGGAGCCGTTGGAGCGTCAGGTGTGTGGATTAATGGGTTTCATGATCTGATTAGAGGTGGCCCCAGGCCCTAAGGACCATGGTAGTAGAGGGGGACTACATCCTTCTTGTTGTAGCATATTTGCCCTTTCCCCCTTGCAGCAGGGTATGTTTAATCAGACCTGGCAAGATTCAGTTTTGAAAATTGGCGAGTTTTTAAAGGAAGGGAAAATGTTTGGGCTGTTATGGGATCTCAAGATCATGGGTGGATCCAGAATGAATCCTGACTACCATACAGACAGAAGAGGGGCTCAGGGATTGGTGCGTGGTTCCTTTTTGTATCCATTGACGTAGGGCCTAGAGTCCAGGACCGCCTAAAACCACCACTGGGTAAAGAGAGCGCTACAGAATGTGTTACCAACCTATTACACTAGTTTTTACATTGATAAGCCCGCTTTAAACTTGATAGTTTTACGACAGAATAACACAGACGTTTTTAATCAGCGTGAAATCAGATATCAAAGAAACATTTTTCATAATGTGTTTCTCGTTTCAAAATTGATGCAAAAAATTTGTTTTAGAATTTATAGGTAATTTTTTTAGGCAGCGTTACTAAACTTTGAAAAAGTGCCTAAGCCTTACAGAAATGTCCACAATTACAAACCCCTCGGCCTAATTGGATAATTCATGGTATTCGGCAAAATCAGCACTAGCACCCCCCCCCCCCCCCCCTCAACTCCTAAATATTTTTGAAAAGCCACAATTTGAGTATTTAATGAAAAATTGCTTCAGTATTTAATGTAAAAATGAAGACGTTCTTTTTTGAGGGAGCTTTTTATTCAAGTTTTCTTTCCATTCAACTTTTTATTTTTTTTTATTTTAGGTGAGAATCGAGGGCAAAGTGCAGAAAATGTCTGAGAGTGAATCTGGGAAATATTTCCATATGAGACCAAGATTTATGCAACTTTATGCATTGGCCAGCAATCAAAGCTGTGTTATTGAGAGCAAAGAGGTAGGGATCGTCCAGCCGTCTGTATGAAGGCATTTTAGAAACTTAGACAGGTCTGGGAGCAGATGTGAAGTGAATGAAGCCTTCTTTACCTTGCTCGTAACTTTGCCCGAACCTGTTTTGCTTTCAAGATAGCATTTTATTGTTGTTAAAGCGAATTCAATTTTACACTTTGAGTAGGTTTTTGCATGCAGAGAACTATCATAAATTGCACCTTCTGCTTGCTTGTTATAAGGTTAAAATTTATTAAGTGTAACACCCCTTTCAGAAGGAGCTTCTAGGGGTGCTTCTTCGGCAAATTAAGGATGGCTCACCCACTTTGTTGGCGAATAGGACCTTGTTAACCACTTTTGAGTTCAATAACAGCTTTGGAAAGAATTTAAAGAAATTATGTACTGCTTGCTTATATTTTGAGGACTTTTTTCTGTCGCTGCATGTTTTTGAAATGCTCTTTTTGCAATGTTTTGCAGGCACTTGAAAATCGATATGCAGATCTCGAGAAAAAGTACGAGGGTGTTGAAATACCAAAGCCTGACTGTTGGTATGTACAGGAAACTTTCTTTTAGCATTATCTCTTTTTTTCTGTCTTTTTTCTTGATATTCCACAAAACTTTACAAAACAGAACAAGTTTAAAAGACGATACCATAGGGCGGATAGGAATACATAGTAACCCTGTGGCAATTTACAATCAACTACAATTAGTAGATACAGCATGAACAAAAAGAATTCAAGAAAACTATTTCAAGAATGAGGAGAGGAGAGAGGAAATATGATGTTTTGTTCTTAAAATTTTTCACCATTTTGAGTAAAATCTGGAAAGGGGGCTATATCCCTTAGGGTAATCCCTTTGGATCGATTTTCTTAAGACAGGGAAGATAAACTTTTAGACTATGGCCTTTCGAATATGGCCTTTTTATTCATGATGATGGCCTTTCGAATAGGAAACGTTGCCTTCTTTTTTGTTATCGAAATTTCACAGTATTTCAAATTTCAAATTAACTTGACTTTAATTCTTCTTCGCAATATCCAAACTTCATTTCTCTCAGAAAGATTTTCCAACAGTGAAATGAACAAACACTGACTTGCCGCAGTGTCAGTCTTTGACTTTTTATTACTTTGGGAGTTGTTGTCAGTTTATTAGTATTTCGTCAGTGACTGACTTTTAAAGCACTGGGGACCCTTCGGAATCGTTTGTTGTTTATTAAAAACTTAAATTCCCACGTTTGCCCTGAATTTTCCCACGGTCTTGGCATTTTCTCTCACTATCCATTGACTAATTCTGCTGATACTATTCAATCGCTGTGCTGTTTTTCAAGCTTTAGGGTTTGGGACTGTCGCATCGCAGAAAGAGGAAAAATTTTTGCTGCATACAGAAAAATGATTCCCATCCAAAAGTTTTTTCAAACTTAAACCGTTTCAAAGAATTGAGCCCAATATATGGTACTTCTGGCCTTGATGGTGCTTTCCTTGACAATTCTAGAATTTGCATCAGTTTTTTGGAACAACTTATTCTTGTCACGTGATAGAAGAGTTTTCAATGGTGTTGAATTGCTATTCTGAAATGCCAAAATCATGTGCCTGCAGTCTGAATACTTTGCCTCCCATAATGCATTGCGAACATGACAAAAAATGAATGGTAGTATTATTTTGTTGGTAAATTGAAGAATTACAGTAATTTGAAGATCAAGAAGGAACGTTTTGTTGGTTTTGATATAACTGTTTTAGCAGCAGGAGCTTGATTGGATTTATAAGTTATCAATTGTTTTCTTTTCTTCCTCAAGGGGTGGCTATCAGCTGATTCCTGAAACATTTGAGTTTTGGTGCGGTGGAAAGGGACGCATGCATGACAGGGTGGTATTTCGAAGGCCTGGCCCAGCCGATGCTCAAGGCAAAAACCCTTTTGCAAAAATTGGAGACGATGGATGGGTGTATGAGTTCTTGTCCCCTTAGGTAGGCTTTATTTTGAATAGAGCTCAAGAGTTGTGTATTCACGTAGAGTTGTAGTTTGCAATTTCATTGAATTTGAACATGCGGGTAAAGTTTCTTATTTTTAAATTACCTGAAAATCATTATTACTTTTATGTTTAAGCATAATAAAATGACATGTGTCACTTTTTGTAGCACTGGTGCAAATAAACACGGGCAATAATTTAATACAGTCAACTCTGTCTAATTTCAAACTCGTGTAATCTGAACTTTCTATAACTTGAACAAGATTCTCAGGTTCCAAAAATTTTGCTCTGATAAATTTCCTTTTCCGTCGTTGGCTTTAACATCCTTCACCAAGATCTTAACCAGATAAATGGCAAATAAAGCTTTATTGAGGTTCCACTGTGATTTCAAATATGTGATGTTTCATTTTTGGATTAATCGAATCTGTCCCATATTTTCAGTCACTGGTGTTTTGAGCAAATGATTTGATGAATCAATCACATAAATCTAACCCTAACAAGAATTAGGTAACTTGGTACCTTTATTGAGTTTAAAACCCATAATTAAAACAACGCACAGTTTGCCAGTATCGGCTTCATTCGAGTTATTAAAGCCCTTTTCTTGGAATCAAATATTTATTAATTGACAGATATCTTCCAGTTACGGAAATCCCCTTTGAATCAATAAAAACGTCTTTACATATTTAATGCCTTGTGGAAACAGCCTTGAGACAATCGACTGTAATTCGGTATATCCAAGCTTACTTTTGTTTTTATTATAATGGACATTAATTGATTTATTGACAGAAGCTCAAACCACCTTAGTATCTGTCGATTGTCGATTTCCAAAATTGCGTTTTTTTGTATTTAGCAAGCATTTGCAGTACACACTTTTTTATAAGAATATAGTCTATAAGAGTATTAAAGCTCAAAATTGTTGATATTTAAGAGTAATTTCAAAAAAACATTTTTTGTTTATTTGCATTTTTTTGGAAAGCAAAACAAATGCAAGTTTCACGCTATATGTTTTAAAAAAGATGTATGCGGCCTTGGAATCATCAACTCTGTAATGTTACTCATTTACGCCTTGTGTCACTAAAGAATAGTTTAAGAATAATCTTAGGCTCGAAATAAAAAAAGATTTAAGAATATTGAGGCTAAGCAAAAAATTAGGTATTCTTATGAAGGAAGTGTGCACATACTGTTAATATAGAACCTCTGATATAACGAACTTCCCGGTATAACGAACTTAATGTTTGGTCCCTTGGATTCTGCCTAACAAACTCCTTACAAATTCTCTCGCTATAACGAACACCTGATATAACGAACTCTCGTTATTACGAACCAATTTTTCGATCCCTTCATCATAATTACCCTCGATATAACGAACTTTTCATAAATTTTTCATCTGTTATTTTTGCTTATTTATTTTCGGTGTTCATTTATCACTTAATCTGGTGGGAAATCATTTTTGCAATCGGCAAAACATGCCGATGATATATTTCAATCAATGGCTGATGGACTCGGTGCACGAGATGAAAGTTTGATTGCGTCAGAAATTTCTTTGAATGAGTACATTGACAATAACGAATACCTTTTTACATATGAGAAAATAAGCGATGACAAACTTTTATTGAGAGACCCAAATGAAGAAGCAGAAGAAGACAAGCAAGAATGTGAAGTAGTCCAGACGTCATTCAGCCGCCAACTAGAAGTGAAGTGATACAAGCTTTGCTAACCTCTTGGTCCCAAATTATAAGAGGAAAATAAAGATTTTCATTTTCGATGTTTAACCATTAGTAACATTTGAATTCAGCTTAGTTTCTTGGAGTTAAATGTACACAGAAGTTAGAGATAGCCTAAACTGCGAAAAGACGTAAAAAACGTTTTCGCCAGGTTTAACGAACTCCCCATATAACGAACTATTTTCTTGTCCCCTTCGGAGTTCGTTATATCGGAATTCCACTGTATCTATCTTAAAAGATCGGGTCCAAGAGTGACCAAAGATGTTCCCCCTTTTCTTTGCACAAAATAAAGTTAATTTGACCAAAAAGCGGGTTTTCGAAACCTTTGCATTGATTGTAGTGAACGAAAATGAATTTTTAGGATAGATAAACAGCCTAAAAGCAAAAAAATCTGCAGGTCAAAACAACAAACCGTGCATTATTAAACTGCTAGCACACTACTTGCAAAGCCTCCAAGACACGTATGATTTATGCAGGCACCGCACAGCCATTGGGCTAGCAGAGGCTATAGCCCCCCCCCCCCCCCACCACCACTTTTTGGCAATAAAAGGTTAAAAAAACTAGAAAGCTTTCTCCAACGCAACTTTGGAAAGTTTACTCTAACGGATTCAAAGTAGTAACAGTTCATCTTGACTAGGAACCCTTCTCTGTTCATTTTCTTGGTATCTTATCTTGTTAAATCTTTTCTGAATTTGACTGTCTATAAAAAAATAAGTGGAAAGAAATAAATATTTTCTTAAAGGGGCGTTTCCGGTGTTCTAAAGGGCGTGGTCCCAGAATTCTCCGTCATGCCCTTTTCAGCCCAGCCACTTTTCGAAGGGTGCGCAGTGCCTGGATTCATGTCTTCGTTCGATATGGGGTTATGTCGGATGTTTGGACAATCGCCAGTGTGATCCCCGTTTTTAAGAAAGGCGAAAAACATTGCGGAGCGCATTTCAGCTAAGCAAGTGCTCTCTTTTCTGATAAAAAAGAAGTTTCTGTTTCATTTGCAGTTTTCATGAAGGTCACTCAACTAGTCATGCAATGCTAGAGTTGTTTAGGTTTGTCTATGAAAACCTTGACCAGAACAAATCATGCATTGGCTTGTTCTTTGACACAACTAAGGCCTATGATACAATAGATCGTAACGACAGTAGCTTTGATATTCCTTCATAAGCTCTCCCATCGCGGTTTTTGAGGTAAAATGAATGACTGGTTTGCTGCAACCATTTCCAAAAGTACTTGGAACATCAAGCAACTTGCGTTGTGTTTTTGTTTTTCCATTCTTTTCCCAGATACTCCTATTTCCGCACACCCTTCCCTCCGAAACAATGTTGATAATTTAGAAAAATATCATAAAAGAAGCACATTTTTCCGTGGGGGAGAGGGGGATGATTGATTTTGACCTTGGAAACTGACATCAGTGTTTCAAGACTTTTGGCAGGGATTGTAGCTATCTTGGCAGAAGGACTCAGTGCACTGTAGTCAATGAAAAAAGAAATCTTCTCATAGACCGAGATGTGTCACAATGTTCTGCCCTAGGGTCAAATATGGATAAAATCTAGATGTCTAACTCTATTGTTTTCGAGTGAGGCAAAATCACTCATGCGGTAAAAGGGCAAAAAGACGATTTCGCATAAGGGCTCAGTATTGGAAATTCCGAAGCTGGCAAACGAAACCAAAATTTTTAGAAAATCTATCTAATTTAGGAAGGTCACTTATATTTTTTCAGCTTACTGTATGCATTAAGAAGATTTTAAGCCATAATTATTGTTTGTACACGGGTTTTAAGATTTTTAAAAATTTTTTTTCACCGTGGCGTTGATAAGGGCACTCTGGTTTAGAGAATATTTATATTTTAGGAAGAATGTTTTCGGGCTTATTCACAAAATTTCGCTTATGAAAACATATTCTGTTAATTTTTTATCATAACATTCAGGCAACGTGATGAAAGAGGTCATCTTCAATTCTGATTCAGCCACGCCCCCTTCCTACAACATCCTGATGTCGTCCGTAAATAAAAGTCTGATTTGCTGATGAACGTTAAAGGGAAGGTCTTGTCATTAAAAAACTTGATATGGAGAGTGATCATAAGATTTTTAATCCTTACATCTAGAATCTCTACCACAAGTCACATGCAGGGGGTTGCTAAAGTAGGGGACTGATAATTTAACAAGTTGTCATAATGATATGAGAGTATTTGCTTACATCTACCCTTTCACTTAGAAAACACAAAATAAACCTAATTTTGAAATTATGTGTGAATTTTTTTGCAAATAAACTCAAAAACAGACTTCCTGTAAAGGTAAACATTGCCTAGGCCAGAGAACGAGCGCCGCAGCAATAAATATTTTAAAAATCTTGAAACCCTATTTAACAACACAATTTATGGCTTAAAATTTTTGAAATTAATACGGCAAGCTAGCAAGGTATAACTAACCTTTCGAAATGATGCTAATTTTCAATAATCTTGGTTTTTCTTCGTACAACTTGCAATGTCCCGTACTGAGCCTTATGCGGAATCGTCCTTTTGCCCTTTTACCGCTCAAGTGATTTTGCCTCACCAGCTCTAGCATGTATATAACACACCGGCTTTCGTTGGTCCACAGCTGTGGACAACTGGTTCATCAACCTCGTTTTCGATATAAATAATAGTGGTGACGTTGATGTCAGACACTCGGTGGTGCTGTGGTCATAGGTCATTTGAGGGTTAAAGTTACAGCGATAAAAGAAGCAGAAATGAGCTCAAACTCTGATTCTTCGACAGAGAAAGATGCATGCGAAGAATTATCGCCAATTCCAAGTGGAAGGAGAAAAAAGAAAGTGGTGAAGGTATCAACAGGAAGAAAGCGCTCCAATTTTGAGACTTACAGTCGTAAAATTAAAAACTTAGAAAACCATGTAAGTATTTGCGTTTGGTGAAATTTGAAAGAAATCTCCAGTTTAAGTTACCTCCAAATTCGTGGCCAAATATACCTCGCTCTAGTGCCTTCGGCGCTTCTACATCATTGATTTTATCTCGATTTCCTCAAAACGAGGCTCTGGGAGGCTGGAACTCCTGAGTCGAAACAAAACAAATTTATTCTTAACAAAAACTTACATAACCAGAAGTAAATGGTAAGTGTTTATTACGTAAGTTGTCATTTACCTTTCTTATTGATGTTTCTTTTGGGTGGAGTACAATTTACGCTAACAGTTCACTGTATGGAGAACAAGTAACTAGCTAGGCCCACACGTAAGGAACCGAATTTCGAACTTTCCTCGTACTGCAGATCAACAGTCGTGTGTGATTTTGCAAGTATTATTTGCAGCAAACAGAAGGAGATGGTCATATTTCTTTGATCGTCGGGCTTCCAGCTGTCCGCCTTGGTATATCATTTGAAGCTGGCCACAAGTTGTTTTGCTTGTCGGGGTGCACAAGTAGCACGTGATACGTGAGCCGAGTTTGAAATATTGCAGTATACAAGGAATAAATATTCATTTTGTGGTTATTTTCTAGGATTCCAGATAACCGTAATGTATTGTATCCACTAATAATGCTATGGCTACTGTTTTGAGACAAGGCTTCGTTAAAACAGCAAGTTCTTTGAGATATAAACATTTTGTTAACAATTGTGTAAATTTGCTAGTGAGAAACGCAGAGATGTCATCCACTGGTAGCATACTCAGCAAAGACGAGGTTGCTTCGATGAGAATCAACTACAAATCCCATGGTTTGAAGCTGGAAGAATTTGAGAAGAAGGAGCCATTGGCAATGTTTGATGCTTGGTTCAAAATGGCAAAGGAATGTCCACTTATTAAAGAAGCAAATTCCATGTCTCTGGCTACTGTTTCAGAGTGAGAAAACATATTTTCTGTTTTGCTTTTCTTTTATGAAGACTTTGTTATGCACCAGTCTGCTGAGTATGGCATGTGCACACCGGAGATATTTTTGTGCAAAAGCTGTTGCACACCAGGTATTTTTGGGTGTGACAAATAAGATGGGCGTGGCTGGGTGTGGCCCCATAGAAAATTCTGTGGCTTCTATTGGAATGACCCAGACAAAAAGAAAAAAAGGGCAGGCAAAAGAAGAAGGCATGTGAGGCTCCTTTGCATTTTTACGGTGAAATTCAAATTTACAAACTTTAACCACAACAGGGGAAAATGGCTGGTGCACACCAGCACACCAGAAATTTTTTGTGGTGCACACTGGCACACCAGGCTTTTTGCTCGTGCACACTGGAGATCTCGTCAAAAAGTGCCATACTCTGCAGACCGGGTTATGCATCTATGTATTTGATGTGAGACTCTTAGTCTGATTATACCTGATAAGATTTTTATACTTTGGATTCAAGCCTGGGTCATGGCAGGGATATTTTGTCACCAGGAGATTTTCGCACTTTGTAGAAGTAAAAGTGGCATAGAGACTTGAGCTTTGAGGTTATCAGCTTCCAAAATTTTCAGAATTCAAGGAAGCAATTTTTTGAGATTAAGACAAAGAAAAAAGAATTAATGGGTTTAGTTTCATATTCATTATTATGGAAAATACCTAAAGCTCAAATATCGGTGTATTTGTACTTAATTACAAACAAAAAATATGACAGTAGTTGTTAATTGACATTAAATGTAGCAATCAATTTTTAACTGGAGACAGGGCTACTGGAGTTCATATACTAACAATTGGGGGTGAAAGGGGTAAAAGTCCATGATACCTTGAATATTTTGTACCTATTTGAAGCAATACCTGCTAAAATCTGCATCAAGTTTTACCATAGGACCCTTGCTTGCCCTCAATTGACCTTCCTTGAAGATCTCTTGCAGCATCAAAGATTGTTCTGCCTTTCAAATTGATTTTTAACAACTTCAAAAATCTTTCCCAAATTTTTATCTAAAACTTTAAAGGTGAATTTTATTCAGTGGTCAGGGTTTTTGTATAATATTGTAGTTTATTTTATTATATTTTATTGATTTGATTGTCTTTTTGTCTTATGGCCTTACCTTTTAATTGTCTTTTAGGGACTTCAAGCCTTCTGTGCGTATTGTCTTATTGAAAGGATATGACAATGCTGGATTTCGATTTTTCACCAATTACAGTAGCCGGAAAGGAAAGGATATAGTGAGCTGCTCAACATTTAACAACTTCCAATTAAATTTGAATTAACAATTTTTCAATAACCATATTTTGATACTATCTACTCTAAGGTAAAAGGTTCAGAAAGGAATTGGAGATGGCTTTTGTTCCTTTAGTTTCTTGGAATTATGTTGTTTGGTCATTGGTTAATTTCTGAGTTCTGTACATGAATGTAAGAACATTCTCAGTTTTATGAATGGCAATTTTATGAAAGTATCTTGTAGTAGCAGGACTTGAATAACTAAACTAATTTGAGCTTCAAATGTAGAACCATTGTTTAGAGACAATATTTATTTATTATAGATAATTTATGCATCAATGAAGTGCTGGGCCATGTTCCCCTTCTTTTTTCTGACACCCCTCCCCCATGAACACAAGCATAAAATGAAACATAAATCTTGCATTTTTATCATGCGTAAATTTGCTAACCAGCTCACTACTGAGAAGCATTTTCTATTTCGTCCACTATGGTTTCTATTCAATGGAATCCAAACTGTGCACTCTTTTTTGGCAATTTATAGTTCTTTCAGTTTCCTCCATTTTTTGGCATATTTTATTTGTCAAACACAACCTCATTTCCATCAATTCCAAGGTTCAGAGGACACACTCCCTTGTGTTTGCTTTAACATGCTTTCTGGATATATGCAATCAAATTGCTGTTTTTATTTTGCAGGAGAAGAACCCAAATGTAGCTGTTATGTTTTATTGGGAGCCATTGGAACGTCAGGTGTGTGTGGATTAATGGGTTTCATGATCTGATTAGAGGTGGCCCCAAGGACCAGGGTAGGACAAGGGGATTGCATCTTTCTTTTTGTTGCCTGTTAACCCTTCCCCTTGTTGATGAAAATCAGTTCATTTTGTTAAAACGAAGCAGGGCTCAAAATGTAGCTATTCAATTGTGTTGCAAAAACTGTGAAACCCCTTTGAGAATGGTCAGTCCCTTTGTGAAACCCCTTTGGAAATGGTCAGTCCCTTTGTGAAACCTCTTTGAGAATGGTCAGTCCCTTTGTGAAACCTAATTCAGAATGGTCAGTCTCTTTGTTTAAGAATTTCTTGAGCCACCCATGACATTTTTGTTTTAAAAACAAAGAAAATTGCAGCATTCCTAAGATGTTTCAACAACCCTGTTGTATTTATTGTAAAAGGGAATAGGCTGTACTTTTGAGGGAAGCTTTTTATTCGAAGCTTTTTTCCTTTGACTGTTATTCTTATATCTTATTTCGTGCATTTGTTTTAGGTAAGAGTGGAGGGAAAAGTACAGAAATTGTCTGAGAGTGAGTCTGAGAATTATTTCCACATGAGACCAAGAGCAAGTCAACTTGGTGCATTGGCCAGCAATCAGAGCTGTGTTATTGAAAGCAAAGAGGTAAGAATTGGTTTGGGTGCCAATTGCTTGATTCAAGCATAAATTCAAGAATCCAAAAAAACAATATTTCAGTAGTCAAGACCAAGTCTGAATGGTCCAGGTCAGATGGGAAGACTTCCTTACTTTGTTTATGACTTTCCCTTGGTTTTTTAAAAAACGTATTTTATTGTTGTAATAACATTTATAATTTCTATATTTCAAGAACACTCTCATACAGCATTTTACTTTAGGTTAAAAGAAAAAAAAATTGGCACCAAAAGCGTGTCACTTGTCCTTTAAATGCCCTTTCTGGGCTTAATTATTGCTTAGCTCTTTAAAAGCATTTATCTACGATTTTTCTTTCTTTTTTTGAATCAAGCTTCCAGGGTATGACACAGCCCTCCTTGAAATAAAAAAACCCGTTTCGAAAACTAGGAGCTCTTCACCATCTCGGGGTGCTTCATCGGAAAATTGTCAAACCTGTTTGCAACTAAATTTTGTCTTTCCCACTTTGTCCACAAGCGGGACCTCGAAAGTCCTTTTGAAAACAACAGCTAGCGACATCGCTGAAAAGAAGCATAAACAAAGATATATCATTTGTTCATGTCTTGACGGCTTTTTTCTGTTATATCACGCTTTTGAAATGCTCTTTTTCCAATATTTTTCAGGTGTCTGAAAAAAGATATGCAGATCTCGAGAAAAAATACGAGGGTGTTGAAATACCAAAACCTGACTGTTGGTATGTGCAGGGAATTTTCTTTTAATAGAAATATTGAGCAAATATCTAAGAACGGTAGGGTGGAAAACAGTGAAATGAACAAACACTGGCTTGCGAATGGACTAATTAATACCCTGGGAGTTGCTGTCAGTTTATCGGTATTCCATTAGTGACTGGCTGTTGGGGCACTTGGGACCCTTCGGAATCGTTTGTTGTTTTGCCTGAAAGCTGAAATTCCCACGATTGTTATAAATTTTCCCACGGTGTTGTTATTTTCTCTCGTCATTTTTGACTTATTTTGCTGAATTTTCTCCAGTCGATGCCTCCTCTATTCAAGCTTTAGAGCTTGGGGCTTTTACATTGCGGAAAAGAGAAACAATTTTCCCTTCATGTAAAAATATCTATCTTTCCCAAATCGATGAACCATTTCCATCTTATAAAAGATTGACCCCAATGTAGGGTATTTTATGGTGATGTTTCCATTGAATAAAGATTTTCTGCAATTTTATTTTAAGTTATGTAAGCTGTTTAGTTTTGTGTTAAAGGGTTTTAATGACGTTAAGATGGCATTTAGAAATGCCGAAGCTTCTGTTGAAGTCACGTGCCTGCAATCTTAATACTTTGTCTCCCCTAATTCATTGCGAGCATGACGAAAACTAGGATGGTGGTTGCTATTTTTGTTTGTGAATTGAAGTATTAATTGAAATCTAGCAACACTTAGTTTATAAAAATGTTTCAAGATATATCTGTCCGATTGGATTTATAAATTTAGGACGATTGCAAGTCTTTTTGGTAGTGTGCTGAAAGCTTTGCAGGATGCCACAGAACTCAGCTTGCAGCTTCTTCAAATGTGGTGCTGAATTCCCTGTTCTCTTTGCCATTTTCAATTTCAATTTTTTTCTTATCTTCCTCAAGGGGTGGCTATCAACTGATTCCTGAAACATTTGAGTTTTGGTGCGGTGGAAAGGGACGCATGCATGACAGGGTGGTATTTCGAAGGCCTGGCCCAGCCGACGCTCAAGGCAAAAACCCTTTTGCAAAAATTGGAGACGATGGATGGGTGTATGAGTTCTTGTCCCCTTAGGTAGGCTTTATTCAGAATAGAGTTCAAGAGTTGTATATTCATGTGTGGTTTGCAAATTTTAGTGAATCGGGACACACATGAATACACAACACTTTAATTGAATGCACCGCCTGTCAATCAACTATTGGCTAATCAATGATCGTGATAATACTCAGACGCTTTTTGATTGGCCAAATTTTTGATTGACAAATGGCTCACACCATTTCCTATCTGTTGATTGCCTTTAAAAAGATGTCCAAAATTGCGTGTTTACTTCCATTAAGCTCGTGTAGTAAATTTTTTTATTGTGCATATACTACAATCATTTGTTGACATTTTCTTATCTTACTTTTTTCTGCTGCAACCATCTTTCTACCTTAGACGATTGGATCCAGCTGCGACTAAGGGTTTCACTGTTATCCTCGTTTCGCTGCATTAAATCAAATTTTCAAATTGAGGTCACTGTATCAGTTGTATATGACTTTATTGTCTATGAAGAACAACTCCAAATGTAGCAGTAAATTTTTATGATTTTAATTGAAAGATGTAATTGATAACAGTTATGGTCAAATAAGGACAACTTTGGGTCCAACACCCCTTAAAATCTTCTAATATCTCCCCCAGAAACCCTTTTTACTCTATTTAGCAGTATTTTGTGACCGGAATGCATGCTTAGGTCAAACCGACGTTGAGGTGCTATCTTCGATTTTCGAATGACTTTTTGAAACCTCTAATTGCAGGGTAGGTGTGCGGGGTGGAAATGTTGAGAAACTGTCACACCAAACGGGCCTTTATTTTCCCCTCCCCCTTAATCGATGTATTGAGTTCCAATAATAACTAACATTTGAGTTATCAAAGCCTGAATCCATGGTTTGTTACCTAAAGAGGATTTTGAAGGAAGCAGTTGTAATTAGCTAGAAATATTGCCTGATTTCGACAGGTAAACCGAATATGCCCTAACAATCTGACAAAAATGCTAAGTCACGTTTTCTCAACAGATTCTGTTCGACTAAGCTTTAAACTTGAAAATTTCGATTTGCAACTTTTGTGAAAAGCCTTTGTTGTCGTAGATCGATGACGTCATTTCTGGTATATTTTCAGTGTTTAAATAGCTATAACTCGATCGATATTCGTCAAATTGCAATGAAATTTAGATTGTAATACAAGGTTTCAAAGATAACTTTCGATTGATGCATACATATTCAGTATTTGCTGATGTCAGCATTTTTGTTATCACGTGATTTAAAAACAAATTTCCCACAATTCACGGATAATGGTTTTTGTCATGTGTTTTATCTAAATTTTTGCCTTTCGGCATTAAAAGCTCTTTGCAGAAAAAGAAAAGCAACACTATGAAAAAGCAGAAAGTTAATTAAGAAATATAATGAAAAATTGACACAAACTTGATCACTCTGGTAGTTAAATCATGTTTTCGCTTTCAGCTTTTCTCTCTGTTCATTTCGCTGTTTTCATTTTTTTACTCATTATATGTAAAAAATCTAAATTTGTGCTCTCCTTCCCTCCCAGTTTCCCTTGTTTTTCTTTGTTTTGTTTATTAAAAGTTAAGTTATCAGAAATTAGTTTTCGCATTTAGTTTGAAATCAATACAAGTATGAGAACCATCACCCATCAAAACATAACATTCAAAGCCTATTTACTCAAAACCATATAAATTATACAGAATTTCTGTTACAAAATTAGCTGATAAGTTCAATCGAAGCTAACCTTTAAATACTCTATGTGAAATACGCTGCAGCAATGTCTGTGATATTTTGATATCCAAACTCGGTGACATTGACATCAAGTAGTGGATTGAGTTGGGATGTCTCGTTTAATGACATCAGTGTTATTAATGGTCAAAGAAGTTCGCTGCTTCCATTGCAGTATGGGAGGTATTTTGTGGTATGAATGCACCCATGGGGCATGAAAGCTGCCATGACTATACCAAGGAGAATGATCATGAAGCTTGCCGATGCCAGCACCAAGCATGGCAGCTTGCGTAGGCCGTATATTGATTCTTTCGACAATCGTAGAAAACTGCCACAGGGGATGATTATGACTGAAAGGTACAATCTTTTTATTTCTTGCGAATATAAGAATGCTCTTGAAGTTTCTAAAGCGCCATATTAGTGTGCCAGCTGAGTGAAGCAACGGGGCAAGGAAAGTTTCATTCGTAAAATGTAAATCCCAGAAATTGCAGAGATTGATGGCATCGAGCAAAGGAAATAGGGAATGTTAAGTTTCATTATGGCCCTTTGGACATAGCAGCGATAAGAACGTTATTTAACTCCCATGTGGTTCATTTCAACCAACGAGACATTTCCCCTGAGAAAAGAGGAGACTGCACAATAAGTAGTTAAGCAATGAGATGTCGATTTCATTTGTAGATTTCATTTATATTGTAAATGAAATGTCCTTTACTCACCCAGAGGGACTGCAAAAAGTAGACCCTGAAAAAAGCAAATGCATGAAACATTCTGTATTGTCATTAGAAATAAAGTTTTTCGCGATCATGAGCAGCAGATAACGACTGAAATAGAGCTTTAAAGAAACTGCACGTACACGCCTATAAAAAGTATATCCAAAACAAATTGTTTATTTTGTTACATGTGGCTCTCCTTTTTTGTCTAGTTACTTTTCTAGTTAAACAATTAGAATTTCCTTACTCTTTAGAAGGTCTTTTTGTAAGCATTAAAAAAACTCAGTGTTCAATTGCCTGATTTCAACTCACAAAGAAATTCATATTGACGCACCCCTCGACAGAATGCCACAGTGAAATAAAGTGATAAAAATATCTTATGTATGATTATTGGAGAAAACGGCAATGTCGATAGAAATATGAAAATGATTCCATTTCTGAAAAAGTGTGATCCTTACCGAAATCTCTAATATGAGAGAAACACAATCAACAAAGATCGATATCGTCGACGCGAGAACCACAAGAACCATTGTTAGGCCAATATGAAGCGGCAATGACGTTGCACTTTGAGGTAGGAACGATGCGTAAATTATCTAAAAAGACAGCATAATAGGTTTAGAGGTGTTTGAAAAGCTAGGATCAGGAATTTTTTTGCGTAATGAACCTAACGCTTATGGCGATTGCCAAGCAACGGTAAAATTATGTTTGAATTAAGCACGAAACTTGGAGTAGCAACTTAAAACCTTTCTGCTTTATATAATAGCGCGTAAAAAACTCTGTCAAATACAACATCTATCACAATATAACAGACCGGTAAACATTAATTCTCACTAGGAATACATAAATTTGTTTAAGGTTTACGATGAATAATCTTCGTATAATCTTCTTTGGCAAGATTAAATATTTCAAAACTATTGCCCTTTGAAGACCATTTCCAAATGTTTCCTTCGGGTAATCGAGCTTGCCTAACCATAACTAAATTATTGTCAAAAATGCACCTTATTTTTCAATAATTCCAACGTACCTCTCTACCTCCATGACATTCTAATGGGTATTGCATTATTATCATTACTGTTATACACAGTCTGACGATATTTGCCATGTCATCTTCTTCACAGTAGTTTTCTAGGAAGTCCCCTGAAAAAGATTTGATGTGCCTAATTAGTTCATTGAGACTGTGATTTTCATCGTAGTTTTAACACCTGTGTTACTCTAGGTTCTAACGTGCGGGAGCTATGTTTTGAGACCATACGCTCAATTTTAATTTAAAGGGTATGGTGTAAATTCATTTGTCCGGGGGATTTTCTGCGTTGCTTGTCAAAAAAGGGGGGGGGGAGATTTCGACGCACTGGCCAATTGAATTTGCGCAAAAACATATCACAGAATCTATCCAACTAGCTGTAATAGCAAGCCCGGTTTTAGAAAATAAGGGAGAAGGGGCTGCAATGCCTTTGTGGTTAATACAAACCTATATTTTAGCAAAGAAAGGTTCTAAATCAATGTGTTTCTTTTAAGTATGATGTCATCTTAAAATTGATACTATCTAGTTGCAACTAAAAGTTATCTTTAAAGTCATCATTTTGGAACTGCCAGCCTTGTTTTCCTCATTTTTGTGTTGATTGTGCCGCACGTCTGCTTTTTCACTGAAAATAAGTACTCATTATTCGCAGTCAGTCATAGAAAAGAGTCTTTTTTAAACGAGAGTCCCCATCAAAATGTGCAAAATAAACATTTTTGCCTAAATGTTCTTACAAAAGTAGGTTTTTATATGCGAGTTTCAACCCTTGGATAGATACACCACAGGCGCCTTTTTCAAGGAAATAGTTTATGATTACTCAGCCACGTAGCTGCAGGGGGGCTGTGCCCCCCAAATGAAAATTTTGACAACAGCTTGCCCCCTCTGGCTACAGTTCTTCCAAATGATATTTTGAAAATTTGGCATATTTATAATTCCATGATCTTGATTTTGTCCAAATATATCTGTTTGTTATATATCTGTTTTCTTGTTTTAAAGCCTGCCCCCCTCAGGTATGGCTCTTGCTTGAGTTTGCCCCCCCCCCTAGCCGACACCTACATCTACGTGGTTGTGATTACTCCACCCTTCATCCCCCTTTGTTTGTTTTAAGTGACACTCACCTTGAACAAGACCTTTGAACGTGATAAAGCCAATGATACCCAGCATCAATGTACACAGCAAGCTGTACGAAATATTGACGTATGTTGTGTTACTGAACCTCGATTTAGAAGAGTCTCGTATTGATGCATTGAAGATGTATGAGCTATGATGACTCAAGTACACTGAAAGTAGAAAGGGTGTTGCTTATTTCAGAAACGTGTTGGCTTCAAGCAAGAGGAAAGAGCCCTTAAAAGTTTCGTTGGTGCAAGTTACAATGCTATTATATTTCAAACTGTTAACATTTGAAAAGAGAACTAATAAAAATACCATTGATATAACGGTCTAAGTTAAACGTTGATATATGAAATATTTGTTTACATAAATTTAGAACTGAAGTCACACTTCCCAAAGTAGACTTGAATTGGATTGGCTTGAATATCATAGGGCCTAAATTAAATTGGCTGCCTGCCTTGCAAAATCGATAAAATGAATTCTTATTGGAATCTTGAATAAAGTGAAATAACTTTATAACAATGGTTACTTTGTATCTTCTTGCAGAGTTTAAAGCCTATCTAAAAGCTTCTTATACTCACTGAACACGATTATGCCGATACTCTGAAAAAAAATTAAAGTACAATTACAAAAAACTTCACCAAAACGAACCAAAAAATGTCAGCCAATAAATTTCTTCCATTTGTAAAGCTTTCAGTCAGTTGGTATAAGATATGAATATTTTTTCAAAAACTGCTTAACTTTTATTCATTTCTTAATTTTTCTTTCTTTATTTATCGTCATAAAGTATTCTGTTTGAGCAATAAATGATGCTAGTTCAATTTGAAAGTGCCCTACCTGAAAAGCGTTCATGTTGGAAAATCTAAAAGGGCTATGCGTGTAAGGCCTGCAAAAAGTAAAAGACTATAACGTAAAGATTGTTTCTACAAAAATAAATAAAAAAAACACTTCTTTTTAAAGCTTTAATTTAATGATTTTTAAAAATAACTCGAAAGCCTCTGTGACTCAGATGTTTTTTGAATGGTTTTAGGTTTCTGACTCTTAGGTACACCAGATAAGGTACACTTAGGCCTTGAAACACTTGACAATAATTGCAATGTCTCCATTATTATTTGCTTTCTCCTTGAGCAATAGAAGCATCTTATACTTCCAGTCAAGGATTATAAGGGGAAGGTTATAAAATAAATTTTTTTTAAAAGTTAAACAGTTAGATCCTTGATAAATCTTGAAGCTAATTCAAATGTTTCGGTAATTTTTTGCTTTTTCCCTAAATACAATCTTAATTTTTCAAAGAACGGTTTCAGGGAGAAAATATTAAAAAATTATAGGTTTAAATAAAAGTAAGCAACTAGAGTATTAATCGGTCTACTTACACGTGTCTGCTGATTGTAGTGAGACGAATCAGAGAAAAAGTGATCAACGATGTTATGCAAAAGAAAGAAATCAGCGAAAACTGTAAAGAGAAATGAAATTATTTCCAAGTTACTTTCAATTGGTATCAAAAAAGGAAACTATAAAAGCTGGACTGTAAAAAAACTGTCGAAGAGTGCTTGTTATCTTAAATTTTAAGGTAAAATAGGCCATTTGAAATCTAAATGTAAATTATTCTGAGCATTTAATGTCCGAAGGTTGTTTGCTTCTGTAGCTCTTTAGGATTCAACATTCCTCAAATTCACTGTAGGAATATAAGATCAGTACTGTGGTGAAACAATACCTATTTTTAATTGCAAAATAATTGATCGAAACTCACCTTAGAGATCAACCGTATGCTTCGGCAAAGACTGAGAGGAACCAGAATCAGCAAAGCAGACATTGCTATCGAGAACTGTCTTCCAATTTGAAAATCGTCCACCCCGCAGACTAAAAAAAAGAAGCATCACGATGATGTAAGCATACAATAAGCAAAAAGATGTTACTCTTAAACTTTTGCAGTCATCCGACATTTAAAGATTTAATAACTTGGAATTTCGAACTTTTCATTCACAAGTAATATGTTAAAAGGAAAGAGGCAGTTTTAATAACTTAGTAGGTCTATTTTTTTAAGGTAGAAGGGACGAAATCGTAATATGCTTTTTCCAAATAGTTTTAAATAAACCCTTGGAGTGCCTAGGCCTTAATGATCTCAATAAAAGCAGTTGGACAGCCAAGAATAAAAATCATGCATAAATTAAGGTTGATAAGAATTCTACTCACTGAGTACCAGTCTGTTTATCATTTTGGGCAGCATATCACCGAGAAGAGCATGATAAAAAGTCATTGCTAAATGAAAGTAACAAAACAAAATCTTTTCAAGATATTAAATCAATTTATCGTCAATGCAGATTAAGAAAAAGAATTATCACGTAACTTTCAAATTGTAACTTAATCATCAAAATTTCGTAAGAATGACTTGAAAGAAAGTTATAAATAGTTTCTGAATATTTAAATACGGAATGCATAGAAATCAAACTTACAGCTTATGTAAAACAGAACTTGAAAGCTTGAAAGAAACCAGAAAACTTTGTTTCCGAATGTCTCTCTGATAATTCCCTGCATTGATAAAAATTAAATAATGTACGAGGTGCCAAAAGTATGAGCACACAAGAAAGAATGTAAAATGCATTAGCTCTCTCATATGATGTTTATATTTAAAGAAAATACCAATAAAATCTGCACTTTTCATAATTTTGATAATAATGAGGAACTTAAGATAACGGAGAGAAAAAATTTTAAAGTTTACCTGGTATGTGTCTTGCTGTGTTAATATACTGTTCTGCATTAAAATTAGAGTGCAATAGTCTGAAAAGAGAAGGTGACAAGAATAAGTAGATTTGAGATATATCAACAAGACAAGAAACATTAAACTCTGCGCATAAAATGAACATTGATAATATAATACTCTAGAGAAATTTACGAGGGGTCCTAGAAAGAAGGGGTCCACCACTTTGAAAGGGGTCCTCCACTTTCAATTTTTGTACATAAACTCGAAGCAGCAACTTTTAACAGCCCTGTTCTATACACTAAAATCGTTAACAGCTCTGCCTTCACGCAGTGGCGTCACGAGACCATTCTCGCTGGGGTGGGGGGGGGGGGGGGGGGTGTGTAAGAGATGCAAACCATATTTTACTGAAAGAAATTATTTTTTTACATTAATATTTTGTTAAAACTTTAATTTTACCGACGAGTTCTCTGAAAGTTGGGGGCTGTACACCCCCACAGCCCCCCCGCACGCTACGCCCCTGCCTTCACGGCATCAAGCACTTTATGACAGACACGTAAACAGAAATTTTCTTTAGATTTCAAGAATTTTAGAGAAAAATCATAAGGATCACCTTTGCTTTTACTATCTATTATTATTATTATTATTATTATTTTAAATGCCGGCTCAGGTTTGGGTAATTTCGAAATTCTCATATCTAGATATTTCAAAACTCTTTTCTGAGAGAAAAGGAGGGATTAATAATTTCAAACTAGATGGCAACCAAAAAGTTTGAACTACCATCTTGCCTTCAGATTATTCTCTCATTTATTGTCATTTGTAATACAAGAATAACTCCTAGGTAGAGCAGCAAAAATATTTTATGAAATTGTAAATATGAATACCATGCTTACCCATTAAAAAGGCAAAACAAACAACGAATGTGATTCCCATTGGAATTCCAACTTGTTTAAACGCATATGGTGAAGCTGTTGAAATGGTAAAAAGCCGATATGAAAACTTCCGTCGATAAAACACAAAAGATGGCAGCTGTTTAAAACTTTATTCCAAGGAATATACTTCTCTTTTAACTATTTTACGAGTACGAAGCAAATTTGCAAGGGGCAGATTACTTCATGAAAATCTCGTACACCTTTTCGTAGAAATCCTATTTTTTATCTGAATGTCCTTGGAAATCATTTTTTTTGTGAAAATCTCATACGCTATTTGCACAATTGAGCTGCCCCAAGCAAAACTGCTCAAAACCTGGACGAGGACCCTAAAAAGGTCTGATATGAGATAGATTTGCTAAATTCATAGCACCAATTGAACAATGTTCTTCTGAAAGGTAAAATTTTAGAGAAATACAAGGGATAATTTGGTACTCTATCAGGCGAAAAATCGGGAGAAAGTTACTAAAGTTTTCATAACTGACTAATAATTTGCTTGGTTTGAAATTTTTCAAATCCTTTTCTCAGAAAATAACAGAAGTTGTATATTGGACCAAACTAGTTATAAGTTGCTATATTTGACTAAGCGTGTTGCTGCTTGTGAACGAGATCTGTGGAATTAATTTTTATTTGGATTCACGCAAAGAAAGATTTCTTCAAAACGTTTTCTATTTTTGTCTCTGTTTGCACAAAGAGAAAGAATAGCTCCCCGAAAAAGATGAGGTAAGGAGAAAGAGTGCTTAGTCGTACTATGAAATTAATTTCTGAAGTTACCGTCATCAGTTCAATTAAAGTGGTGTATAAATTTTTTTCTTAATATGCAAAAAACACAAATTTGAAAGTTTGAAAGTTTATGTCACGTAAAAATGGTGTCATATCAATTTGATCCTCATGCAACGTTGGTAGAAGGCCGTCATATCTTTAGAATTTCCACTTTTGCCCTTGAAGGTAACCAAAAATCAATGAATATAGAATTAGGTATTTTAAATTATAAATTATAAAATGTCTTACCTATGATAGCTCCACTCATCATGCAATGAATGTATGGTTTATGTGTGTCTGTTACAGTTTCAAACGATTTTTCTTCATTTGACTCTTGTGACGACCTCAATACAAATATTTTTGACTGCTTTAAGTAATTTGCAAAGGGCAAGGAAATCCCTTTCTTGGATGTCGTCGGTGAGCTTGTCTGTTTAAACGAGAAAAAATTCATTAAAATCAAAAAATTTTGGAAAAAAACGTTCCGACAAGCAACTTTGGACAAAAACTTTCGGGAGCATTTTCAAGAAGTTCCGACAAAATTTCTTTCTGACATACTTGGATTTCGGCCAAATAAAGTTCGGAAAATATTTTTTTGCCCGACTGTATAATTTTCTAGTTCTTCCAAGTGCTATAAAAAACTGGGGATGATAAATGACGTCATCGTTTATGAAGGAAAAGGGTGTGATCCAGACAATTTTCGATTTTGTCCAGCCAACAATGGACAGCTGGCGCCGCTCTGAGATATGGTACATTTTCATATCTCGTGGGATTGATGACATTTTCAACTTTTTAGCCTCCAAAGTATTCTTTTCAAAATTATGTGTACATTCCATCCGCCTGTACATACTATCCCTCTCTTTCTTGGCAAGGAGATTGTTAAGGCTTGCGTGAGCAATGGAATGAGTTACGTAAAATTTCTTGGACTTTTTTTATAGATTTACACAGACTTGCCTCTTTTAAATTGCAAAATCCGCCAAAATCCCCAAAAACAGAATTTAACAAACTTCTTGTTTGTTGAAGTATTTTCTTCTTTGGTGACATTGGTTGTAGAACCTAAAAGCAAAAAGACAACAAGTAAGCTTACAAAAACAGCTAGATGAAATGTTTTAAGCTTAAGTTTGTGATTTAAAAGCAATCATTCACTTTTGCCAATTTTGGGGATGGTTCTATGATTTACTAGCAAGAAAAAGATTCAATTTCTGGATTTGAAAAACAGAAACTGATAAATTTTGATAAATTTAACTAAAATTTCGATATAGACTAACATTTCACTAAAATTTCAATTTGAGGCATTAAATGTCAAGAACTTGGTGATAATTTATGACATATTATTGGCATAGTTTTCAGAGTACGAAACTCATGAAAATATTTCACTTCCAAGGAGCAACATTGTGCACCCAAAAGATTATTAATTTGAGCAATAACGATATCGATTTTTTGTTTAATTTTTTCAATAGCTTTTTGTTTGTTTGTAAATTTCTGGACAAAACTAGCAATGCTAACACCCTTTCTTAGGGACCTTGTAATATGTTGAAGCCAGATAGCCAGATTTTGCCTATAATAACCCACCAATCAGTGTATCCATCGTTTTCCTAGGAAAATAGGTGCAATCGCATTCAATATCTGCCTAAGCACACCCTCAGTCAGTTTTCCAATATTCCTAAACCGTAAAATTTGGTCCCCCATAGCCGTAACCGCAGCATTTTTGTTAATGGTCAATCGCACGGCACTCAAACGTGGAAAATATCGGCAAACATACTCAAATTTCGGCCAAATCCGCGTGACTGTAAAATTAAACTACACACATACAGCAGAGACCTTATGCTGAAGCAGGAGTATAGTGCTAGGGGGGTCAGGGGGTTTAACCCCTTGTTAATGCCAAAAATTGACAAATTTCTACATCTTCTACTGTTTTTCTGCAACATTCTGTGCAAAAGCCCCCCTTGTTATTTTCATAGTACTACACCACTGCCCTAAAGTGCTCAAAATTATATCATCAAAAGAGTTATACTTACAGGCTTGCTGCTCAACTGGGGAATGTATTCGGCCGACGGGGGGTTTGATAATTCCGTCTCCATATCTGAGAAGATAAGACAAGAACTGATAAATTACCATAATTCTTCATATTTGCAGAAAAAAGTAGCAGATTTCAAACTAGAGTTAAAGAACAATTTATGATTTGCAAAATTTTATAAAAAGACAGTTTGAATTTATAGTTTCTATATTTATACGGTATAATTGTCCTAACTTTCGTGTAAAGAATCAAAGACATCCCTCCCCCGTATCTCAATTCACTGTGTTAATTTTCTGTTTGTGAGTATTCCATTCCGCAAAATTGCTGCGACCACTTTAACAGACTATCCCTTAACATGCATGCATAGGTTCTTGCATTAAGTATTAGTGCAGTAAAATCTTGAAAAAGGAAGCCAACCCATTTATAACTTAATTTTATAACTGAATCATACAATGATTGATAAAAGGGATTTAAACTCTAAATTTCTGAAAATCTTTAGCCCCAATAACGTGGATTTGAATAATTGGAACACCTTGATATGAACATCGCGTTCAACTTTTAAAACAAAATTTATCTTCAACGCTACTGGGACTTTGTTAATAAATATTGCGCACAAAGTTAGTTTGAGCAAAACCATTTTGCCAGACTTATGCCATTCTGACATATCTTTACTTTGAATTTATAAATCCACTATCATAATTTATAAAGATGTTTTTAGTTGTCGGCCTTAAAACATTGCAGCTGGTGAAAAACACACGTTGTAGAACTCACTCGAGACAACCAGCAAAGCGAAAATAATAACAAGGTGATCGTCTAAACGCAATAAATTATATTTTCATTAGAATGGCCTTGAATTAATTTTTTTTGCATTCTGTAAAAGGATTTCAATGACAAAAACGCCACTGCCGTTGTTGATATCCAATAACAAACCGTGTTTTTCTCGTAATGCAAAAAGTTATTTGTGATCTTAAAATTTAAATTGTTGGGTTTTTGGCTATAAATTTATATTTCAGGCCTGCATACAAAAATCAACTTTTTATGAAGTCAAATTGTGTTTAACAAACCTTTCATAACAGGCGATTTCCTTTGTAATAGTTTTTTTGATTCAATCTGCTTAAATTGATCCGACGTTTGCTTACAAAGGATAACGGCCTAAATCAGGCAGCCATTTTCACAAGGATGATTCGGTGACCTGTTGATTCGGAAGATCACTGACCTTTTCTAATTAAGCAGGTCCGCCATAGTGCTAAACAGTTGAGAGGCAGCATTTAAGGTATATTGCCATGGAAACAAATAGGAAGCAGGGCCGTCCAACGTCGGGCATGATGGCGCAACATACCTCTTTGAAAAATTTCATTATAAAAAAGAGTACATTGTAAGTAGAGGTGCTTTATCGGCAAGTTCTCATCTACTTTTTCTGCAAACGGCAAAAAGTTAGCGACTGCCATGTTAGGACGAGGAGTATAGCCCCGTCTTCAGCAAATTAAAACATTTCCACCATTCTTTTTTAATTATTTCGAAATATCGAAAGCTGCTAGTTTGTTCGGAGGAATTTGGATATCTTCGGATATTGAACTCAAACCAGCCTTACATAACCGATATCAAGTTTGAAATCTCAAGATCAATTAATCTCTAAATCTTTCCCACCCTAAACCAATGCTGGTAAATAACTTGGTCCGACTTGTTATTAAAACCCCGTTTTGCATATTGTATAAGCATAGGGAAGAAAAACCCCAAATTATTTAAGCTGAAGAAAAATAATGGTGAAACGTTATCAGAAAAATATTCAACGACACTACGTCTGTGACTTGATTTTCATGGCCTAGCAAAAGGACACAAAAATTTCTTTCCGGTGCAATTTGCACTATCCGGGGCGTTTACGGAACAAAGTGACTTTCATATTGGACAGGCACCGCGGAGCAGGGGGGGCTGGCGGGCTTTAGCCCCCCCCCACTTTTTGCGAAAATGCCAAATATTAAGTATCAAACCACCAGAAAAGCCTCTTTTTATACGGTTTTAGCCCCCCCCACTTTTTTAGACCCCCCACTTTTCTCAACGCTCCGCAGTGCCTGTTGGATAGGGGTTTGCGTTTTATTTTCTCGCAGTAATTAGATACACAACGCTCTGATCAGTTCATTCTTGAGTTAAACTGTTTTGGAGCGTTTTCCTGCAACGGACAAATCGATTATTCTCCGTTCAAAAACTTAGCGTTTTTGTATCTTTTCCTTTTAATTCGATCATTGGTGAGGCAATTCTGGAGATTTTGGTCTTGCTACTGGATATGACCCAACAAAAATTGTCCCAATTTTTCGTATCTAGATTCTACTTCTTCCCAATCGATTCCATCGAAGCGGCATTTACAACCAATGCAATTACAACGAATACCAGACAGCAACTCAAACTCAATCGATTTATTCGTTGTAGTATTCATAAAATTTTCGAAGGGAATTCAGCTAGGGGCAAGCCGCAAGCCTTTGTTTCAATGGAAAAGAGGACAATAGCCTATTATTTAAACAACGGACGGTCATCGAAGCTGAATGAACAATTGCCTCTTATTTAGTGCGTTAGAAAGGCCCTGGTAGATTTTAATTACAGGCTACATGATTGAACATAAAAATAACTCAGAAGAGATATCGAGTTATTTGCTCTTTTTTACTGCTTGCATAAAATTACATTGAGTTAGAAGAAAATTTCAATATTAAGACAAAATTTTTTACGGTGGCCCACAGGTGCCACGGCAAAACTTACTTTCTCACGGCAAAACTTTCTTTTTCACGGCAAAACTTTCTTTCTCACGGCAAAACTTACTTTCTCACGGCAAAACTTACTTTCTCACGGCAAAAATTTCTTTCTCACGGCAAAACTTTCTTTCTCACGGCAAAACTTTCTTTACGTGTTGTTGTGTACGTGATACTTAGATCTAATCAATGCTTTAGACGTTTTAAACTTCGCAGAATTTGCGAATACCTACATCTTCTCTTGATAATTCTCGCAGAAAGACAGCCCAGAAATGTTCTAAAATTTATCTAGGTTGGGCTAGGCTAGGCCTATATGCCTATCTCAACGAAACAGTACCGCATGCAAGGTCTTTGATTCCTTTGTTTTGAAAGCAGTGAAAAAGATCAATTCGTTGAAAATTGGCGTGCACATAAAATTCGTGCAAAAAAATCACGTACGTGCACTTGGCACGCTCGATTGTGGCTTGTAAAAAACCTATAAATTGGGTATTGTGTTTAATATCATATCATATCGTATTACACACAGGGTGGGTTGATGGCTAGGTACTTAATTTTTCGAATAATAGTAATAACAATGAATAAAGAAATGAAATAATAAGCATGGGCATAATATAAGGGTAGAAAAAAATCGAAGTGGTTGCCCAACAAACAACATCCATTGTTTATGAAAATTTTGCCTGACTGAATCATGGTAGATTTCTGCCTGATTATCGCTTTTTAGGAAACTTTTCAGTGTTGAGAAACTACAGTTGCCGCTACAGCCCCCTTATCTCCCCAGACCCTTGTCTACTACGCCTATGTAAGAAAAGCAAAAGGAACAAAGCAATACGACGACGAGAATCCAATGTCACGGGATAAAATTTTCGAAATAAATTTAATTTAAGTAATAAATTAAATTCAAAGAAAGTTTTGCCGTGAGAAGTAAAGTTTTGCCGTGAAAAAAGAAAGTTTTGCCGTGAGAAAGTAAGTTTTGCCGTAAGAAAGTAAGTTTTGCCGTGAGAAAGAAAGTTTTGCCGTGGCACCTGTGGGCCACCGTAATTTTTTGGATAAAGATTAAGGTTAACAAATACAAATTAATAAGAAGAAAGCAATGAAAAACTAAACTAAACGAAATAAAAACAAAAATAAATAAAAGAAAAGAAAAGAAAAGATGCCAAAACCCAATATCAAATCAAGTGGTAAAACGATCGAGTGGAAAAAAGGAAAAACAATCGAGAGGATATCTAGTGGTAAAAAGTTAGCTCCAGATTCTTACCTCGATCCGAAATCGAGGCAAACATAATGCATTTCGTTGGCGCCAGTTGAGCACGAGAAGAATAGTTTCGCGGCAATTTGGTTGCAAAGGCCTTGGAGGAAATAGTGTCTAGTTTTGATTTTTCGGAGAAATTTGTATAACTTATGGTTAATGCGATCTTCCAGACAACATTCTCGGCTAATATTACGTGTATGCTGTTAACATATTGAGGCTGTCGATTTGTTGATAAACGGGGAAATCCGGATATCTTGCCAACCCTGCTGAAACTTTGATCTGTGAGCGAGACTATATGGCAGCTAAGAAAAGTATCCAGTCAAGACAAAAATGACCTTAACTAAAGCTGAAACCGTCTCTGAGATGGAAAATTATGCCGGAAAAACCGACCAAGTTACACAGCTTCTTCAAAATTTAAATAATAAAGCTGCAACAAGGGAGTCGAGGATGGACACGTATCTTTTGCTTGCCAGGTAGCACATATTATTTGAATGAGTCGTTGAACGTTCATATACTGAACTTATGTGTTGTTTTATTAAGTGAGTTTTCCTTTCCACTCGCAGTTGTAGGCATTTTCCGAACATGTTTTTAAACAATGCAAGTCTAAATTGCTTAGATATCCTGTTTTTCCTTAGCTGTTTCGTGTAGACTGTATCTCATAGCTCAGCTTCGATGTTTTTTCTTTAACTTAAAGAAAACGCAAATGTTTAAATTTTTCTTTCTACCATCTAATGTAGCTTATTGGACATAGAAATAAATTCCTCTAACATTTTAGTATGTTAATTTAAAATACCCAGGATTGATCACCAATAAAAATAATGCTTGAATGCTTTCATAAATATCCATCATTCCAACTGTTGTTTGTTTTTCAGGGGTGTCAGCATACCAATGCCAGCCATGATTGAAGATTTATCAAGACTGGCTGTGCTTATTCTGAAACACATCAAGGTTTGTCTTCTTTCACATTGCCCTTTGTTGCAATCTTAATGTCAAGAAATTGGTTCGAGTCCCTGGCATGACCAAACTTACACCCAGAGCAAGGAGAATCGCCAGCTCTCTGTAATGCTTGATTAGCATAAGCTTCTCAGTGTCCTAAAAACTACCTTCGGATGCTAGGTAGAAACAAATACAAAAAATACAGTCCAAACTGTACTCCCCTTTTCACACTTGATATGATCATCAGGAAACTGTCCCCTGTTTATTAAGATAACAGTGTAAAGAAAACATAACTTGTATCTGAACATAACATGAAGAAGTAGTTGAGAACAATACAAATTCTTAAAGTAGATATATCGCAGTGCAAGCGTGAGGGTCACAAGACTGGAACTCCCCAATATGAATGATATAACAGAACCAGAGTAAATAGCATGATTAGCGATAAGTATATAGTGATGATCTTAAAAGGTAATAATGAGTTCTTCACAGAGTTGTCTGATGATGGCAGTAGGTATGAAACTTAGAACTGTCCTGTTCTGTACACTAAATACTGTGTACAGCTCTGTCTATATGGTATTGAGCTCTTCATGACAGACCAGTAAACACTAATTTTCATTACAGGTATTTTTATGTATATGTTTTTCTCTCCCTGTACAATTTGTCAATAATATATATATATGGAAATCATTTACCAAGCCTTGATGAACACTTTTTTCAAAATTATATATATATATACTAAAAATAATACTTATTTTGTCAAATCAGTTTAAAGTTTTTTTAGACAATGTGTGCAATAAACTGAAATTTTTCTAACAAATTTTATTTTTTTCTAGATGGACCTGGAAAAAGATGACTCAGGACTTGTGCAGAGTGCATTGCAACTCTTAGGATTCCTCTTACATTGCCCAGAAATTGTGACGTGAGTCTCTGCTTGGCATTTTAGATTAAAGAATGTACAAGGAAACTTTTACTAGCCTTTAAACCCAGCCATCAAATTTGGTTCTGTTTTTATCATGCATGCAAGGCTAACAGTCTTGCATAATTATTATTTAAATGATTTTGCATAATTATCTTTTCTTACCACTTTTAGCTACTACTACTAAGACGTCATACACAGTTAATACTGCACTTCACGTCTCACAATGCCACACCAGTTCTTTCTGTCCTGTGTCAGTTCAGATAATCTATTCAATGTTTGTGCTTCTTTTGAAAGATCCAGTTTAATTCCAAGGCTGGCCAGATCTTGCCTTACTGTCTGCATCCAGGTCGTCTTTAGACTTTTAGCTATATGAAGGATTACTGCTATGTGGGGCAGAAAAGAAAGCTAATGGATGCTAATGGATTCTAATGGATCCAAAGTCTCTTGCCAATTGACCTATAGGCAGGTTGTAAGAGAACTTTCTCAATTGGCAACAGCAGCCAATCAATCCCCTTAAAAGGGAAAGTTACATTTTAGATGTGAGTCATTTCTTTTGATATTGCTCGATAGTAAATTTGTCAAATGTTTTTTCTTGTAGTTCTTTTAGTGGAGGCATTTTGAAAAGCATTTTAGAAGGTAAGAAATACCATTCTGTTTGAAATTTAGCTTTGTATTCATTTGCTTTGAATTTAGCTTTCTATAGTTATAGTGTTTCTAACAGGCAAAAGTTTGTGTCGCCACTGCTTACAATTGTCAATAAGAGTTGGAATTTTGCCATCAATGAGAGTTGGAAGGGCATGGCCAAGAAAATTTGTTTTTCCACCCCAGTTTTTTCACGCAGGCAAAACTCCACTGCTTTTAAGGTTTTTTATTATGATAGATAAAGCTGGGCTTGTTTGTGACGCTTGGTTGTGTCCTGTTTTTACCTCATAAATGACTCTTCACTGGCCTGGTACATTGCCTATGCATTACCATACCTAGGTATGTAGAGATAAAAAAGCAACTGATCTGAGCTGACCAATGCCCCTCTGCGCCAACAAGAACCCATAGGAACCAACAGCAACCAGCTGATATTCATTGGCACACAGCCTGAGACCCCTCAAATTGACCCACACCAATCTGTTTTGGAAGCTTTTTCATAAGACCCATTTTTTTCAAGCATAATTTGCATGAAGTTGATACACAAATTACAGCAATGAAAAGTTTTTATCAGATAGCTAAACATTCTTTTAATCAAACAAATTCAATCCTGGTACCATCATTCTATTACAGATATCTGTACGGTTCTAAGGAAAACTGATGACAAAGGAATTTGTGCAAGAGCTTTGTGGTGTTTGAGTAAACAAAACATGCCAGATGATATCATAAGTAAAGAGGTTTGTCAACACTGCTAACTGTTAAATAATGTTCTTCTTGCTGACGCTTCTGAATATGTTCATAAAGCTAGTGCTGCTAAGAACAAGACCAGGCTTTTGGTTTTATAGCTTTATAGTAAACAAATATTTAAGAAGGTGAAAATCAATATAGATGCCATAGTTACTGGTTGCAGAATGAACCATGGCCCTGGAGCACTTGCCAGGATACCCCCTCCTGTCAGTGGTCCTGAATAACATAAAAAGCTACTTTTTGTCTGAATCATAATCAAAGGAAGCTACCTTTTCAAAGAAAACTATAATAAAAAAATGATAATCAAAGAAAAGTACCACTGTGACTGCAAATGTCACAACCAATTTGGTTGAGAAATCTCCATTTTCGTCAACAGTTCGATGTTTAATTTTACATCATGCATGCAACTTGTCTCATACACTCGTGTCACAAGAAATCTCAAAGTCTTGATTGCTCACAAGAAATCTTAAACACAAAAGGCCTCCAATTGATGCAAGAATTTTTATTTTCCTTATAGCTTTCTAATCTGCTGCCAGTCATCAATTCATGTCTAGTTGGAAAGAACTTTGACTCTTCTACTGTTGAGCTTGAGGCAATCAATGTATTCCAAAGGTATAAAGAAGGTTTTACATGTTTGTAAATGTATGGAATCAGTATTTTGGGGGTGTTTTTAAAAGGAGTTATGGATTGAAACTATAAGTTCCAACTAACAAGTTTAATCTTACAAAGGACTGGCCAAGAGGTGGGGGCAAGGGGTTGTTATAGGGGAATAATTACCCCCCCCCCTGTTTTTTTCAAGACATCATCCACATAATTTGTCTGAAAATTGATGAAATATATTAGGTATAGGTGGGTTGTATTTTCCTAAGGTTTGTCTTAAAGGAATATCCATCTGGTATAAAGCACTGAAAGAAGGGGAAAAGGGTGTGGTCCCATTGAGCTTAAGTGTGAGTGAGCCCATTATCCTGCACTTTCCAGTTGCAGTAGTTGTTGATCTCTTTTTATCAGGAAAACTAATGACAAGTTCCACTTAATTTTTCTCTTAACCTAAAAGAAAGCTTCACCATGGTCTGATTTTTATCATATAAATGATTCACTTTGGGAACCGCAGGTTGATAATGAAATTCATAATAACTACCACGATAAAAAAGACATAAAATATTTACCTGATATCTATTATGCAATACCAACTGGTCTGTCTGTTGAATAAGTATATTCCCTTAGATACATCTTGTGCTCAATTTTTCAGTTTTATGATAAATTTTTTCTTTTGATAAATGCTACAAATTCTTCAGTATGTCCAGGCCCTGTTTCAGCTGTCAGTTCCCAAATGCCAAGATCAGCAATGGAAAGTCCCCAATCAATCGCATCTTACTTTGTAGGTTACTTAAACACTGTCCTGTCCAAATGATTGAAAATGGAGAAGTTTGGTTCAAGATGGTCTATCCATTTGTGATAAGCAGAAACACAAAGGTTTGTATTATAATATATAATTTAACTGTATGAATGAGGCCTGAATTTTCAAAGCCGAGATGCCAGGGGGTGGAACTAAAAAGGTTTTCATAGTTAGGTTTTCCAGTATTATGTTAAAAAATCCACCACTCTTGGGGGTGAATAGGATAAACAATATCTTCCCTTACAATTTCTGCATTTTCATAGGGAGCCTCCAGGGGGTTCTCTTGTATATTTAAGATAGGGATAATCAGGTTGGGTTATGAAATTTTGCCCCAAAAAGTAGTTTCAACCTAGATTCTAAGCCCAAAATGAACTACCTGCATCAGTATCTTCAGTGTACCGGGGTACCCCCCTTGGTTGGAGCCACAGTGCCTTTGGAGCAAGAAAACAACTATTATTACTTGTTTCGAAAGGGGGAGTTTAATTTTAACATGTGTTTAGGCTGTGGCTCATGGGAGTGTTTTTAACTGGATTTCTTTATATGTATTCAAATTCACAGATTGCTGAAAGATCCTTGGTATTTCTTGAAAAGAATCTGGTCATGTTTAAACAGCACCATGAGAAGTTATCGACAACATTAATTAGTGACTTACAGGAGGTTTGTAACAGCGCTCATTAGCAAGTAGAGTTTTGCTAGTTTAAGCCGAAAAAATTATTTTATGATATAGTACATTGCATGTACAGCAGAGTCTCAGTGTTCTGGGAGGGATTCAGAAAAAACTGGAAAACTAACAAATTGTAGCATTGGGTACACGGTATCATATTAGATTCTAACCAGGTTTAGGTTCATTATATTTTAATTTCCACAACATACATTTCCACAAAATACTAAATAAAAATACAGCAACATCAAATATCAAACAATCATTATAACAATAAGATATGGAACACAAATTATCTGTGGGATATGTAGGTATGGGGATTATTTAAAGCAGGAACCATTTCTGCTACCGTTTATTATTCTTGAGACAGCACATCAAATCTGTATCTAAATTTTGATTCCCAACTACTTTTTTTCTTCGATCTGTAAGAGTTTCGTAACCCAATTATGCATGTTTAAATTTTGTTAATTTTGTTGACTTGGAATGTGAGAAGAGCGTCTTTTATATACTCGTACTGTTTACATCTCTTTTTGTTCAGCAGGGTCTTGTCGAGAGGTTGAGGGCAATTTTTGACTCTAAAAGAGAGCTCTTTGTGTTGAGAGTTTGGTCTTGTTTTGTCACGATTCTGGACAAGGTGAGCTTATTTGTTTACGTTTGGCTGGAACGAATCTTTCACAGATAAAATTCTTGAAAACCTCAAAAGTGAAATGACCATCATTTGTAAAAAGAAATCAACCAGGTGTACCATTATCATATTGTTTCATATTTCATACCAAAGAAATCAGCCATTCCCATATTGTCTCGTTTCTCTGGTTATCAGGATTTCTTATCTTTCCACAATCTTTCCACGTTTGTTACCCAAATGAAAGCTGGAGACAGCAGTTCTTGGCAGGATCAGTTTTGCATTTCGTCTAATTCTTTTTTTCTTGTGATGTAATCCTATGATTTTCAAACTGCCTCTACATAGCCAAAAGTGAGTCATGGGCGTTCCCTTCGGGTAAAAATTGCGTTCCTTGTTAGTAAACGGGCGTTTTCTGGTGCTAACAGGGGCGTGGTCTAAAATCTTTTGTTTTTTCCCCACCCCAGAGCGCAGTGGCTGGCGCCGCCATTGGCTGGAGTTAACTGATTTTACTATAAACATAAATGACGAGAATCAGGATTAAGAAATAGGCCAAATGTTGTTTTTTCAAATAAAACAATCTTGAAGTTTCTTAGCAAATGCTTTCGTAATAGCATTTATTGATAGTCTGCTATACCATGTCATAGAGAAACTCAAATTGATTTTTCTTTATTTATAAACGAATTTTTATGGTGACTAATTTTTTTCGATTTAGAACATGCATCAAGGGACCCGTGTTTCAAACAGCCTTTTGAAAGTCGAGGAAATGGTAAGATATTATCATTTAATATAAATTACTTTGTTGAAATGAAACTTTCTAAAAATTCCAACAAGTTTTATCTAAAAACTTTTCACTAAAGGACAAACGGGCCATAGGTCCATAAAAATCCCAGAATGTGGTGATAAGAAATTGTTTTCAGTAAGTAAAACTCTTGAAATGGAAAGTTTTGTATTGGAAAAAATCTGTGAATAAAAGTTACGAGAAACGTAATACGGATGCGCTGGTTGGTTTCTCTAGAAATTTAATAGCTGGGCTACAGACAAACGCAACTGCAAGCTTTGCAAAAGACCTTGGCTATAAATAGTTAGCATTGTATTGTTATTATTTATATTTTTAGATTTTAGAATTGATGTTTATACGCCCTTTTTGTATATAGTTGGCTTTAATTAGCACTGCTGCTATTATAGTTGCAAACTTTAAATAAATTGCATTATTATTTTTTACTGTTAAGTACATTAATGCACTTAAAACTGCTGGTTTAAAGCCAACCCTTCGCTTCCCTTGCCTTGTTTTCCACTACGATTCGACCCGTTTCCTAAATGTTTTCCTCAAACCATCTTTAATATTTGCTTTAGGCGTTCAAGGCCCGTTCAACAGATGTCCTAATCGCTGCCTACAAAGCATGGCAATTTCTTATAGATAATTTCGCTACATCGGAAGGTGAGTTCTTTGGATAATGAAAATGATTTCTCTTATTATTATTTTATTATTGACAATAGATTGTTGCGGTTTAGTTGTTATTCCCGTTAAAAAATTATTTCTTCCCACAGTTTTTCAAATTCGTGTTGATTGTATGTTTGAAAATCTCTTGAAAGGCTTATTGTCTCTTGAGATTTTTTGATAATCAATTTCTATGAATCCGATGAAAAAATAGGTTGCTGAAGAATATCCCGAGTATCATTTTCTAATTGCCTGTCACATTTTGATGTCGATTTCTACTAACTGGGCGTAATTTCATTTGATTTTCTATTAATCGATCGCCTTTAGATGTCAATTTCTAATAACCGGTCGCCTTTTTATGTCAATTTTTGTCTAATCGATCGCCTTTTTGACCTTGTTTTTTAAGGGTATGAACTACTGATATATCCATACCGTATTCTTGATTAATTTTCATTAGATTAATCCACAGAACTCATGTAATCATATTCTGATAAGATGAATTATTTTTGCACCTTGCGTTGATCAGCTTTGCAGATAAATTTAGAAGCTACCTTTTCTATTCATTTACTGGTAGAATTGCTGATAAATTTCTTACCAAGTTTTTAAATAAATGTTAAAAGAAAAATTTGCTTTCCTTTCAGATGCGATCTGCTCCCAGAAGAGACTTAAGCTTCTCTTGATGCCTCTTGTTGTAAGTTATCTTGCATATTTTGATGTTTATATCTTGCAAAGATTTTCTTGTCCTACCCTTTGCTTCATGATTATGAAACCCTCAGATTCTATGTTGCATTTTAATCAATTTTCTGTTTTTGGGAAGGAGCAATTTTTCTGTGAAGTTCCGTAGCAACACGAATGAAGTTTCCCAATTTTGCTATTTTTAATTTACGATTATTTTTATGCCAATACCAAGTTTTTTTGCAAAGAAGAGGAACTGTTGCAAAATAATAGTTGGGTAATATTTTCTGAATTGCTCTTTATATCTAAAGCTTTTTTTCAACTTTCCCCTGTTGAACTCATATCTCAAGATCTTACCATGCCTGTTATTAAAGACACTAGAATCCATGTACGTACCCGACATCTCCTTAAAACGGATCTCTCTACAATGAACATCTCCCTACAATTATTAAAACATTCTGTATATTTTTCTAGAATGCTACTTCAAGCTCGCAAAGAAATGCGAACGTGGAACAAGCAAGATTTGACTGTTGGCTGCATTTAATCCGAACCCTAAAGCACAAAATCAACACTATTTTTAGTCAGGTATTCTTTTGAAATATTATCACTTCACGATAGTAAGGCTTATTGCAACTGAAGATTTGATAAACGCAAAGCCATTCAAAGCAAATCGTGCAAAACTATAGGAATAGAGTCCTAAAGTGTGACGTCACTAAAAACTTTAACCACATAGCGTAAAAGATCACCACGAAATACTTTCAAATACGCAAAATTGGCCAAATATGTCTAAAATCGGTTGAGATGTAGCCAATAAAAAATTTGAAGTTTGCTAACGAATCACTGTTATTTCCGCTCTGTTCATAAAGTTATGAACAGAGACCAAAATACAGAGGTTTGATGGGGAGAGAACCAATAGACATATGGCCATATCTCTGCCATTTCGTAACACACTTGCCTGATTTTGCACATTTAGAGGTATTTCATGATGCTTTTTTAGGTTATGGGATCCAAATTAAAAAATTCTAAAAATATATTTTTGTTACGTCATCACTTTAGAACTCTATTCCGTTTTTCTATGTATTAAGTTTTTACTTTAAAGTTCGTGCTTGATGGTATATAATGTTATATTTAATGCTTGCACCCAAGAGGTATTTTCCAACAAATATACTGCAATTGTTAGAATTCACCATGTTCTTTTTTCTCAATGATTTCTCAAGCGGCTACCATGCAAATCCCTTTTTCGAATAAATTTGCTGAAACAAGCTTCTATTTCTACGCAAAAAAACCTTCTCATAAAGTGCTGCTTTTGAGACAGAACTCTTATAATTTCAAATGCATTTTTTCTAATCAATCTTTTTTAATGGCAGACCACTCCTTCCCTACAATGAAATAACTACCTAATGCAGATTGCCGCTTCGAATTACTCATTACAAATATTGATCCAATTTCTGTGTAAGACATTTAGAGTATATTGCTTATAATTAACCTATTTTTTAAATTATTATATATTTTCAACAACTTTCACTAAATATGTCACTTTGTACTCAGGTCATTAATCCATTTTTGGAATTTCTCTTCTCCGTGCGTACATCCACGGCTGCCTCAGTCGACCTTAATCTCCAGAAGACCCCAACAAAAGCGAATGGTGATGAGGTCCTCAAAGTGGAGACACCTATTACGCCGGCCGCGCGCAAGTTCGATATAGCGCGGCAAAAGTCGTCACCGCGCAACAAAAATCTACACTTCGATTCTGGCCAGTTGAAGAAATCCGGTGCTGAAATTTTGTACCATTTGATCAAATCGGAGGATTCTGATGATGATCCATTTGAGACCAGCGGTTAGTTCTGCTTAAAGCTGATATTTTTTCGTTTAGATCATTATCAAGGGCCTGTGTTTTGAGTGCAGGAGCTGCGAATGTCACCAGGAAATGTTCCACCGGGGGTGGGGGGGGGGGGGGGTATTGTTGACCAAGCTTTTCACAAGCAATTGATGTTTGGTCCTGCAGACCCAATATGATTTTAGTTCATAGCTGATAGATTATCTTCGGGTCTTTACTGAAGAATAAGCTCGAGTTTGTGCTGTCTGAGAGGGCGGCTACCTCTAAAAAAGGAAATTTCAGTTGTGGCCAAAGGCGTGGCACCTAAAAGACACTAAAATCATAGCCCTGTCCCCTAATGTTTTTGGACAGCACTTCTTCTCGAAATCATGTTACCATGTCGAGCTTTAAAGCTCTTTTCTTTGAACTCAATGATTTTATCGGTTAGTTTTTATTCCAATTTCTTCCCATCAGTTGAAAATTAGAATTCCAGTTATTTCTTTTTAATCTCACCTTCATACCTAAGAATATGTGTAAAAGTTCATCACAGCTTGTTTCTAAACTTGCCTTAATTTTCAGCTGCTGTTTTTAAGTCTTTTTGTCTTTTATCCAGTGAGCATAGAATTCGAGCCAGTATCCCTGGATATTATCAAGAAGAACGCTGTTATTTTCACGATTGCCCTTCAAGATTTGACATCAAACTGTGGCGAAGTGATTGATCGTGAGTCAAAAATTCTAATTCATTATTTTAAAATTATTTCGCCTTGTGATTTTCTTGACACCTCGTGATTCCTATGCCTTAAAAATTACAGAGAGCTTGCGACTCTCTTCACTCTAAGTGGAAGTTTGATTGTGACATAACACGATCCTTGAATCTGTGCCACGTCACGCTAGTCACTGAGCCATCTTCGCCGATCTCACTTTATTTCGTTTACCTAATCCTACCGCCTAGCTTTTTATCAAGATCACCATCTATTTCTGTTTGGTACTTAATGTCAACATAACTTCGACAAACATCTAGGTTTAAGGGATCAGCTAAAAATATAAAACAATCTTTTGGTGGTACAAAACTTGTAAATGGCTTTGAAAAAAGCAAACATTTAGTAAACTAAAGCTTTTCGTCTGACACTCTTCAGAGTAACTCTGAAGAGTGTAAGACGAAAAGCTTTAGTTTACTAAAAGTTTGCTTTTTTCAAAGCCATTTAAAAATATAAAATTTTATTTCCTTTTCTACAATTAATGATTTGTTCATCATGCTTTGTTTTAAAATAGAGCCAATATCACTTTGGATCACCTTGAAATTAGAACGTATTTTAATAAGGTCTTCATTTCGCATTTCTGTCACACATTTGCCTGCAGACAGTTCATCTTTTATTTACAAATATTGATAGTTTGTCTCTCTTTGTACAGCCCGACTGCTCACAGCGCTTTGGGGGCGATTACTGTGCCAATTTGAAAGGATTTTCGTCACAGCTGGAGGTTTTTAGTTTAACTTACATTGCATATGAAAATATAGGCTTTTGTAACAAATCTGAGGGATTCACTTGTGTTGAATGTTTCAGAGTAGTTGTAGTTGTATATGATTATTTAGACTGGATAATGTAATATATCAGGCCGAGAACAGACACACTAGAGTCCAACTTGAATCACTATCACAAAACGAGGCTATAACAATAGGACTCAAAACTAGAACTAATGCATCACAGATAACACTTTGCAATTTAAAAAATTGGTATAAATAGAGGGATTCGCTCATGTTGTTTGAGAGACGAGTTTATGCTCGACATTGTCATTATCCTGTTTTGGATCTGCATACGAAAGGAAATCCAGTTTTACAGATTTTATATTTACCTCAAAGGTGTTCAAAATGTTTTCTCAATGCCAATTTGATTCTTACAATCTTCCCTCGAATAATGATAAAAAAACTTCCTGCGAATCCTGCAAAGTCTGCATAATCAATTTATAAATATCATAAAAGGATACCAAAATACCCTGAACAGTAAATCTTTCCCTTTGTTAGTCTTTTTATATCATTATTTGCTCTAGATTTTAATGTCGTTGATAATTTCTTTGTAAATTGGAGCTCCCATTAGTACAACTGGTTGGTGCATGGAGCCCATAAACTGTAATTTTCGCTCATGCTTTTCCTAAAGTTTAAAAATTTTATGTTTGATTGTCACTGTAATTTTGTTTTTTTGTCTTTTTGAATGATTATTTTGATCACCCCATAGATGACAAAGAAAGCATCACCGTGATCGCGGGTGGACTGTTCTTGTCTCTACAAACCATGGTTGATTCTATCAAAATCCCATCAAAAACGGTTGTGGTAAGGCGTCCTTCATTCCTTTTCTAGTCTCTGTGTGCCAATTAATTGCATTGCAATGGTGTGCTGTTTCACAGATCTGGGTGCTTATGTTTGCCTATTTATGAATCCTGCAGTGACATCAAATACATTTCAAAGTTGAAGGGGTGCAAGAAGAAAAGGGGAACGATGTCTCACAACAATCGCCACTTTTCCAAACGTTTTGTACAAGGGAAATCTAAGAAAAGGGGTTCTCTTCTCATGAAAAATGTTAGGTGCACGTGCTCCTGGTGCCCCTTCCTGGTTTTCATGTCACTTATGCCATGTCACTCCTATTGCTACTAGGAATTTACATTCAGTTATAAATTAAGTTCTTTTCATTTTCTCGTATTTTTAGAATATTTTGACGTTATGTCATGAAGAACTCCATGAAACGATGTCCCAACACAAAGATCTGCTGAAAACCGAGCTGAACACCCAAGGAAGTTTCTCCATTCACTTGTTGCAACTCATTCTTCAGACATTGAAGTCTAGAAATGACATCTCCACATCAAATGGGTGAGTCACAGTCAACTTCAGTCATCAAATGACACTCAGTAATAACTTCCTGTTTCTAGCTTTGCATTGCAAGTTCTCCAAGACTTTGTTTTCGTCCCTTTGTGTATTTCTCTACGAACGATATCCAATGTAAATACCAAATCGCGATTTTGATAAAAAAGGAGACAAATCTGGCCAATGCAACGGAAATTTTGTTTCCGTTTTAATATTTACAACCAAGCCCAGTAATCCTTAAGTACAAAGAATTTAGGTCTTTCCATATCTCAGATGGTTTATGATTTTGCTGGATTTATTGTATGATCTTCATCTTAATTTTGTAATCCAAATTTAAAAATTATAGAAGTGAATTTTTGTAATTTTATCACTTAACCAGTCTGTTAGGCTACAATGAAATCGAATATTCCTAACTTGTTTATAACAATAGCAGTTATGCAAAAAGAGGTAATGATTTGTTCTTTAATTGACATTTCCCTTCTTTTCTATGTAAGTGATCCGTTGTTGTGCCCAGGGATTTTAATATACTGTTGAACCCCGTCGAATAGGACTTTTTAAGGGGGAGTGGGTTAAGGAAATGGTCCAACTTGTCGGAGGTGTGGTTTTTGACTTCCATAAGGTTGGAAATTTCAATCAAAATTGAAAATCAGTCTGACTTAGAAAAAGTTTGAAGGATCCAGCTATAGAAATGTTTGTCATATGGGTGAAAATTGTACGCACTTATACGCCATCCTTCAATGATATTGCTACACAGAATTTCCCAACTTGTCTTTGTGTTTTCCCCCAGTTTTCTTGGCCTGTTCAAAGAGCTATTGGCGAGCGTGATGGAGGCGGTGACTGGTCAACTACCGGCGGTTCAACAGATCATCAAATCAACGCACGCCGTAGCACCGTGAGTTTTATTATTTTCAGTTTGTTGCGGCTAATATAATTTGTTTCGTCACAGCCATTGAATTATTTTAGCGATTAACAACAATAGTAATAACCTTAATGTTTTTGTAATAAGGTTTTGATATGTTATCTCGTATTAAACTTTCCTGCCACAGACAACCAATTAAAACTACCCTTTACTATAGTAATGCAGATGCTAATCCTGGCATTTTTCTCAAGGAGGGGAGAGCTGGGGAGAAAGGGGGAGAGAAGTGGAGAGAGAGGGATATAGGGAGAGTATAAGAAGGGAGAGGTCTGTTTCAGTTACCCTTACTAAACATTTCTGAAACGTCTTTCGATTTCAGCAAAGCTAATGGAAGTCCAGGTTTGTTTTTAGAATAGAAAATCAGCCTTTTCCAGATAAAAACTTTGAGAAATGTTAGATTCTTTTTAACGAAAAAGAAAACCATTTTCAAGACTGACAAAGAACGAACTGTTACCCGTCGTATACATTTCTGTGAGCCCAGTCACATCTAGGTTCAGGCTGGCCTGCCATTCTTTCGACTTAAGTTTATCATTCTTTTTGTAATTTATTCAATTTTCAGCTTTGTTGAAGACAAAGGTTTCCTTTGGCGCATTTGGGATGCAATCACCACGCACCTTACTGAATTTGTCAAAAGAACAAACGAGGTTAATCAAGGAGGTAGCCTCGACCACGATTTTAGCGCTATTTTAGATACGCTTCTCTTCCCTGTGAAAGAGCTTCTAAAGGCTGATATGCCTATGGGTGTCTCCAAAGATCTGAACTCTCGCTGGTCTGCACTTTTCAAATCATTGGTGAGGGAATCCTCGTTGATAGCCACTACAGAACGGAATCAAGCAATCGAAGATTTTTGCCGTTTGCTGCATGGAGCAATAGAAAGCCAAGGCTTGGGTCTTGAGGTGAGATGTTGTCATCGTCATCATTTAAGTTTTATTGGTTAAAATGGTATTCATAGTAATAATCACCATAACCTTTGTCTTCAGCATTCTCCAGCAGCACATCGACAACGATAACAGCATTATCATCCTTGACAACAACAACAACGTTATCATCAACATCGATTTAGTAGAATAAACACTTTTTTCCGTTTTTTTCTGTTTGTGTGTGCTATGAATTGAAACCCCTGGAGAAAAAGCTAAATTCCAGCCTTAGCAGAAAATTCCCCGAACGAAGTAAGCAGAAAACCTGGCAAGCACGCCTCTGTAGATTAAACAAACTACAGAATTATTCCTGCGGTCATTTTCTTGCATTCGCCTAAAACTGTTCTGTAGGGATGCATGGGTCCTGTTAATGATGCCACAGCAAACCACAGGCGAGTTCCGCCATTGCTTGCAGCCTCCGTCTTTTTTCACTTAGTCCTCGGTTTCAAAGATGTATGACGTCATGTACGTTAGATGACTATGATCTAGTGCCGACCCATCATCATCATCAACAACAACAACAACAACATCAACAACAACAACAAGCTCATCTTTTTCATCTTTCATTATAAAAATTATAATCACCATTTTCTTGATTGTCATTTTGAGTTTTCTTTACAATTTCTTAAGGTCGTGGATGAGATTGGAAAGTTAATCCAGCTTTTGACCGTTGTGATTGAAAGCCTTGAGCCTCCAGGCAACCAGCAAAGAAATCAATTGAAAATGACGCCACGAAGCATGCATCGAAGACTGGGAAATCCACTTGGCAATGTCAAATCACTGGTCAATGTTTTAAAGGCGATCTACAGGGCATTCCATTCTGCAAAGGATGTGAGTTCATTTTTGCTTTTTGGTCGCCTACTGAAATGTCGTTGGTTGATTTTTTGTCGGTCAGTTTGGGAAGTCAAAACGAATATGATTTTTTCCAATGTTTACACGGGCTGATCGTTGTATCTTGGTAATGCCAGGATGCATCGTATGACTGACTTAGACGGAATTTCGCTCCAATTTACCAAAGCAAATTTCCAAATCACCGCTACGTGTATTCTCTTTCAGAGTAAAACCGCTGAGCAGCACCTTGGCTCCTTCATAGAGGCTCTTGGTAAATATTTCAGCAGGATTTCAGGTGATGACGTCATCAAAGAATCGGTCAAGCAGCTCTCATCTTGTATTGTTCAGCTTGTTTTTGAAGAAAGGTTGAAAAGGTACTGTTAACACTTTTGAATGCTTTTATTTCTCATATTTGAAATTTGTGTCTTCTTCCCCATGTTTTTTATTCTTTCAAAGGCGAGCGTCAATTTTCCATACCTTCTGTTTTTAAATTTTACAATTCTTGTGAAAAACCATGCATGTTTTACACCACGTTTATATAAAATCATTCGCAAAAATTCCCTTTTCTAAATGCTTTCTTCTAATCTCATTTAGCCTGCCCGTCCCAATCGATGTTGAATTGGAATCAAGTAAAAGTTTGTCTTTAAAAGGAAATATGGAGCAATCTTGGCTTGAAATCCCAAAACAATGTGTATGTCTCTTGACAATGCTGTGCTTGTTAATGTATACCTCTTAATGTGATATATCCAACGTTTTTTCACTTTGTTTGAAGATCGTTTTGGCCATTAGGTTCGCAAGGCCCCTTCATCCTTATAGCATTTTCAACGCATTCACCTTAGGCCTGTCTCTCGCACGTTTCCGAATTTTCCCAATAGAAAAAGCCCAACTCTTGTCACTTTTATCTTGTCACTTTTATTTGCACTCGGATTTGTAGTAATTTGGTAAGCCTCTGTTACCGCGAAATTTGAAAAAAGTGCGAAACAGCAAAAACTCATCGTATTACAAAACATTTCTCACTATACGACACTGAAATTTTTGCTAATTAGCCATCATTTAAACTTTGTTTATACTCAACACCTTTTCGTGCTATTTTCAAAGAAATTTTATTCATTTTAAGTTCGCGGTTATCCAACTTGAAAAACGATTTCTCATTAACTTCCTTTTCTTTCTCTTTCTTTCCTTTTCTTTAAATTGCTTTCTCTTTATTTCAATCAATACTTGATACATGGTTTCGAGTTCATCAGCTTTCATGTTTAGCCATTCATTTTCTGTTGCTTGGTTAAGACAGTAAACATTTATGTTCAACTTACATTTAACCCAATTATAGGTGGCTAAATTGCTGAATCAAATCTACGCGTGCGTGCAAGAGAAATACGAAGAAAACGCGAATCAGGATCTGCTTGACGTATTTTCACCTTTACTCGTAAGTGTTTGAACTCGTGAGAATTTTTATCGTTCTTTATTTACTTTTGGGCTTTAAGAAGGTAGCTAAATTGAAGCTAATCGAATAACACGAACATGATAAATTGAATAATCTTATTGTGTCGTTTCAGGCTATTTGTTCAAAATTTAAAAATTCTAAAAATAGATTTATGTGACGTCATCACTTATCCACTCTGTGATTTGAATTTGCATCAACTACTAACACGAAAATTATTCATGTATATCTCAGATTCTTTCCAAAATTATTTCCCTTTGAATCAGAAGTCGCCCTTTTAGTCACAGAAATTGCTTTCTTACTTAAACGATAATACTGAATACTGTTCCAGTATTAGCAAGCACGCACACAGACTAAAGCATGCTCGATAACTGAAGCCTATTTTAATATGATCTCTTCCAATTTTAGATAGCTGGGATTTCGTGTGAAAACAGTGTAGTGCGATCTCGTACGGCTGGGTTCTGGAACATGTATTTTGGTGAAGTAACTGGCCTTGTTTACTCAAAAGAGTTAAGGTAAAGCTTAAATAAGGATTAACAAATTTTTTGTGTTACAAACGCGTAATTTCAGCGTAAAGAGAGAAGATTATGTAATACAAGGATTTCTCGCAACATGGTTTCCAGATCGTAGAAAACCTTGATTTCTAAAGAAGAAAACACTTAGAAATGGAAGCACTTTTGTAAGAAGTTAGGGAGAGAAACGATGAAATAATTTTCCCCAAGACTCTTCGTTTTTACCTATTTACACTAAATTGTTTACTTCTGTTACCCTGCTTAATATAAAAACTTTTAATTAATGATTATTTTTCATTCAGTGAGTAAATACACAGTTTTTTAAACATAAAACAGGCACTGCTAAAAGAATTGCCAGAATGTAATTCCCAAATGCCGAAATGCAATTCCCAAATGTAATTCCCATATGAAATGTCCTTTATTATTTTTATTCTCCTTTCAGAGCTATTCTGAATCAAATGAAAACAAAAATTCCCTTGACCATAAATGGTTCGCAGGTAAGAATCCCTTGTGGTTTGCCATGGAATACAAAGGCATATCAACAAAGCAAGCCAATTTCTTGGAACACTGACAGCATTTTTGTCATTCATATCAGCAGTTCCATTCTTCACTTCCAAAAAACCTTGGATTATTCTCTATAAGAATTATTCACTATTTAAACGTAACCTGCAGTTTTGAAACTAAGATGATTTCGGTGTAATTGTTTTGGGGGCAAGGGGGTAACATAGCTATTTGTCTAGGTGTGATATCAAAATAGACGAAGAAATGAATGCTTGGTTGTTGCATTGTGGAACATAGAAAGCACTAAGTCTATAGTTTCTTCTCAAAATTACCTTCACTTGGTGGATTTTTCAAAACATCCTTCATGCTAGTTTTTCAATCTGGTTTTTATAACTTTAAAATTTATTCGCCTTATCAGGCCAATAGTTTTAGTTGTAGAATTTGAATGATCTTTCCTGCCATTTCTCGTTCCTCTTTTATCTATACTTCACTTCTTTCCTAAACCAATCTCCCCACCTTTTGCATACACCTCTGAGTTGACTTCTCATGATTTTTTTCCAGGGCACCGATCCAGTTGCTATTCCAGAGGTAAGATTTTTTCCTTGTTTTATTTTACTTATCATTGATGAAACCTTTTTTTATTTCCGTCTGGTGTACGACGTCCTAATCCTACTTGTCAACACATTTGCCAATTATATAAACTCAATATTTCAAGCAATCTCTCACCAATGCTTAATGTAGTTAGCCTTTTCCATAGTATTATTTTTCCATGTCGATAGTTTTGCATTCGTTTTGCTTTGTTACTAATAGTATTTGATGAATCAATTAAATTTTAAAAGGTGTGTCAATATTATTTTAGCATTTATATTCTGCTTTTCGTGCTTTCCTTAAATTTCATTGCACGAAAAGCCTATTCTTTCGGTACTGTAGCCCTTACTAAATTTTGTGGAAAATCAACACAAAATCTTCACAGTTTTTATGGTGTTTCCCCTCTCTAATCACAATGCTTTTTAATATTTTATCAATCTTCCATGATTGTCAGTGACAATCTTACTAAGATTCGATGCATAAAACACTTTCTTTGAAGGACTCAACAATTGCATGGGGTAATGAGGAAGAATTCAGCAAGAGAGTTAATAACTTAGGGATATAGTTAAATTAAGGGGGAGGGTTGTCAAATTTTCAACGTGAATATTGTATGCTCTACCTTTTTGGCTAAGATTGAAACTTCTTCATACGGATGATTGTTAAAGACATTTCCATTTCAAAGGTTTTACGATTCAAATACCTATTTTTCAACCAAAATAAGTTCCTATCGTCCACGCTCCAAAATCTAACGATAATTTTTATGCCATCACTGAAAAAGCCTATTTTTTCAATCGTAGTTTAACTAAAGTTTTAGCTAAGTATTTGACAAACCATGTTCATTTGAGGCGTTTCAGTCTGCTAGTTGTTTGCCGATTTGAAAATCGCAGATACGAAGCCAGCTTGGAGTTAGCTCTGCCTCTCTCTGTCAGGTTAAAAAAGATATGATATCTCAAACTAAGAAAACCCTTAAATGACTGTTATTTGATAATTTAGCGAGATCAACATGGTGTCGAATTTAAAACCTCTGGGATGGATTCATAGCCCTCAACACCCACCTCGGTGAAAAATGATTTCCTATTTTGTTCCACGTTTATATATGCAGTAATTGAATGACATGTTTGTTAGGAAGTGTTTTAATAATATTTTGAAGCATTTTAAAGAATCGCCAAGAAATGTAATTTATCATATTTTTCTCATAGTCTGACGATGCAGCCCAGCTACCTGATTCAACTGATATTACCAATTCGCCAAACATCAGGAAGACTTTGGCTGTTAACCTTCGGTCTCCCCATAAAATTCACGGCAGTTTCCTGCAAAAGGCACTTTCTGCTGATCGCGTGCCTCAAAGCCCTTCTCCTAGAAAGGTTAACGAAATTTCATCTCAGTTTTTCAAGCTCTCCTTTGTTCATATCATTTTGTCATTTATTGTCATTTTATAATTGTTGATGTTATAATTTTTTCTGTTCTTTATGTGTTGTTTACTATTTAGTGAATACTTTAAATCGATAATAAATTTAAAGTTTCAAATACAAACTTTTTCTTAAATCAGAATATTGTTTAGAAGAATATTCAGACCAACATCTGCCAAATTTCTGTCAATCTGCCAAAATCTAAGGATAAATTGAAAATAATAACAAACCTAAACTGAACCAAATTATTCATCTGAGTTTTCCTCGCCATTTCGAAGCTTCAATCATATATGTACTTGCAGAAATACAGCTGTTCCTTAGTACTTGCTAGCAATGATTTCTAATGCTAAAACCTGGAAAAAATAATATATTATTTCGATCGGAAATATTGATTATTTTATTGCTTCTACATGGATATAATGTAAAGCGAATATTGAAATTACTAATCCGAAAATAAATTTATTCAAAAAGTAAAGCTGAAACCTCTTTTGCCATCTTATATAAATTAGTCCTTTTTAAACTTCGAACAATTAATTCATTTCTTATTTCCTATTGACAAAATGCAAACAGCAAGATTTAATTCGATTCCTTCCTTGCGAAGGCCATTGTTGTTATAATATATTTCATTAAATTGGCAGAAAATCGTAGACAAGTCCCCGAAGAGTGAACCACGAATAAAAGCAGTCAGAAGAAAACTTGCGAGTTCACTCGACCACGATAATTCGGTGGGTGTAGTTGTTGTTAAGGAAATTGTGATTTATTGAAATGGGGTGGGTGGGTGCAGAATTATTTTAAAGGATTTTAAAGCAAGACGATATACCGATATTTGAACTTTCTTATTAATATCTTTGGAATGCTATTTCAAAATTTCACAACGTCACAAGAAGGGGTGTCATAGTAGGGGTACAAAACCCACCATCATCGTCCTGTCAGAAATATTTACGTTTTGTCGAATAAAACAAAAGTTAAATTCCTGCTATTTTTCAAAATTTCTATTTCAAGAGGTCGGAGATCAAATTACTAATTTTTTTTTGTAAGTCACATAATTTGTTTAAATGGACAGAGTTGTTTCACTATCTTGATAATCCATACCGAAATCGGACACGCCCATCTGTCAGGATTCTAATTTGATAAGCCCCCCGCTCTCGAATATGCCCCTGCCCGAAAGTATTTCTTGTGAAATAAGCCCCCGCCCTCGAATAAGCCCCCATGGGCTGTGGTATTGCCTCCACAGCAGTAGGTTCCTCCCAATATCTGCATTTTTAAGCTTACTAGCCACCTCAAATAAAATAAGAAAATTTACCCTGATAACACTTTTCGCTGCTGCTTAATAATACCTTCGAATAACCCCCCTCCCCCCTCAAACAAGCCCCACCTCGAAAGTATTTTTGCGAAATAAGCCCCCGGGGGGCTAATTCGATTGTGAGGTCCCCTGTAATAGACATCTTATTGTGCAATTGGCTCAATTAACAACTGTTATTCTAAATTCTTCACTTTTTCATGTTTTGCTCATCAATTTATTGTTTTTCTTATTTCTGTAGAATGAGTTTGTTACCATTGCTCCTTCCCCGAAAAAACGGCGTATTTTGACAGAACACCAGAAAGACATGTTGAGAAGCAAGAGGTAAGATTTTTACTGTTTAATTAGAAACAATTTTTACCCTGCTCTTCAAATTTTTATCATGATATCTTTAAAGTTTTTTCTTTATAATTTTTTCTTTTTTTAAAGTTTTACTCTTTTTCATTCTACTATCTTTATCTTCTAATTTTGTTAATTTTTGCAGCGATGTACCCACATTGTACAATATGCTTGATCAAACGACACAGGAGGCTATTTTCTCTGAAGACACCCAGTAGGTTTCCTTGATATTTGATTTGTCTAATTGCAGTCAAATTGTATAAACTGCTTATATTAACTTCACACAGCAGTTGAATCAACAATTGATACTATTAAAGTTGTCTAGTTATGATCCTCTGATTAAATTCGTCTTGGTTCTTCCCAGGAAAATTTTCGCAATGGCAGCCATGAATCTTGAAACAACCCAAAATCACCAAACTGACACGACATTAGTTGTAATTTTTTTACTAAATCGTCTTATTCCATATATCTTACTATTTGACAAAAATTGACATAAAGATCTCAAGTTATTTAATTTGACTTTTTCTTCTCTATATTTGCAATTATGTAAAATTCACAATTATCATTTGTATTTTTTTCAATCTCCACGTATGTTCTTCCTTCTGTGGGTGAACCCACTCAAATTTTCTTAATTGCATTTGAAAGCTACTCCGCCGAAAAACGCTTTGTCCTCCAGCGTCGTATTTCAATGGTCAATGGTCAAGAATTCTCTCATACTTCTACATCCCTTCTAATTATTACAAAGTTTTTGTTATTTTTTTAATCCTGTTTTGTTGGTTTAAAGGTGCACAATGGACTTCCCTCTCATATCGTCCGGCAAAATTGACCCAGCTTGTCATGCGGAAAGACGCGGATCCCACTCGAATGACGCAGCAGTCACTGTTGAGAGAGAAGCAACTGCAGAAGAGCCATTTGTCCATATAGCTTTCACCCAAAAGGAACCTGATGTAATGGAAGTTGCCTCCCCGCATGGCAGTTGCGGAGGATCTCAAACCAAAAGCGGTTCGCCAGTGTGTGATATTGAGGTTATTGCAAAATGCCCCAAGGGTGACAAAGAAGTGTCCCATGGCTCTCAAAGAAGCCCTTGTGATATGAAGGAAACAACAGGACGCTGCGATGCCAGCGCACCGAAGGCGAGGAAGTCAATAAAAAAATCATTGGAAATGGTGGCGAATGGGACATGCTTTGACGATTCGCTCTCACGTCTCAATGAGACCGGAAAAGGGCTTGAAAGTTCACAACCAGATGATAATGACGTCATACCTTCATCCTACACCCCATATCATGAATCCTCACTAGAAAAAAGTATGCCTTTGGAGTCTATAGCACGTCTTGTTACGTCTGTGGCATCATCTTCAAATTTGATAGTCGATGATGCCAATCCGGAAAGTTCCGCAGCTGTATCAAGCAGCGAAAACTCAGCCGAGCCGTCTAGTCTGAAAGCTAACGGAACAAATGCTGAAGGCAAGACAAAACATTGTGAGGAACCGGACTCAGAAACACCGGATTTGATCCCTTGCACACAACCGGAAAATGAACCGTTGCCGGTATTGAAAGGTGTGACATTGTTAACTCCGAGGCGGTCTTTAAGAAAGAGTAGAAAATCGCAGCCCATTGCCTGGCAGAAAATGAGAGATGAGAACATTTCTGAAGCAAAAAACAATGGTTCAAATAAAGTCTCATCAACGAGAAGAAAATCTAGGAATGTCCGGACTAGTTTTAAGGAAACAGAACAGAACAACAGGTCAGATAAGGTATTGTCTGGCAGTAGCGTCGATATAAATAGTGAAGGTGAAGGTTCTTCGGAAGCTGAAGCCAGTTGTCAGAGCAAGAAAGAAAAAGTTTCTAATCAAAGCAAAAACGAAGAAGTTTCCAGCCAAAGGAAGAGCGAAAAGGATTCTAGTCAAAACAAGCACAAAGATGTCTCTAGCCAAAGCAAGAACGAAGAGGTTTCTAGTCAAAACAAGGATGAAGAAGTTTCTATTCAAAGCAAAAACGAAGAAGTTCCTAGCCAAAGCAAGAAAGAAGAAGTTTCTATTCAAAACAAAAACGAAGAAGTTTCTTATGAAAACAAAGACGAAGAGGTGTCTGATCAAAGCAAGAACGAGGAGGTTTCTTATGAAAACAAAGACGAAGAGGTCTCTGATCAAAGCAAGAACGAGGAGGTTTCTATTCAAAACAAGGACGAAACAGTAGCAACAGATGAGGGTTCAACACCAGCTAGACCTGAAAGAACAAAAGAAATGGCGCCAGAAAAGAGCCTTGATCTTTGTCCTGCCAAAGGAGATTTCGCTGGCACTAGGCCTAATGAAAAGAAAGCGAGTAAAAGGAACCATAGAAAACGCTCTGTGATTTCAATTTTGCTGGACAGTGCTAAAGGTTTCTTGGGAAAACAGGACAAAAACGAAACTGGACAGGAAGATAAAAATGGAGACAAATCAGTGGTTCATGTTGATCTAAGCGAGGAAAATGGAGTTTCGCAAGATAATGGAATGAGTTCAACTGAAATGAGTGAAAATTTTACTGAAGAAATTATTTTAGTTAATGACACAGCCGAGAGTGAAAATGAAAATTCAACTAAAAGGGATAAAACTACTGCAGAAGTAGTTCCAATCAGGGACACAACTGAGAAGAATATTGAAAGCAAGGATGATTCGGTTACTCAAAGCTCTGAAGACTCGAATTCAATCATTGGAACAGGTGTGTTTTCGGAGGGAGGAAAGATATTGCCTGCTCGTAACACAGCAAGGAAGTCAATTGCCAAGAAGGAGAAGCGCCATGAAGCCGATAAATTGCCATTGAAAGAGTTCAGTATCGTGGCAAAGACGTATTTACAAGATCTAAACGCATCGATTGAAGATTCAATCGATTTAGCAAGTTTGAGCAAGTTATACAAAGCACGTGCAGACAAAGGGTCAAGTACTGAGCAATCCAAAGTTGGGTTCGGTGAAAATGAGAAAGAAAAAAATGACAAAATGGATATTAAGGTTACAGACAAGCTTGGGTGCCAGGAAAATGACACCAAAAGTGTTGGCACAACTGAGCCCGAGGGACAAATTATAAGCCAACCAAAGTATTGCAATGACAAGGATGTTGGATTACATATTGTTGCCCTTTCACCCACAAAATCGTCAAATAAAAATCAAGGAATGATTGAGTATGACTTAACACCGACTTTTCCAAGAACTAGGAAAAGGAAACGAAAGCTGAAAAGTGACAAAATGAATTCGATAATTGCTGAAAAAGTATCACATACTTCTGATGGTTCCGAAGACCCCAAGGAGACATCCGAGGACCAAAAAGACTTGACAATGACGTCAGACTCGTTCAAAGTAATTGAAAGTATAGCAATGGAGGTGACAGAGGCGGGTGTCTTAGAAAGAAACACAGAATTAAACCGAGAAAGAAAAGAGACGAAGTCGACTAAGCAACAAGGGATAAAGCCAGCATCACCAAAAATCAAGTTTTCCCATGGCCTTGGTTCAACTCATCCCTCATCATCAAGGAGTAATTGCGAAGGTCGATCTCCGATAAGTGGAATCTTAAAGATGGCTTTGAAGAAAAGCATGGAGTCATCCCCCTCCGGAAAGGTAATCTTGAAACCCACCTTTAATCATTCTATTGTTTATGCTTTGCTTATGTACTTTATTTGTTTATCTTTTCGCAGTTAATACTCTTTTCGTTTTGCTGTTCAAGACAGGACGTCGTGTTCATGGCGTCCTTAGGTCTTTTTCTGCTTTAGTCTTCTAAGTTATTAATGTTTTGAATTTGAAATTGTTAAAAATTATTCCAATTTAACCTGTTTTCACAATTTCATGTAAACTAATGTTTTTTCGAAGTTTTGTCTTTTTGCGAACCTGGTAAACAAAATTATGAATCAGAATTGTAAAAAATTTTCAGAGAAAAACGTGAAGAAAGATGAAAGCAAGGTGATTATAGTAATAATTGAAATTTAAATGGCTGAAAGCGTACTTTTAATAACAATTCAATAATGTATCGTCTATGTACGTATCATGTATTGAACTCTCCTTTGGCCTACCTTTTACGATCAACCCACCCCCCCCCCCCTTTTCCTTGGAGCAAAATACTTTGTATGCTTAACTGATATAAGTCAAACTTGAGGAGCACGTTCTCCTGCTGAAATTTTCATTTGATTTTCCCGTAGAGCCGACGGGTATCTTTTGCAATTCCACTTGAAGACAAGCGATGGGCTGATAACGAAAGACGAGCAAGTGATCTAGCGGTGCCATTTCCAAAAACAAGCGAGAAAAACGGAGGTACCAAGATGCCGAGACAGGCGACGCCTAAACGATTTACTGCAATTCAAAAGAAGGTATTTCGAGATGCGCGTTCTCCTTTTTTACTTTAGCCAAAGGAAATATGCTTTATGCGCGCTACCATTGCACTCAGCAAAATTTGGACTTTTTAAAAAGCATTGAATTTGGAAGGTAGAAAAATTGTTGATATTGGATGCTTTTTTAAAACATGGACAACAACATACTAACTAACTTGGTAAGGTCTAATGCTAAACATCATTTGCACTCCAATTTTCCAGCATTCCATACTGCTTGTTTCAAAGTTCATAGTTTCATTACGATCGACTAACCGTTGCATTATTTAAGGGTTGCCTTTTTTGTCTTTGTTTCAATATTGCTATTCTGCCATCCCTACATTCAAAGTCATTTTTTGAAAAATTATTTTCCTTTTGGAGTCACGAAGCAAATTGTATTTGTATCAAATTACGTACTAGATCAAGGCAATTTGCAAGATCCCATTTGCAATTTTCATTATAGAATATTATAAGAAAATTTTGTTTCGTTGGTTACAAAGTTATATCTTTGGTTCCTTTCGCTTTATATGCTGGTAACAAATTTATATCCTTTGTTTTTTGTGTGTTTAGTCTCAATAAAGAACCCCGGGGACGAAAATTGGTTTTAAGCTAGGATCTTGCATGTGTAAAATAAAAAGTCGATGATTGATATAATCAAAAGTCATATTACAAACATTTCCCATCATCTTTTACAGCTTTCATCTCCAAAGATCGCCAGACAAGACGACACCCAGGCCATTTTCCCTGATCTCATCAAATGTCGCACCGTCATCGAGAAGATTCTCCCGTCCATCACTTCAATGAGTTGGTCACGTGGTGCTGGTAATTTCTTCAGGTCGCAAAACATTCGGACGATAGGCGATCTTTGTGCCCTGTCCGAATCGCAAATCGAGTCACTGCCGATTCGTTCCCCCAAAGTCTGCGTTTGTAAAACAGCGTTGAGTAGATTTCTCAAACAGCAAGAAAAGCAAATGGCCACCCATACTGCGGTTTCGAAATCAGGTAAGCAAAACAGTTTGTATCTTTCAAAGTCTTCAAGTTCAGTCTTCACTGCATGTGGCCGAAAACAACGGAAGGAAACTCCGGATTTACTCAAGGAAATCCGGCTTTATTTAAGGAAACTCCGGTTTATTTAAGGCAACTCCGGGTTTATTTAAAAGAACTCAGGTTTTATTTCAAGGAACTCAGGTTGATTTAAGGGAACTCCGGATTTATTTCTCCGGATTTGTTTTAAGGAACTCAGGTTTCATTTCAAGAAACTCAGGTTTCATTTCAAGAAACTCAGGTTTTATTTTAAGGAACTCAGGTTTTATTTAAGGGAACTCAGGTTTTATTTTAAGGAACTCAGGTTTTATTTCAAGGAACTCCAGTTTATTTAAGGGAACTCTGGATTAAATCTTTTTCGATGTCTCGTAGTTGCCCCTTGCCTTGATACTTAAATGAAATTAAATCACTAACGCAACTTGCAATCTTTCAAAGAGGAAGATGCACTTTTTGGTTAAAAAATCAGTTCCAGCTTTTCCATTTAGCATTTTAGGAAAAAGCTTCATATAAAGAATCAAAAAAAAATATCAGCATTTTCTGAAAATGCAAACTGCAAAATGTTAAATAGAGACATTTTATTCCGGTCATTATGTCCGGCTGATTTACCGCACTGTCTCATTCTCATGTTCGGTTCAAATTATCTTCTGCCCTTAGAACCTCACTCGTCTTAGCGCCTTCTAAGAATCTTGAGACCCTAAAATCTTAAATTTTTCAATGCGCCTTTTAAAATTTGAGAACACAAACCAGACAAGATAATGTAGTTGTCAAATTCCCTAATATTGCTTGTTTTTAGTGACAATTAATAAATTTTATCTTAACAGAACAACCAGGTGTGTTCCTTTTTGAAATATGTGCACCTAAGATTTTTATAGGAAAATGTCGCAGAAATGCCAAAATTCGGAAGCGAGCGCCTAGTGGGTAATGTAGAGCCCCAGTGGAATTTTTCTAAACCTCTTGGGAAATATGAAACCCCTTGAGAAGGTTCTTGAAGTCATAGGTATGCCTAGACAATTTGTTGTATTCTTTCAGGGTCTCCAACGAAAGTGAAATCTCAGATAAAAGAAGAAAACAGTAAAAACGTGGGGTTGAAGAAAGCAGAAGTGAACGAAACACCAACGAAGAAAGGTAGTATTAAAGCGACATTACTGTTTAGAGATTTGGAGGAAAATGAAGGAGACCGAGAAAAGGAAGAAGCTGGGAAGGAAGATGATGTCACGGAGAAATTTGACTTTTCTGCTACAACCTGTGACGTAGATGTCTCGGATCATGAGATGGAAGGTAGCAAGGAAATAGTGGATGAAAGCAGTGGTAAAAACGATTGTGATGAGGTTGTTGTTATGGAGGACTCATGTCAGCCGGATGATGAAGCTTCTCAGGAAAAATCTACGATGTCTTCTGATATATGTGAAGATATCGGTGATGATGATGAAATGGACGCTGAAAATAACGAGCAGGAAAATGATTTAGGAAACCAAGCCCCAAAAGAAATAAAGATTGACATCACAGAAGGTACTGTTTTGCAATACCCTGATATTGATAGCTCTGGGAGTGAAAATTCGCCCGAATCTGAAGAGCTTGGAAAAGAAGAGCATGCGCCAATTTTGGTTCAATCTTCAGATGAAAATACCGACTCTGACAACACGGAGGACGATTCAATCGAGAACTCAAGATTGAATCCAGATTCTAATCATGATAAAAATCCGGATTCAGCTTTGTCAGAGAATCCGGAATCTGAAGCTTTTAAATGCCATGTAACTAGTATTGTGGAACCAATCCAGGAGGTTCACGAAAATCCGGTAGCTGAGGGACCCGAACCTACTAGTCAACCCGTTACGGAAAGAAGTTTACAGAGTTGTTCAGACAAAAATGGAACTGCATTTGACAAAGAGAAATCCGGATTAGAAACGGTTGATATGGATCAAAGTCTAACACGAACTAAGGTTGAAATCTTAAAAACTGAGATTGTTATAAATGGCGAGTTGAGCTTCGAGGAATCGACTGGATTACTTAATCGAGAAAAGGATTGTGAAGCTGACACGAAACCTGAAGATTGTTGTCAAATGCTGGATAAAGCTCTAAGTGCCATCAAAAATAACCTTTCTAGGATGTCACTGAAACAATCTGTTAATATTCACCGAACGTTGTTTGATTTCAACAAGCTGATGCTGGACTCTATAGAGACGAAAATTGATGACAATTCTTAAGAATCGAAAATATTGTAAATAATTTTTCGCAGTGTTTACATTTTGGAAATATCCGATAAGAAGAGTTAAAATTGATTTCAAGATATACAAGATGTGATCGTTTCTGTTGGTCACATTTGAATATAAATGAGACAGAAGCTCGTGTCTATTCCAGCGTTCTTGTAATGCTTATAATTTTTGCGTTTTTTAATATTGTTGTAAATAGCATCAGCCATTTGTGTCTTTATTCTGCCAGTGATAAAGACACGATTGCTTTGTGCTAATCCTTCATTCGATGTCTTGATAATATAAATATATTTAGCCTATAAACGTCTGTTTTCATACTTCTCGCATCAAAAATCGGTTTTTTTCGTATTTTTATTTAATACTTAACTTGACCCGTTTGCGTAAATTTGACATTGATAGATTTTGCTGCTCTTGCAAATTATATCGTCAATGTTTTTAAATGTTTGTGAAATTAATTTCAAATTTTATGAATGGATTTGTTGTCATTTTCCTTGAGACGGCCATTGCCCTTCTGTGTGAATGAATAAAAGGTCACTGTAGCAGGCTGCTCGAAGGGGCTCCAAGGAGTTTTTGCGGCGAAAAGTCGATAGAAATGTAGCAAATATGAAACACCGCAATGCGACGAGAATGAGCAACAATAAATACACGTAAATCAGTGAAGGCTAATATTTCACCCCGGCATACGGGGCTTCATCAGAGCAAAAGTTAACGGGCTAAAAATGTACACATTTAAAAGAGGCGATGGTGGTGTCGGATTGGCTGATGTGGAATGGTGTGAATGCAGCGCAGTGTTGGAGGAGGGAAGGGTGGCGAATGAGAGAGGGTGGGTTGTGGTGGTGGAATGAAAATGTAATGGGGATGAAGTACTATAATATGAAATAATGATAATGTTGCTGTAAGGTTAACGGTCAGTGGTTCTGTTCATGCCGTTCGGTGTGAGAGTGTTTGCCAGGCCAATGAGGTATTGCCCTACTCTCGTGTTTAAATTTTTTAAAATGTTAAGTCGGTCACTGATCTTAAAATTTTATGTAATAAATATGGAATATAGAAATACACTTCCATGAAGAATGGACTCGAATTTTCCGTTAACGTCAGCTGCTGTAGCGTTATCATGGGGATCACACTATCTTAAAACCTATCTTAAAATCTTAAAATGGGGATCACCCTTACACCCCGAGCATCTCTGTTCCATCATTTGTTCCACAAAGACCCCTACGGGTACTCACTTTGTGGCTTCCACAATCATTAAATTTCACAATGGCCTCAGCAGTTTAACTTTCCAAATGAAAAACATGATTTTGGCTTCAGGCAATGCGGCAATTTTCCCCCAATTATCAAAATTATTTGCTGAAATAATCAGAAATTTATGAAAACAGCTTGTTAATGTATGAAGCTGAAAGACTTGTTGTACGCTGAAGAACAGCTGTGGCGATGTTCCTCAGTAGTGCATTTTGGGACCGCTATTGTTTTTGTATACGCCGACAATTTGACACAAGAACCAGGAATACTAGGTTCAGGTTAAATGTTCTTAATTTTACCACAATTTTAGAGGCTAGACTTATAGACTAGATTTGTGGAGGTTATGAATTGAATAAATTTTATGTACGAGACTATATTTTAATGCAGAGCAACACTGGATGTGTAATCCAAGTATATTTTTCAAAAGATTGGCAAATATCACACCCAGCCATAAAGAGAGCCTAATCAAGGACCTTTCTTAGTAAAGGACTAAATTGCTTTAGAAATAATTAACGTTACCAATTCTTTGACAGGGGAAATTATTCAGAATTGAAAAATGGTTTCCAAAATTATTTCTTAACCACAGTCTTACCCACGCCTCATCTTATTCTAAATATCTGCTTATTTTTTTACCAATTTTGAGGCTCCTGCCCTTATCAAGTTGTTCATATAAAAAAGAGTGCGTGAAGAAGTTTTCATTGCAAGGGGAGTTTTCCACATGTTGCTAAACTTGGCTATTTTAGCCCCACACCTGGGCAGTTTAGTAAAACTGGGAAACTACCTCTGGTGTTCAATGACGTTTTTAACAGTCAATTCCCCCTGTATCGTGTAGCCTTTACCTTTGTCTTCCATTCTAACTTGCAGTTTTACTAATTTAGAAATTATTTATCATTTGTCGTAGATATACAATCGGACATTCAGCACAAATTACATGTAATGAAACACTTTCCTCGGGTGTTCCTCTTCTTTTAAATCACACCATGATCCCTGCGTTAACTATTTTCCCCCTTCAAAACTTAACAATCTGCTTTCATGCAAATTTGCAGAAAAAATCCTGCAAACTTCAATTTATTAATGTTTTATTTTTGTAGATTATGACTTGATTTGATGCTTTGTTTTGTCGCGAAGTTCCGGGGCAACCGCTGCAATCATTTGGTAACTGTCCTGATTCTTTTATTACCAACATGGGCTTCGACAACCTCACTCTTTCTATTAAAATCAATTACTTGTTTTTGTTTACCAACTTCATGGGGGCTTTAGGACTCAAGCCCCCTGGGGCATTGTCGAGGGTGCTCAGCATTCCTTGGACCCTATTCCTGGTTTTCAGGGATCCCTTAAAAGCAATACATTTCTTCATTCAGAGAAATGGAAAATCAAAATTGGTTCATGTTTGATGCATTCTCGTATTAATTGTTGGATTGGACTACATCATAACATGAGCACTTATAAATCCATTTGAAATATTTTGCTACTTCAGGGAAATTAAGAAATTGGCTTCTATGCTTGCTTGCGTTGCTTTCTTGCGTAGCTTGCTTACGTAGCTTTCTTGCGTAGCTTGCTTACGTAGCTTGTTTGCGTAACTTGCTAGCGTAGCTTGCTTGCGTAGCTTGTTTGTGTTGCCAGCCTTCTTTAATCAGGACGACTGCCCCTTAATCTTACCTTTAACAGGAGTCGTCTGACACAGCTCTGTTCCGCGTCTGTTGCCGATCCATCTTTATTCATCCCCTTCTCCTTTCTAACCCCCCTTTTTTTAAGATCGTATTTTTTTAAGAACATAAATTATCTAGCATAACACAGTAAAAATCAGCATAAAAGAACCTGAGTTTCTGTAACAAGCTGAAGAGACCCTTAAATTTTTATATCGTGGTTCCAGGTCCGTAACAACTATTGTTCTTGGGGGGCTCGTGCCCCCTAAAAGCTTATAATAATCCTTTGTTTTCAATGAAAAATCCCTTCTGTTCCTATCGCTCTCAAACAACGGTGCCCCCCCCCCCCCCAAGGCTGTATCCTTGCTACAGCACTCAGTTCTTTAAGTTTTGATTTGCCCGGAGGGAGGGTTAATTCTAGCAAACCCAGCCAGTCTCGAATTTCAAACACTCATGAGTGTTCGATTGAACAAATCTAAATCGCAGGTCGTTATGAACGGGAGTGAAGGATTCCAATCGATGCTCAAAATTAATACGAAGCAGCTTCTATCTTGACTAGGTAAGTAGTTGAAAAACTGTTAGTTTGAGTTTTGATCAATTTTAGCAATTTTCAAAACAAATGACCTTTTCTCTAATCCTTGTGTTTATTTTTTTAACTCAAACTAATTTTTGTTATCTTTAGGTAAATAAATTGCTTTGGGGTTAACGGTAAAATTTTTCTGGATGAAAACATCCATTTTTGATATCTTCACATTCTGGAAGCTGCGTTTCAAGGCACACAATGATACCAAATTTGAAACTTACAGAAGTTTTGTATGAAAGAATCCCATACAACCAAAGGTTTCCAAAAAATCTTTATTGAAGTTTTCAGTCCAAGCCTGAAAATCGTTGCTTGGCGGTTGTGGTCGCATGTCTCATTTACAATATCGCATGGCACATCCATGTATCCCATGTACAGCTGTGTTTATTTAAACAGACTTATTTAGATCTTAAGCTTCAAATGACTTGACCCACATTACACTGTGGTTTACGAGTGTACCTTGCAAATGCGATCAGTAAAATCAGTAAAGCTATTTTGTTACCCAAGGAACCAATGGCTCAAAAATTTTCACACGGCCAGGATAGATGTGGGGTAAGCAAAGAGTGTCGTAAAATTCTGTATTTGCTCTGGTCTGTCTTTTATAGCCATACAAAACTGTGGGGGGTAGGGGGGGGGGGGGTAGCTAAGGATCTGCAGTTCTAGGGATTTAAGTTAGACAACCATTGGTCAGATTTTGTTGCCTAAAACGTAAAGGTGCAAAATAGCTTTCGAAGGTGGAACATTTTTTTAAGCAAGAAATTTGACTGGAAAATATCATTTTACAATATTTGCAAATTATTTTGATATGGTTGGAATCACCACTTTTTTTGTGCATCGAATGATATCCAAGTTTCATCCGATACCGTTAATAGTTTTGCTTTTAGGTAAGAAACGTGAAACAAAATTTACCGAAACCTTCACTGAATTCCTTTTATTAGCAGTGAATGAGTTTTTACCGCTGTAAGCAATTCAAGCTTTTTAGTGGTTAATTTCGATGACTTGAATTTGGTTTCTAGATCAAAAGAACACTGTTTGTAGATAAATATAAATTGAATAATGAATTATTCAAGTCCATTGCCAAAAATTGAGTAATCTTATATTTCCATCAAAAATTTGATATATTAAATCTCGTTAAAATTTATAAATTAAATTAGCTGTATGAAATAGAAATGGAGGGGTAGCGACAATAAATGATGATGTAATCAATGCAACCAAAAATCTGCGAATATTTAGTATTCCTGAACAACACATGCATTTTATCGTGTGCAAATTTTCGTCTACCCTGTAAAATGTTTCGCTTGATGACCTAAAAACAATTATTTAAGCTGGAATGTATTATTTCGATAAATAAATTGCTGTATGTGTGTTATTTTTGTTATAAACTCCAATAGTTTTATTTTTGATTTAGGTAATTAAAAATTGTAACCCCCTCTTTTAAAATGTCTACAAGCGAAGGTGATTTTTCATTAGACAGAAAAACCTCTGATTCTATAGACTAAGCAAGGGAAACTTACAAGTGTCAATTTCACAATTCCTTTGCGAGTTGTTTTGTAATCAATTTCTCGTGAAACTTACACGCTCCTAAATGCTCTGGTTAGGCATGTCCTAACAGATCTGCGAATTCATTCTTTCTTGCACCAATGTTGCTCTGATTGTGCCAGTTGTATTTGCTTAATGCAATTCCCGTATGAATTTTGGTCTCTCTTGAGACAATAAAAACAAAATGTCCCTTGCTCCGTGCACCAGAATTATGCAAATTTATCAATTCGTTTTGTTTAGGCCAAAGTTGTTTATCGAAAAAGCTCTTTGAGATCATACGACACAACCCTCTTCAATGTGTTGATTTATCTCCAAGAGCGGTTGGACTTGCGGGGTTCCATTCCTAGGAAATCACCAAAAGCATTAAAAGGTACCGTACAGTTTTTACCTGCGATTAATTTCATTTCACCTTTTAGCTCGAAATTTCATGTTCTGCATCTTTACATAATTTTCATCTAATGTTTGAAAAGCACTGGAAATTTCTTGCGGGAAAATTTAAGGGAAATGTTGCGCGTAACTTTGTCAATTCTGGCCACACAATTTTCTCCAATGCTTTCGGTCGCATTTTTGCAAAGAAATAACAAGCTCTTGCATTTAGGCTAGAATTTTTTTCACCTCTTTGATATTTAATCAATTTCTATCAATTTTGTTTCTGGGCATCCAGAAAATAATTTCTTAGATCTTGCATTCTTTGATTACAGAAAATTTATGAGTTCGAATTCTCAGAACTAATTAATCTCTTCTCTCTAATTTATAATGCGCATAGTTTTATCAAACTTGATCAATTTTTTTCAATTTTGTTTTCCCTTAAGTTTAGATTATCAAAAATATTGATGAGCATTTAAAGCCGAGAATCGGTGTGAAGTTTCATATGCAACGAAAATCCTGTACGTTATAACTGAAATGGTCTTGAAGGATTTGAATTTGAAGGGAATGTCTCAGCAATGTGTATTTCCGACATTGTCTGTATCTTGCAAAAGTACTATTATGTTATTAGCATTCCCTACCTTATTATCATTAAGTGTTGATTTCTTAAAAATTTACAATTGGCTCTCATCTATTCGAAGTTGCAGCCATTCAAAGTTTCCATATGTTACAACCAATTTTTATTTTACTTCAGCTCTTTCCTTTCAAAGTTTACCGTTGTTACAACCAATTTGCATTTTACTTCACCTCTTTCCTTCAAAGATATACCGTTATATGATTATTGGAAATACTTATCCATTCCCCTTATTATTTCGAATAAAGAACCCATTATATCATTGGCAAAGATATAAATTACAGTGCTGTTGGAACGAAATTCAGGGGGAGGGCTGCCCATTGTACTTCGTCTCATTCAGTGCTACAGCTGGGCAATTATTGGGGCTCTAGCACCCCCTTTCAGCCCCCGCTTCCGACGGCCCTGAATTATAATCAGATAAATTCAAGTGTTTATGCAGGCATAGACAAGTGTTAGTTCTAGGGTGGGGGCTTATTCGAGGGGGGGGCTTATTCGAGGGGGGGCTTATTCGAGGGGGTGAACTTTTTCGAGGGGGGCTTATTCGAGGATTTACGGTATTTAATGACGGCACAGTGTTTGAGTCACGAGGAAAAATGCATGTGATCACTTTACGAGACGGTTGAGACAAAGCTATGGCTGATAATCTGAATGTGAAACTTTCGCGTGACCACTTTCAAAAATGATCCAAAATACGCATTTCTCAACGGCTGACTATTCTAAGATATCCTCTACAAAAAGATCCCCTTTTTACACTTTTGTTTTGTTTTACTTTATTTACTGTATCAATTAATCAATTACAAATTTAAAAATGGAATCAGTCAATTCTGATTTCGGATTTAAAGGTATTTAAAATGACGGGTACATAGAAGATTCGTTTTTAACCACTGCAAGTCTACTTTCAGTTTTTATCATTCTAAACATGCTTGGTTTCTGTTTATCTTTCTATCAAGCACTTTCTATTTTGCCAGCAAATTCTATATCAAACAAAGTTGGTTTGAAAACATTGGTTCTCTGTGCTGTGAAACCGGATGCCATAATGAAGAATTTTAACAGCAAGTCAATTTTAGAACAGGTTTCGATAAAGATCGTTAAAAATTCGACAGATGTCTTTTGACCAAACCCTTTGCGAAATTGCTCGATGAGTACACACCTGGTTTAGTTCTTTATCCATAAATGAGTGGAAACGAGGCTTAACAATAACATTTAGCATCCATTCCTTTGTCTTTGAGAAAACCCAATGGAAAGCGAATGCTTCTTAATGGCTTCCTTGTTTAGCGAATAACTCGAAAATGCTCGTGGCCAGGCAGTTAAGTTGCAATTAATGAACTGTGTACGATTTAAGTGTGGTTCTTAAACTAATAATGTAATTACTCCGTCCTTATAGATCTTACCTGTTGTAAAATTCAATCGGAATAAAGCTGTATTCGGGGTTTCCTGTCAAATCATGAAAATGCGTGGAGGAAGCATTTCATCGTGTTTGTCAAGATCCAACAGTTCTGATTCCGAGTTAAACCTCAAGTTGTTTGCCACAAGCACACCGCCACGGCCAAATCGCGACACGCCACGGACAACCAGTGAAAGCTCACAATACAGCCTCGCTGCAAAGAGGGGCTTGTCTACATCAATGGATTCATGTTGCAGAATTTGCCATGATGGGGATAACGAGGAGAAACTTATGACTGCGTGTAAATGTCTCGGCTCGATCAAGCACGTGCACCACGCGTGTCTGTTGAACTGGGTTTCGCGCTCTGGAGATCTTACGTGTGAAATCTGCAAACACAATTACACTGTTACAAGGTCGCGCAGAAAAACATTCACAGAGGTAAATATATTTCTTTAAATTTGAAGTGCTTCATTACTTGAAACCGTGATCTACTTGATTCGTAATATCGCATTTCTCATTTTATGGTAAAATCATCGATAGAGAAGAAAATATCCTTGGTTGGAGAAACTTTCTGGAAGCAGGCACTGTAATTTGTCAGTTAAAAATCTTTTGTTGTGAGATCTAGATAAAAAAACAAAGGCAACAGCGGCTGCTGAGTTTTTGTTGAAAATATATTATCAGTAAAAATTTTCTTGCGGTGTTACCATTCGAGAAATGGAGAAAAATGTTGTTCGTCTGTTGATAAAGTACTGAGCATCTTAGGAAATGGGTAAGGGGGGTGCTTGCCCCCCGAAGGGAATAATCCTGTCAAGTCTCACAACCGTTTCAAAAGTCTGGTTAAATGTCAACTTCGTTTTCCCTTCGCAAATATTGATTACGAACCTTTTATTGTGAAGTTTTGTTGTGGTTTTTCACAATAACGACACTGTTTCGAAATCACACCTCACTAAAACGCTACACTACCTCATAATAACGAGCACGCCTTTTACTCAAAATAATAGATTTTCTGCCCCACCCCCTTTCTGGAGGTATAAATTTTCAAAAAAACCCTAAAATTTGAGCCTTCTGAATCCAATCTCTTACCAGTTTTGCCTTTCTTTTTCTTTTGTTATTTTGTTGAAAGAATCCTCAAGATTTTTTCCAAAGCCGGAAAGAAGTTAACTCTATTCGATCAAATCTTCAAAGATAAAACTTGAAGCTGAAACTGTTAGGATACCAGCCGTTGATTTAATATTTTACATAGTTTTGTCTCAAATTCGTTTTTACCGCTCAAGTCTTTTCCATAGACTCGACTACGGAATTTATAAAAAAGAATGGTATGTTTATCGACGCATTGCTAAAGGATTTCTTAGATTTTTCTAAATATGGGAGGGCCTAAAAAATTACGATAGAATTAAAAATGATCGACTAGCCAAAACTCGATGCAATTTTAATGAAACATATGTCAAGCGAGGAGATCATCTCACAATATGCTTGGCCGCAAAGAAGCGAATATTGTTGGGATCACAGTGACTAGGCCTGGCTAAGCAGCAGAAAGGTTATTTTGCTTTTAATAGAAACAGCCGCGACAATTAATAACAACGCTCAATATTTTTTCTTGATTGGGTTGTAACATATTCATATAAGCTCGATTTGATGTATCATGAGACATTATTAGCAAAAAATATGCGAAAAATAGCGAATTCGGATGGAAATTCCAATGTACCTCGTTTTATACTTTTTAGTGAGTTCTCCGATACATGTCCACACCCACCCCCTTTTCTAGTTCATTTGCAGACCTGTCAACCCTCCCGGTTCCGCCGGGAGACTCCCGGTTTTGATTGCTTTTACCCGGTCTCCTGGTTTTTTAAATGTTTCTCCTGGTTTTGAAGATGTCTAGCAGAATTTCTAGGAAGATTCTTCACCGAATATTTTGAATGAATTGCGCATCTTATGCTTCAAAAACAGGTCCATTATGTATGTTTTCTTTTTTACAGAGGTATAATTAAGATATAATGGTCACATTGACTTTCCACATGACAACAATTTTTTGCTAGTGCTTACTGATCAAAAAAGCACTAAAAGTTATTATGAAGATACTTTTCATGATCACTTTTATCATAAACTATTTGCCGAGCACAACATTTTATCAGGTATATTTATTTCTTTAACGAATTACTGTGATTTCCCTGTTTTTGACCAAAGCTCCTTGTTTTTTTTAGGAAAAATCTAAAATCTCCAGGTTTTGAAAACTTAAGGTTGACAGGTCTGCATTGAACAACTTTGCCTAGTAGCCCAGGGTCGTCCCCTTGCGCGAGTCTCGGACCACTTAACCCGGGCTGACGAGAGCCTCAGCAATGGGGAAAAGTGCCGAAAAAGTACACAATTATTTTTCCTAATATTTTAGTTCATTAAAAATGTCTCAGCATCGTTGACAAATTCTGTGAAACAGGATATCTTTATATGTATTTCTAAATACTAATAATATGTTAATTATAGCGATAGGTAATGCTTTTTTAATTACACCAGATTACCTTTGATATCAATGGAAAGCTCTTAATTATTATCCTTCCCCCTACTGTCCAAGATTGAATGCCTGGAAAGGAACGATTGTGTGCCCAATATCGGGAGTAATTCTCAACAATCAGTTGCATTGATGCACCAGGAAGTATTAAATGGTGGAGTTATTATTGATAGCGACTTTTATATCCTGTTTTCAAGAGATTGTTGGTTGCTAACGCTAGTCTAAAAAATGTCTGGTCAAAATACGTGAAAGATTTCTCAACTTATGTATTTTCTGTTAGACCATTCTATTCGAAGAGGATTGCAAAACCCACTCTATTTTTCCCGCCAAAGAAATGGTTTGTAAGAAGATTATTTAAGAACTCCCCCATTCTAATAATATATTCTTGATATAAATGTATTCAGATTTTAAGGATAATTTTTCGTTACTTGAAGGAGTGTGAACACCCGAGTAAAAAATTCTCCCCAAAGATCTCGGCAAAATCTACTTTCTGTTTCATCTAAATCGGAAGGCAGAGTAACTCGTGATGTCAAAGAATTGATTTTGTGATTCTAACATTGTCACATTGTAAGGAAACGTTAATCATGAGCGTTCCTAATTGGTGCCATCTTTGATTCGAAATGGGCATTTTCTTACAGCAAAAGGGCAAGACCGAAAATCACTAATCTCTAATTTTAAACTTATATCGATGTTGTTGAACTGATTTTTTGTGTAATGAGTTTTTTTCATTGTTGCTTCAGTGCTATTTTGCTTATAATTTATGTTGTTCTGTTGCAAATTTCAGCCTGATGTTTTCTATAAAGGGGTTGTTCTTATATAAAAACTTGTACCTAGCAATGTATGAGCTTTCCTAAATTGGTACGGATAGCAATTCCAAACTAGGACGGATACTCTAAGTCCACCGTATGCGGAAAAAAAACAAACCTCTCTGTCCTCGATTGGGTATACGGAAAGCTTCTATGTCCTCGCTTTGGTATGCGGAAAGCTATCTGACCAGTTTGAAGCAGTGCAAACGGGGCTATGATGTCAACTCAAAGTTGCCAATCGATCCTTGATAAAAGGAGGAAAGTTTGATAGGAAGCTGAATGAATTACAGGTTTATGTGTTTATAAAAAAATTGATGACGAAAATTGTTAAGCACTGAATCGTATACACTATCCATGTAGTGACTTTCAAGATCTGATTCTTTTATATATATCATATATATATATATATATTTACTAACGAAAAATTGACGCTACAAGGCGATTGGCAAGAAGCACGAAAATGCGTTGTAACCCTGCTACTACACTAAGCACCCCATTAAAAAGTAACAGTAATTGCTAATTACATAGTTACACTTAACATTAATACAACTTGGTATATAAACTGATAGAAATACAAGAAAGTACACTATACAAATAAGCCATAAGAAACTGCTTTTAACAGCATGGTTTAATCGCAAACCTCACTCCCATGTTCATTTTTATCTTTCCAGCCGATCAAAGGCCATTTCCACGGCAAAATCAAGATCGCTTGAGATGGTTTAACAAATCGCTGTCTATGTTTTCGCTTATCTATAAAAATAATTAAATTATGTGGTTTTCGCGAAATAGCTCTTCCATTTTTAATAGAGCCCCTAAGTCATTAATCATTTACAATATTTTGGCTTTCCGACCACGAGGAAATCTTTCCTGGTTGCTAATGATATCGCGGCAGATTTTGTATTGCGTTTTTTCATAAAAGATAAGACACGCTTGATTTTTTGTAGGTGTAATGTTTCAAAATGTATTACAAAAACTGCACCTGCTATGATGAAATAGTTAAAAAAGCCATATTTATCAATTTAAGTTATTTATCATTATTTTATTTTTCATTGCTAGGCACATGAATAAGTTGCTGTGATTTTATTGCAAAGGCATTTTCTTTGTACTTGCGAAATTCAGGTGGACGGCCTAAAGACCAAAATACTACTTCGCGATAAACTTGGCTGAAACAACTAATGATATGAACAACACCCTTACCTTCTAATGTCTCTTGTTGAGTGATTACTTCATTTCCTTTGGTGTGGCCTACGTCAAATAACGTTGAATAACTCAGTGCTAGTCCTCTGTAATCAGAGAAAAAGCAATTCATTTTAAAATAGTCAACTTCGTCAAGTTTTGAAATTATATTCATGCAGGGCCGTTGCTATCTATTGTCATTAACTGGGGTGCTTAGGTCCCATTTGCTGACAAGAAGGGTGAGCCACCATTGCTGACAAGTCTAAAAATTTACCAACAAAGCACCTTTGAACGACAAAAAGTCGATTTTGCTATGGAACTTTTTTAAGGGGGTGTCGCACCACCACACCCCATTGTAGCGATGGCCCTCTGCTCACAACATCTTTTTGAAACTATCTGCGAAAAAGTCCATTAAAGCTCAGTTAAATCCATTTTGACATAGAAACATTACATGCTTGGAACAACAATCGAGGTTTTAAAAAAGCGTCAATTTTAGAGAAAACTTCATGCTATAAAAATTTTTAATAGGTTATTAAATTTAGAGGCTATTAAATAAGGACTGGAGAGTTGTTTGGTTTATATCTATTGTTGTTCTTGAAGGTCCAAATTGAGGAGGTAAATATCAGGGAATCCCCCTGTATAGCCTTTTAACTTCACAATCGAATATCCCGATTTTGGTTCCTTCGAAAGGTTTCTACAATTATGATATCTTTGTTTTCAGTGGCGATTTCCGGGAATTGGAATCCAGGGCTGGCTTCATCTTGTCTTGTTCTTTGCGTTCTTTGCAATGCTCGTGACGTCAGTAACATGGATCGTTTGGTCCCAGACCTCCAAATCGTCAGCAGCTGTGTTTGAGAGAACGTCAACTGAGATCAAGTATGCCTACATGTTAAATGGTATATTCATTTTTACTGCGGTTATCGGAATTATTTTAGACAGTTGCCGACAAGGTAAAAAGTACTTTCAAAGAGTGCTTGCGTTAAACCAAGAAATTTTCATTCAAGAATACGTCGAAAAGAAAGATGAAAGTCTGTTAAAAAAGAGCTGTAAAGGAATGTCAACTACCCAATCAAAATTGACTTTGAATTCTTTAAGAGGCAATGACAAATCGCTTTCTGTAAACTGTCGCCTACTCAGCGATCAAGACGGAGGTAGTTCTGATCTGCAGAGCCAGGAAGAGAATCAGTCCGATTTGATTGGCGAGTCTGTTTTCGTGGAAATTGACATCGATGATGACACTAATAGCTACATTTTTAGGAATTCCATGGACCAAAGAATGGAATATGTGAAAGATTTTAAATGTCTGCAAAATCTGGCTGAAACATGCATATAATATTAACAAAAAAGGCAAGTATTGAAAATTTCCTTTAACGAGATTTAATTTAGCAATTGATCATTATTAACTTAATCTAATTCTTGTCTTAGAATTTTCTGAATAATTTATCAAATGATTAATTTTTTGGTGTAATTATTCGCAATTTTTGTATAAAATTTCTACGGGTACGAATTTATATCGTACCTATTCTGAGAAAACATTTGGTTAACAAGGTATAAGAGAATTATTTTGAAAGGTATCGAGTTAAAATTCCAGGAAAAATGTTTTAGATAGTTAAGGCCAACGAGTTTAAATTCCAGGGAAAATGTTTTAGATAGTTAAGGCCAACGAGTTTAAATTCCAGGAAAAATGTTTTAGATAGTTAAGGCCAACGAGTTTAAATTGCAGGAAAAATGTTTCAGATAGTTAAGGCCAACGAGTTTAAATTCCAGGAAAAATGTTTTAGATAGTTAAGGCCAACGAGTTTAAATTCCAGGGAAAATGTTTTAGATAGTTAAGGCCAACGAGTTTAAATTCCAGGAAAAATGTTTTAGATAGTTAAGGCCAACGAGTTTAAATTGCAGGAAAAATGTTTCAGATAGTTAAGGCCAACGAGTTTAAATTCCAGGAAAAATGTTTTAGATAGTTAAGGCCAACGAGTTTAAATTCCAGGGAAAATGTTTTAGATAGTTAAGGCCAACGAGTTTAAATTCCAGGAAAAATGTTTTAGATAGTTAAGGCCAACGAGTTTAAATTGCAGGAAAAATGTTTCAGATAGTTAAGGCCAACGAGTTTAAATTCCAGGAAAAATGTTTTAGATAGTTAAGGCCAACGAGTTTAAATTCCAGGGAAAATGTTTTAGATAGTTAAGGCCAACGAGTTTAAATTCCAGGAAAAATGTTTTAGATAGTTAAGGCCAACGAGTTTAAATTGCAGGAAAAATGTTTCAGATAGTTAAGGCCAACGAGTTTAAATTCCAGGAAAAATGTTTTAGATAGTTAAGGCCAACGAGTTTAAATTCCAGGGAAAATGTTTTAGATAGTTAAGGCCAACGAGTTTAAATTCCAGGAAAAATGTTTTAGATAGTTAAGGCCAATGAGTTTAAATTGCAGGAAAAATGTTTTAGATAGTTAAGGCCAACGAGTTTAAATTCCAGGAAAAATGTTTTAGATAGTTTAGGCCAACATTTCCAGGAGCAGAAATATTTTTACAGATGTCATATTCATTTCAATGAATTTCGTTAAATCGCAATCTTAGCCATATGCAAAGCGGTTTTAACTGTATAATTTGCAGGAAAAATTCTACTCAACAACCTACTTGCTGCGGTTAACTCTAAGTGGGCGTTCAGAAAGCGTTTGTAATCTTCAAATCAATATTTTTTTAACTTTTTGGAATAGTTTATGCAATTCTTCTTTGAATCAAACTCTTCCTAAATTTATTTTCTCGAAATCTGTAACTAATGACTCACGGAAACCATCACTAATTTTTTCTAAATTATCTTATTATATTTTCAATGGAAAACACATGCTTCTTCCTTGCAGCATTCATTGAGAAAATGTTCAGCCATTATAATAAAAGTATTGTTTAATCTTTAATAAACGTTTTTAATCACAATTTTCTCCTACGCAGGTGCTGCTGCGCTGCCTTGAAATACAAAATTTGCAAAACAGCTGTTTTAGATGGTCGATGAAAATGTAAAAAAATATTTTCTGTCCTCTATAATGATAAAAAATATTTATTGAAATATTCCTGAATAATTCAATAACAGTTTAGTTCTCAGTTTTATTGATGTTAATATCATAACTCTACGTTAATTGGTTGAAAACAATTCCTAATTTGCAGTGCTAATCGTTGTTGCCTGAAAACCATTGCTAATGCCACCAGGGATTAAGATTGTCCCCAAAGACTGGTCTTTTGCCTCTGGCAGGTCCCTAGAGAAACGAAAGTACCAGGCGTGTTATTGCTTCTGATTGGGAACAAAAATTTATTCTTCTATAGTAAAATCTTTGTCTCTGACTGCCAAGTAATGCCAAGCAGGGGCGTTAAAATTGCATATAGTTCATTTTATCAAAACGTTGCATAAAATTCATTCTATCAAAACATTCTATCAAAATCGATACTATTATCATTCTACTTGTTTTAGGAAATTCAATTTACAAAATGTTGATTCCAGTAGCTGCTTGCTTCTTTTTAACTATCTCATTTATCCTTGAAACAAAGATGTATCTACAGATGCTTTTCAGTATTACAACATTTAATTTTACCATACCAAAATCTATTGATCCTGTGCATTTTCAAAACTGCTCCATGTTCTCGCAGAATTGTCTTTTCAGCAACTTCAATGTTTTAAACTTATATTCGTTGTTTATTTTTCGATGTATTTTTTGTTGTTCACGTTATTTATTGAATATTAAGAATGCTATTTAGTGCAAAATTGAACGTAAAAAATTTTATTTGAATCGGTAGATAAAATATTTTAGGTATAATTATCAAAAGCCATTTTGAAGGCTTTTCCGTATGAGACAGATGTATTTTTCCTGTGCCTTATAAAAATGTTGGCTTTCCACTTTCTACACTTTTTATTAGCTTCGTCCCAAATATTCACCTTTAGTAGATGCAAGCAAAAAATAGTTGACTTTGACGACTTTTATATCATGTTATCAGTTTGTGATAACAAGAAGTCTATATTAGAAAATGTAACACCCCATTAGTTGATAGGCTAAGATGCTGATGTCTGAGCATTTTTTCTTGAAGAAATTTCAATTTGAGAAAATAAATTAACTTCTTCACTTTTTAGCCTTGCCAAAATCACAAATTCTGCATCTTTACTTCCCAGAGCTTACTGGCTTTGGAGCCCTGTATCTTCTTCCTGCTTCTCAGACTTTTTGGCCTGTCTTTTTTCAAAACTAAACTCAACAAACCTGATCTAGCCTCCATTTTTAGCCTCCTCTTTCCTTTCCTTGTAAGGGCTTTGATTTAGGCCACGAGACCTCTTCCTAGAATAACCAACTAAAGATGCTGTTCTTTTCCTTTATCTCCGGTAATGTTATGAATCGGCACCCAACTTATTGCTCTACTTGTGGTAAAGAATACGTTGTTACTTAACATAAGAATTAAAATTGCTTTTTTCTGGTTTACGACTAAATAATTGCATTTCAAAGCTCCTACCATCTATGAATGGATTATTGATCAACTGGCTACTTTTTCATTTTACATGTTACGTTGCTTATAAACATATGATTGGGTTTAACAACCTCTAAAATTTAGCCACGTATGAACAATTAATATAATATTATATGGAATGCATTGATCGTTATTTTTTATACTACGAAAAATGTTGAGTATTGACAAATTTCTTTGGCTGTAGCCGTGTATTTAGAATTGATATAATTAGAAAAAAGTTGCTAATGATATAAAATTGATTTTAGAACAAGTGTGAACCGACTTTTTTTTGTAGTGAACTCTTGTAACTGTGCTACATTGTCGTTTGAAAAAGCATACATTTCAAGTTACAGGAACATTGCGGAGAATGACACTCTAAAAATTAGGCTTTGCCAAGTAAAGTGAGTCCTACAATTTGCCGCAGTGGCACAGAAATGACAAATTTTTCTCGACGCTTTGTAGTGCCTGATTTTAAAAGTACAAAAGTCTCTAAAATGATATAAAATGAAATTCAATATGTATTTCTTAAAATTTCAGATCTTAGTATAGCATTTTCTTTATGTTTTAGGGGGTACTTGCTCACCCATGCATCATCTACTGGGTGTTACAAATGAATTTTACAAATTTGATTCTCCATATAAGAAAATTTAGCAATTGAGCCATTAAGCTTGGCTTCCATTTTGAGTTAACGTGAGATAGTTCTGAGTTAGATTTAAAATTAACTCATGGTCTCAATCCGAGTTGACTTGAGATAGTGTGAAATGCGTGAGATAACGCGAGCTAACTCAAAATTAACCCATGTACCGATTCTGTTTCCACTTAAGATAGAATTAAGTATGGAAATACCAGAAATCGCACTTTATTTGAGTCTTGCAGCTATGTGGGGGGGGGGGGGGGGGGGGCGTTTTACAAGAACAACTTATTTTACTTCTGCTTTTGAGAATACGTAGAAGGAAAATATTTTCTTGCTAGAAGTGCCATTCGCGATCTGCGCTAAGGCTTTTGAAACGGAAAATCTGCCAAAAAAGATATGCGTTTGGTGAGTACAACCATTTGAAAAAGGAACTTCGAAATGAGAACATGTTTCTCTTAATTCACAACTTATTTTTCTGTAAAGAAAACTGTTTTCAACTTCTAAACTAATGCTAAGTGCAAGTGCGTTGTGTAAGAACCTCAGTGCAAATGGTAGCACATTCCCCTCCCACGCAGCGTCTTCTTTTGATAAGATGTTATCTCAAGTTAACTCATGAGTTTGAAATCAAAAAATGTTGTTTCCAAGCTCATGAGATAACGTGAGTTAACGCGAGTTAATTTTCATGAGATAATTTTAAATGAGAGTTTCCACTATAAGATTATTTTTAAACCATGTCAGATCACAAAATTATTTCAAATTAACTCACGTTAACTCATAGTGGAAACCAAGCTTTACAAGACATCTACCAGTATCAACAATGTATAATCAAATATTCACAAATACAAATGAATTTTGAACTTTGCTGGATTCTAATTTCCCCTTTTTGCAATGTCCCACTAATGTATCATAACGAAGGGTGTGTCTGTCGGAGGTTTAAGGTGCAACATGGTTACCTCTTCATGAACTGGTTGGTAAATTCGGCATAATATTCGACAGCTTGTTAAAATCGACTAACCTCCAACGGTTAGGAAAAATGGTAACAAAGCTTTCTTAATTTGATGTTTATTTCTTCATCTGCAAATTTTATTACCGCATTAAGAAAGATTTAAATGAAAAGAAGATAAAACTTCCAGGCAAACCTAGCCACAGTCAGTGTCCCCCACCCCACTGTGTCCCTACCTGATCAGTGCCTCATCCCTCCTCCTGTAGGATGAACTCATAGTGAGGCCGCGAGGAAATTGTTGTGTCCATGCGAGGCTAGTTTGGCGCCAATTCAAAATCTGTTTTGTTTTGCTCTCGAAGCAAAACATTTGTCGAATGTCGAACTCTATGGCTGAATCGATTTATTAAATGGATCTGCAAATTGAACGACTCAAGAAATAATATGAAAACATGTCATCAAGAAAGGTGAGTTTATTTCAATTTATTACAATACATGCATCGTGCCGGAAAAAAGTGTTTAAATCAGAAAAAGTAGGATTGCCGCTATCTACGAACGAAGGCAAGTCTTGCCAATTTAGCAAAAGATTGCAGGAGTCTTTCAAAAGAAATTAAGCGTGAAAAGTGAGCCCATACAGTTGCCCCTTTAACAATGAGAATTAGGCTTCTTTTAGTTCAGCTAACTCTTCGTGGAAAAGGAATATCCTTGAACTATTGATGATAACGGCGTGACTTTTGGTAGAAACACTATGATTATATTTTAGCCATCTTTTTTTCTGAATTTATAAACATGTTCCCTAAATTGGTTGATGATAGCTGCAAATTATAGTCTTATAAGTTCTGAAGCTAATTTTTAAATTCTTTTTTGTAAATAGAGCATCGGAATGCAACAGAAACGCAAGCCTAACCCTAACAAGAAGAAATCCTCCAGTTTCAACTTTTTCAGAAAGCCAAATAATTCAGGAGTGAAGACTTTCTCAGGTTTGTTGTTTTAGCTTTTAGAGTTTCTGGTTCACTTAAAGTTCTATATAGACCTTTAATTATTTTCTGGTTCACTTATAACCACGTCTAATTATTTTCAAAAGTTTCAGTTTCATTTATCAGTCAGTCCTATGCACATAGCCCTGAAATGCTTTAATACCTACATTTTAACAGCCAGAGTATTCCTAACAATAAATCAAAATGTGATTAACTTGCTTACTTAAAGTATGTTTTTATATGTAGGGCTTTGTTAATCATGAGCTGCCTAAACATGTTATTCTATCAAGAAATAGATTGACTGACCTGATCAAAATTCATTTTGAAATTCAGGTTAACAATTTTTATAAAAGTAGTTTTTGAAATACCCATCTCTAAACAGCTTGAAAAAATTATTTGTATACAACTCTCAATTGAACAACTTTGAAAATATTTTTTTACTTGTCTGTTTCTTGTCAAGGCAATCTCGTCTCTTATTTACTGGCAACAGGCAAAATAAACTTAAACATGCAGTAACTCAAACAGAGAAGCAACATTTCTGGGGGACTACAGCCTCCAAGGCAATATGCCTTTGCCTCCATAATATCCTTGTCCTAATGCAAAATGTTGTTAGTGCAGGCAGCCAATCATTTTGAACAAAAACAGCCTACTGATAATTATTATTGATATAAGATACTTTTCTAAATCTTTTTTATGTATTTACAGAGCAAAAAGATCAGAGGCCTGAATCAAGATACACCTCATTAAAAGCCAATAATAATGATTTAGCCAAGGCATTAGGTATGAAAAATTTATTTTCATCAATTATCTCATTTTCTATTGTTTATAGTTTTTCTGTGTTATCATATTGCATAAAATCAGTTGTTTATTGAGATAAGCTGAATTGTTTCAACTGATAATCTAATCTTGAGTTTACTTTAGTCATAAATCATATTTTAGCTTTCGCTTAACAAAGTTTTTAGCTTCTGAAATAAGGCTTATTTTAAAAACAAATGCTTTCATTTTCAAATAATAACATATTGAGATTGATTTTTATCTTTTCCTTTCTTTGTCACATTTAAAAGTGATGCAACTTTTCTTCAGAGAGAAGTCATGTGAGAGAATCAGAGCTAAAAGACCAGATATCACAACTACAAGATGATAACCTGGATCTGATAAAGAAACTTCAGTGTCTAAAAGAGAGTGAGGTAAATTATGCATGTTTTTAGCCATAAATTTATAACATCAACTTTGTCGTCTTTGAGATCAAAAGTCTTCCTTTTCAATTAATGTGCAATCTCCTTACAGCTTGAGAGGTCTCACACACTTTTTCAAAGTCTCGCACACTCACACAGAGGCCTAGTTACTCTAGAGTAGTAGTCAGTGCACCACATTTATAACTATAAAATGATTTCCAAGTAGCCTTAAAAATGACAGCAAGGTACTCCAGTTTATTCATTCTCATTCCGTATATACATGACAGTACAGACATTTGATGATGGCAACTTATTTGCAAATGAAGATCAATTTTCGAGTCAAATCATCTTTAGTTTTTGGGCTAATTAATTGATAGTGGATAATTGCTTGTGGTACCTCTGATAGTCCATCAAGGGACACTTGTTTGCCATGAAACAGCCAAGCACTGAAAATGACTTTCTAAATTGAATGCTATAGCCAATTTTTGTTTTAAGAGGATATTATTTAGGAAACAATTCATATACTAAAGGATATTAATTGATATCTAAAAAAGATTCAAGACTGAACAAATACCTCAGCCAGATTTTAGGTTGTCTAACAGAAGATTGAAAATAAGCCACTGTGGCTCTTTAAAATGCTCAATTTTGAATCATTCTTAAAACTATTAAAATGCCTTTGATACAGCAAGGCAGTGGGAGTTTAATTTTGGGGGAGGTGTGGCTAAAGCTCAGGTTTGCCTAAGATCCTGGCAAATAAGCGAGATCCTGGCAAATGATGTATTTTGTATTTTAGGAAGGGTTGTAGTCCCCCCTGTGCCTCCAGTCACCATGACCTTGATCTGCTACCAAAGGGTTTTCTTAGAAAACCATCCTGTAAAAAACCACAAATAGCATCCATGCTTCTTGCAACAAGGCCAACACTCAAGACTTCATCAAGCAAGCTCCTTCATTTTCTCAGTCTTTTCATCTTAATTTGATGTTGCTCTTTCATGGCTATTTTGTTGTATTTGTTTCTACCTAGCATCCGAAGGTAGTTTTTAGGACACTGAGAAGCTTATGCTTTTCAAGCATTGTCCTGGTCCTTTATCTCGATGTGACGACACCTCGTGATTCCTATGCCGGGAATTACAGAGAGCTGGCGACTCTCCTCACCCTGGGTGAAAGTTTGGTCATGCCAGGGACTCGAGCCACGGGCCCTTGCGTCTGTAGTCGGCGCCTCTAACAACTGAGCCATCCTCGCAGCTTAAATAGCTATTTTGATCTATTTGGTTTACTTGCATTTAATGGATGACCAAATTGGGTTCTTTTTAACCAGTATCAGTGTCTTGTGAATATAGCCTACCACAGTGGCCTGTATCAAGGTGAAATAATCTGGATATGGATTTCTGGAAATAATCTGCTTTCCCTTTGGAGAAGGCCGTTGCTATGGCAAGGGAGGCTGTTAGAGGTGTGACGCCCCCTTGGAAAGATATTCCATTTCAAAAATGAGGAGTTTTCATTTTTTTACCATCTAGATGAGCTTCGTCGGCAAATTTTCACATTTATCAGCATATAAAGGATAATTCACCAACTTTGTCAGCAAAAGGAATAGGAGAAACCCCTTGAGCCCAATAGCTAGCGACTGCCCTGTATTTGGACACTATCTGACGTTTATGCTCTGAGGTGTTTCGCATTAAAACACTTTATTATCCTCCACTTTTTCGTGCCACATCCAATTTGCAGTAACAAAATTTTCTATACTGGGCTGGCATCGTTTTTACATGAGTCTTTCCTTTTCTTAACCTATCGTTCTTGAATTCTTTCCTATTTTCTACTTTTTCGGAAATCCATTAGAAGGTCTTTTTTCTCTTCTTAAGTTAAATTTTTAGCTTTGTTGAGAAAACTGTTTTGTACTTCTTTGCAATTTCTTTGATAGCTTTCTTCTTCATTTGAAAACTGTTCCAGTAAAGGCTTGAGGAATTGGATATTTAAATCCGATTCTTTTTTTATACATGTATAGTTTAACGATAGAAGCACTTAGGTTCTTTAGTTTCTTGAGTCTTTCTTAATATCGACTACAAGATATTAACGATCTGTGCTTCAATTCACTGTAAAGTTATCTTCGTTTCAACCTAGCATCTGTCAGATTCATGAGACAGAGTTTTTAGACAATGCACAATCCTATGCTTGGAATAAAAGGTGGTTTGAAACTTTGCTCACTCTAAGTTAAAGTTTAGGCATACCATAACGTGAAGCACAGTTCCTTTGGTCTCTAGTCTGCGATCCATACTAGCTAGTGAGTTATCCTCGCATCTAATCAATTCGATTACATGTATCTGGTGATATCCAGGCGCGAAGATATGTAGGAAGGTATTAGAGAACGTGTTCGCGATGACAAGATCTTCCATTTTACGCAACTCTTCTAGTTCAGTACTTCTTTCATTCTACTCCGAAGGCCATATTTTCAAAAAACTATCTTTGTTGATTGCTGATTTTAAGACTTCAATATTAATAAATAATATATCAACCATTGAAATATATCTCTGTTTTGAGTGCTGCCAAAAGTCTCCGTTTTCTCAACACTTGTAGCGCCAGTTGGTGCAAAACAATGAATTATGCTCATGTCATGAGAAATGGGACTACAACCCAGGTGTCCTTATCTATTTTCATTACCAATTTTTATTGCCACATTTCATTACCTCATAATTGTTAGCCCTACATTGATTTTCCCAACAATGACAGCCTTATCGTAATAGTTTGTCTCAGATAAACCTATACTCTGTAGGTTATTTCTGTTGATCCATCGCAGACTGTAACAAAGTTTCCCCACTCCTTTATTTGTTTTACATCCTGCGTCCCCAGTCTGATTTTCAATCACAGCAGCTGACAAATTGCTTACCTATCATAGCAACTGCCACTTGCTCTTCTAAATCCACGTTACGAGCTATATGCTACGAAATAAGATTATTTTCTACCGTAGCATAAAGCTTATTCAAGGGGCAAATAGTAAACAAAGTTAGTGGCCCCTAGGCTTTTTCACTGTTCCAATTAAGAAGATAGTTTTTATCTGTTATTCATTTTTACTTGAAATGTACTTAGGCGAGACAAATCTTATAAAAGCCTCCTGAAAAATTGCATCATTCTGGCCTTTCATTAAATCCTCTTCCTTGTAACCAATAGCTTCACCTTTCCTTAGAAAGCTTTTTGGTGCTGACATGTGGTTTAACGTCATGCACAGCACAGGACGAGATTCTTCGTTACTTTACCTTATTTTCTGAAGTGGTATTATGTTATGACATTTGGCAATGAATTCATTCCGAAACACGATCTAAGCCACTTAAATATTTAGTGAAAATAGATCTTAAAATCATTTATGAGGATGAAGATAAAATTTTTAGAGCTTTTTTATGTCATATTATATAAATGAAAGTATTTTTGATGAATATGAACATGTCAATCAACAATTGGCCAATCAGTGAGCGTGCTACCAATCACAGGCCTCTTAATTGGCTAATTTTTGATTGACATGTCGAACAACAATTGGCCAATCAGTGAGCGTGTTACCAATAACAGGCCTCTTAATTGGCTAATTTTTATTGACATGTCAATCAACAATTGGCCAATCAGTGAGCGTGCTACCAATAACAGGCCTCTTGATTGGCTAATTTTAATTGACAGATTGCGTAGGCCGCTTTAGTATCTGTCGATTGCCTTTAAAAAAGTGATCTGAATATAAACTAAATTTTCTCAAGATCTAGGAAGCAAAGGATGGTTTCAGTATTTAAATATTATTTATTTTGTTTTGCAGGAGCAAGGGAAATTGCAATTTTGTTATCACCAGCGAATATTCCTCGAGAAATTGATCGAAGCCGTTGAGGTATTGACAAATGCATCATTTTGCAGTGGTGAAAGCAAAGCCCAAGAAGAGATGGATGTAGTCGACTATGGAGTCAATAGAAAAGATACCGTTCATTTAGATGATAAAGAATTGAGAGAACACCAGGTAAATTTGATTCGGAATAGTTAAATTAATAATGTTAATACCAAGGATTCAGAAAATCACCAACAAAGATCTTGTCTTTTAAGGCGCTAATAGCAACAACAGCTTCTAAATTTGAATGTTTAGTGTGTCAAAGTTAGTTAGTATGATTTGATTCTTAAAAGTAAGGAAAGGAACAACATTTTCCTTAGGTGTAAATTTGATGACAAATTGAGAGGGAGAAAATTTTGAATGCAAGGGTAGCAGTTGGTTTTTGAAACCTCTCAGAAGTGTACAAAGCATAAAAATTTTACATTGTCAATTCTCTATGTTTACCGCATAAGCATCTCAGTTCTAATTTTGGACACATTTTAAACAATCTTCTTGAGCTCTGTCCTAATATGTGTATATAAAACTTGCAAAGTTATTCATCCCAATAACTAAACAGGCTCTTTTTTACTTCTCCCCAGAAGGCCTTTGTGGTGGCTGGCGTTTCGTGTATCTTTCTGATACTTACTGTCCCATTTGTTCAATGTTTTGTGCATTTGACAATATTTCCCATAAAAGAAGAATTTTAGACTCAATAGAGTAATGAGAGGCGAGAATGGGTTTTCTGAATAATTTTTCTGAAACTTTTTCCCAGCCTATACAAGACAGCTTTGTCACTTTGCGAGAAAGGCGCACAGGCAAGGATGATGCTGAGGCTTGGAACGATTCCATGTTCGACCTGAACCGAGAAATGCAACATCAATCAGCCATTGACGAAGAAGTAAAATTTGGAGGTATTTTGATAGAGCAATTTTTGCCGTAACTTTCTGTCGTTGCCCATGTTATGTGTGTGATATCTTTTGTTATTTTTGATTCAATGAAAATGGTTAAGTTTTGAAGTTAATTTATTTCAGGTCACGGTACCAATGCGCAAAGTGATTTCAAAAATCAATGCGACAAACAGCCATCCGATTCATCGCAATGCAACTCCTGCAATGAAGGTCTTCCTGATGAAGCTAGAAGTACCGGACGGTCTCTCGTGAACAGGTCTGTCGCATGTTGGGTGGAGCAAAGGCCAGAGCTATTAGTAAATTTGGCAACATCTGGCACTGATGGCTCGTTGACAATGGATGTCGACATAGATACGGTAGAAGCTAATGGGACAGTCTCGGAGCATAGCAGTATGAATGTTATGAAAGAGCAAAAGTCAGCGACATCACTTCTTCTTAGGCCTATCGATTGTGAAGAAAGATTAGGTCAGGAATGGACATCGGGGAATAACATTTTAGACATTATTCCAGCATCTAGCAACCGTCGAGAAAGGAGTTTTGTGATACTAGATGAATCCCAAACAAATCAGGGAACAACAAATAATTTGTTTGCAGCGCAAAATAGTCCTTTATACTCTCCAAGCTGTGTTTTAGGGAAACCTGTCAAAGACAAAGTCATCCGCACCCAATCGATTGGAGACAGAAGAGATTTGAAGCGAAGGCAGCTGAAGGATAAGAGAGAAAGAAAGAGAAATAACAAATTGAGAATAAATAGCAGTAGAATGAATATACAAAGAGAAAACAAAAGCAACCACGGGCAAATGCTTATACCGTTAGAAGATAAGGAAAATGTGGATCCTTGCCGGTTAAAGTCTCGATCGGTGAAAAGATCTGCTGCTGAAAGAGTTCATATTCAAGGCGGGTGCTGCTCACCTATGGCTAAGGTTGTCAAACGGTTGCTCACTCCAATGCACACACGATCACCTATGATGCGCAGACAATCGAGACACAAGCGACAGGTCTCCTATGTTGAACCATCTTTGAACAAGTAAGCAAATTTTTCTACCTTGGATTTGCGTGGTGTGTCTTCTGTGCGCAGGGTAGCAGGTGTACCAACAAATTTACGCCATCTTTAGCTTTTGTTTTGCCATCTTTATAGTAGGGGACATACTGCTCCTACTAAAGAGGTGATATTTAAAGCCAATTTGATGTAGAACATCGGTCATGATTAATGCCATAATTCTGGATCAGTATCTGAATTGAAGGGCTTTCGTTGCTGATATTCATTGGTAGGAAAACACTTAGTTTCGTATAGATCCCTAATTTGTCTTCCAAATGACCATGATTCTATAAAAAGGCACACTTCATTAGTTTCCAATAATATGATCTTACATAAATGGCTCATCCATATTACAATATGCTTGTAAAAAACACCTTCCCTGGCCTGTTCGGCAGGGTGTTATTTTCCCCGTGACCTTATGACCATTGGTCACAGGAGATAACAGAAAAATCATATTTCTCTCACAAAAACTTTTGTATAGACTATTGCGAAGAATTTCCTACCAAAACTTTGCTGAAAACATCTTAAATTCTGTTTTGTATTTGTATATTTTCTGCTTGTCTCAACAACACAATTTTCTTTGCATAAATGAGGAATTTCAATGTCACAAATTCCAAACTACTCTATAGGTTGAAATACACTATGCATTTAAATGGATTTGATTAAATGGTTTGTTGGAAAATTGATAATTTTAACTTAAAATTGGATGTCAAAATAGCTGTTTCGACAAAGTGAAACTTCCTAAACATGAAACTTTCTTCGAAACTTTAAGGTCACTTGGAACCTATAAATAGATAACATGGCTTTGAAAAAAGCAAACATTTGAGTTAGCTAGAGCTTTTTGTCTGACACTCTTCAGAGTTTAAAACGTCAGAACATAGATCGAAAACTCTACGCTAGGAAATATAAATACCCAGTTGTGGATCGAAATAGGCCAATCAGAAACGAGCACATGATTGTATAGGTTGACCAATCAGTGCCACTTGCCTATTGATAATGTTACCAATGGAGTCCTAAGATGAAACAAAACTCCTTTTGTCTACACAATAGCGGTTCTTCATTTTCAAGTTTTGTACCACCAAAAAATAAATAACACCCTGCTGTTCAGTAATCATACTCGTTATACTTTCTTCTGAACGACCTGGTGAAGGTTATCTGTGGAGCAGTGGCCTCTCTTACCACCTTTTTAAAACGATCACACGATACCCATACCTCGATTTATACACTGCTGTTGAATTCTTTCATAGCAAGTTTATCTATTATCGAAGCGGTACCGCACAATTAGATGTGATTGTTTACTTCGTGGAATGCTATCCAACATGTTAGTCTTGTATTTTGTTGCAATCATAATGAGGCCCAATCTGAGAGTGATTAATGCCAATGTAATTGATTCTGGAAGGCTTTTATAGCTCATTTATTTTGTTCATATTCTCAGAGGAAATAATCAAATCACATGAGAATATGTATCAAAATGTTTGAGATTATTCATTTTTGTTTTTTACTTGCTCTATTAATTTTCATGTTTTTCCCCATAGAAAACTAAGACGTGGTGATCCATGCACGGATTCAACCCTTTACAATTCGCCTCATTTTGGTAAATTGATTTTAATCCTACGCATTTATTGTCATTTTATTATCATAAAATAACTAAACTTCATATTATTCACCATGCGTATAAACGTATAACGTATAAACCATGAATTGTTTTAAAAACTTTTCAAGATATTATTGTATAAAGAACAGCGTTTGAGCATCAATGTTTGGGGCCATAAATCTTTATTTTTGATGAACAATTATCTTGAAATATTTCGACAGTGGTTTTCTATGTTTTTTGCCAATGGGAACAGTCTTTTACCTTTTGTTAATTGTTAACGTAAATCTTTTCTCAGTTTCATTTTTCACTCAATAACAAAGGAGCACCCACGTGCCATTTTCGGCTTTATTCCGGTGATCTTTTGTAGGGCCTATTTTTTCTGTATTAATTTTTCTAATGCTTCATTCGCAACTTAAATGTGAGATGTGAAGATGTTTTATCTTTGTTTTCTAGGCCATAAACTTCGCTCAATAGGCCATAATCTAAAGGTAAGTTCATAGAATTCCTTTTACTAAGACTTGTTCCTTTGAAGATATGTTCGGGTTTATTTTTGAACCTAAATTGCAATAACTTTGTCAATTACACGTATTTCCTACTCTTAACTTTCTGTAAGGTTGAAACCAAATTGTTTATGTGTCCTAATTGACGATGCTGCAATTCCCTTAAGTCTCTTGATATCTCCTACCATGAATTTTTAGAAACATTTTAACTAATTGTCAAAACTTTTGAATCTGATCATGCAGCGATCTCCACTTGCTGATCTTGGCGGTATGATCAGTGAAGAGCACATCGATTGATAACTGCTAGGCAGTGGAAAGATTCTGGTGCTTCGATGCATTTTTTCTCAAGAAGTCAGCGGAAATTGACTTTCTCAGCAATGGTGGTGGCCCGAGGAGTCATTTTGATATGTTTCTTCAACTTTATGTGATATATTTCAGCTTCTTCTCTGTTCAATATTTCTTATTCATTTCTTTGTTTGATGTTTTGCTTTCTTTCCTTTATTTTTCATTTTTTCATCTTTTTATTTTTCTTCCTTGTATCCTCTGAATTTTAGTGCCTATATTGCAGCTTTTTCTGGTTCGGATAAAGGTATATCTTCCTTCTTTGATATCCCCTTCAATGTTTTTTTCGTTATTTACCTTTCATTACCTATATTTAAGACGCCCATTTAAACAGAAACTGTGTCTTTTCATGAAAACAGGCGATTCAAATAGCAGGGTGGCCTTAAAAACCTCTAGCCTTAAAAACCGGAGACATCAATTTTTCATCCTCTCTTAGAAACCATTTTAATTAAAGGCAATTCCAAGGGTGGCAAAAACAATAAAGACACTCCGTTCTTTATGATGTATTTTAAATATAAATATTACCAAACTCGTTGATAATTTTAAAAATTCGGGTTGTTGATCAAAATTTTGCTCTTTGTGCTAGTATTCATGTAGAATTGTTCGTGTACCATTCATCAGCGCTTGTATTGCAGGTGTTAAATTACCTCAAATCAACAATCTTGACGCGTTTTCTCGGGTTTATCTGAATATGCTTGTGTTAACCTGCGGGGTGTTCCTCATGAATAATAAGAAACGTTGTAGATAAACGATCAAAGGGCTGAGCGGTGACTTTAATGAAGAATTCTGATGATTATTCCAAATTCGTTTTCAGTGCGACATTATGGCTGGCAATTATAAATGCATTTTTCCCATATCTTGTCAGTGAATCAGAGAAGCTATAACCTACGGACAGGGCCCACACTCCTGAGGGGGGGGAGTTGACCATGGCCCCCACTTTTTTGCCAAGCAAGTAGTTTTAAAGCTGCAGTAAAAGAGGAAAGAAGCCTTGGCCCCCTAGTTTTGTTAGCCTTGGCCCCCACACTTCAAATTCGTGGCGTTAGCCCTGACGGAAAAGGGCAAATTGTTGAAATTCGAAAAAGAACATCTTGTCAAAGTTTGGGTGCAATAGGCCACTTCTATGCAGATCAGAAATATGTTCGATATGTAATCAAAACAAATTGTTTGGCAGAACATCAGACAACCAAGATAGAACATAAGACAGCCAAGATCAATTCATACTAGATTTTGAAATTTCATAGAAATCATACTTACATAAATTACAACAATATTTTTGATTTGCATGATTTCAACCTGATGAAAGTTCGAAGTCAAAAAAATGTACCAGTTTTAGGCCATAACTTGGACAATCTAAATAATTCATAATAATTTTCGTAAATTTACAAAGATCTTTATGCTCGGATTAAAGCGACAGAATGAAACCAGTTTTTATCAACTCTGAATGAGCTCTATCAAATTTATAACCAAGGCTATACAACAAAAGCAAAATGAACGATTTTTGGTATTTTCCGACTAAAAACGTGAAAATTTCGACTCGAAAGTGCTTCTACCCATACTTGAACACGAATTTTGCCTAGAAGTATCTGTCGATTTTTGCCAATTTTTAAAGTTTTAAGGCCTTGAGAAAATTTAAGGCCTTACGGATTTTACGAAAGTTTAGGGATTTTTGTCAATTTTTGAGAAAATTTAAGGCTTTAGTAAAAACCCGTTTTTCTGAGTTTTTCTAAACCAAGACACCAAGAAATTTCACTTTTTTCGTTGACGTTTCATATCAGATTTTTGCAAAATCACCTTTCTTAGACCTGCCAAGTTTTGGCAAAACAAGGCCTATTCCTTTTTAAAATGACCAAATTTCATCAATATGCTTAAAACATTTTTCTACACAAAACATTCCCACTTTTATAGCAGATTTCATGCGATTTTTGCCTAATAGTTCACTTCTCTCGCAGCTGTTAAATTAGGGAAAAAACAAAGCCTATCAACCTGGACGATGACCAAGTTCAACTGAATTTTTTGTCACTCCAGAAATGTTTACCTGTTTCTTTACGAACCAGAAGTATTTTCATACCAGATTTGATGATATATTAGCCTAATAATTACATTGTCTAGGACTGTTAATTTTTGCTACAAAACAATATTATACCTAGATAAGCTTAAATCCTCTGTCTTTTGGCTCTGAAGAAAATCAAGTTTTATATGCCTTTTTCTAAAATTTCCTTTGAATTTTTCTTGCAAAAACAAAGGCTATAACTGCAAAGTTAGAGAAGTTTACAAAGTCATGTAATAAAGCTAGACTTAAAGCGATTAAAATTGGGTTGTGATTTTTCTTTTCGAAATTCTAAACTCCTACCTAAGAACTAAACTCATTCTAAGGCTGTACGCTTAAACTTGACCTAATTTTAGGGAAATCTCGAAGCTACTGGAACGCAGGTTTGCAGAAAAGTGTCATGGTCCTGAAAGTTGTCTTAGTCACAATGCTCGAAAATAACACTCTCGTACAACTCCCTAATTTGCTTTTGCCTACATACGAATTCCAATTTATTTCTCCCCATTTGCGACAGAAACCGTCAAGAACATGCTAAATTAATATTAAAATATGCCGAATAAATATAATGGGGATTAGAGAAGGGACAGTTTCCAAATTAACACGGCAAATGAGCAAAGCAAATGAAATGGCTTTGATATAATTTGATTCCCAGTTCTGTGAACCGGTTCAATGAAAACCATGAAATGTCTATTGCCGACCAGGCTGGCTGTATTCCTCACAAACAGAAGCAAATCCAGTTTGAAATAGAAAAATGAAGGACAATAACGGGGTGCTTATTCACCATAGAAAACAACAAACAAAACAGTGACAATTTAAGCTACCTCTCACATAGATTACTCGAAATAAGAAATTTCAGAAAACCTGATAACGAACTGTTTCCATTGATACACTTTACATATTTAGATACAAGTAAAATACAAAATTTAAACCAGCCAGTCACTATACACTAATAAATTTTAATACAAATATGAATCACTTTTTGGCGAGCTTTAATACGATTCCCTTTCGAGGCGACCCTTGATCAGCAGTTGACGGCTTTTGGTCAGTAACCAGTTTGACCGTCCACTTCTCGCTATCGTCTTCGTCCTCCGGGGGTTCCGTTGCCTCCGGAGGCGGTGACTCCAGCTCATTGTCAGACGGGGTGTCGAGCAAAGCCTTACTGGCCTCGACAGGTTTTTCTTCCATCGCCGTTAATTCCTTTGTATCATCTTCAGTTGATGGTTGTTCCGCAATTTCTGGTTTCTCTTCGAATAATGTCAAAATTGGCGGATTATCATAGTCTAGATTCGCTAAATCGTCTCCAACAAGCGGAAATTGCCGCTTCGTCCACGGCATCGCTTTTCCGTCATCTGAATTCAAGGTCAAAGTCCAACTCGACTGTTTGTTTAATCTGCTACTTGATGTGGGCGTGGCAAGAATGAAGTCTGTCGGCGTGGGGACACTGCATGGGGTGTCGGGGTGTGACGGCGAGTAAGGCTCTGGTGTATTGCATTCAGAGCTTTTTCGGCTCGAACGGGATCGTTTAAACGGAAGTTGAAAGAAGGCATTGAACTTGTGGTGTTCGGTGACTTCATAATTGCCGTGTCTTTGAGTGTACGCAACATCGCGGGTGTCCTCCTGGAATAAACACAATGTGAAAATGTCAATTTCACGCTTAAAAATGTGATACATTTCAAAAATCCTCTTGGTATACATTCCCTTGGGTATCAAAAACACGTAATGCATGTGTCTTTTGGGAATAAAATAAGCAAAATAAAAATACTTTATTCAACCGAAAAAAACAGCATTGATTGAGTAGCTAATTACATTTACTTGTAAGAGTCTTTCATACCACAATACTAGTCAGTTTAGCATCCCCTTATTCATGATCATCAAATTCAAAGTCTCTAGTGAAATACTGGCCCGTGGAGACTTTCTTGTTAGTTTTTAGAAAAAAACTGAATTTCTTTAAACTGACTTCTGTTTAGCTAACTAGGGGTTGAAAGTAAATTGCTTTATTTTAACAAGGCTTGATGAAATGCCAGTGACAGCGGGTGATTGTACCAAGCTGATCGAAAAATAGCGACAAGTTAAACTGGGAAAATGCAGTAGTTGAGGTTGCCCATACCGATTCCTCCATGAAACTATTGCGGTGCTCCTCGGCATCACTTCGTGCAGGCCTCCATCCTGGCGTTAGAATCTCTTTGTACTGAGGCTTTTCCAGACGAGTGGATGATGAGATCGAGTACGGTATGACAATGTTGTTGATGTCGTATTCGCTGCTCGTCCTGGTCTTTCGCTGCTTAACCAACTGCGAGAGAGATGGAGCCGGGCAACTTGCCGACAACAGACCTTGCTCTGTGACAGGGGTGGACGGTCGCGACTCCCCACTTCCACTGCTAGGAGCTTTGAGACTACTGGCTCGGCGTTGCAGTAACGAAGCTGGTGAATAATAAAAATACGTGTTAAAGATGAGACAGACGTCTTGACTCCAAACATTAGTGGGAGCTTGGAAACTTTTTAATATTCATTCTTAATGTGGGCTCATGGTAAAAAACATGGCTACTTAACTTTCTTTAGAATCTTCAAAATAAATATCAAACTAATGGCCAAAGGCATAAAAAATACAAAACAAGAATGATTGCAGCTTTGAAGTTTTGAAATTTTTAGGTATGAATTTTATTATCGAATTTTCACAGCCACGATTGTAACAGCAATTGATAACAGCCTTCAAATGGCAACCTCTGGTTTTAGGACCCTCGCACTATCATACTCAACGAAACATGCGTCAGCAAATATTCCGGGGGTTCGCAAGACATTAAATGTTTCTTATGGATAAAATTCTCGTTGTAGGCGAAAATTAAGATGGGAGAAACATTTTCCACTTTTTCACATATCTAAATTTCAAACCTCAACACACGGCAAATTTTATCGTTAACTAGACTGAACACTGAAAAGCCAAAGCAAAAATAGAATTTGGCTTTAAAAATGCAAAATTTCTAGTCTCATTTTTGCAACGAAAGAGCCTTAACAGATAGCAAAACACCCATCGAAAATTGTTGCTATGCGACGATCTTCATCACTCACCCGCTGATGGCGGTGGCACCTTCTTCCTTGGAACAGGAGATTCTTCCTTCTCTGATTCTTCGTCTCCGTATTTCGAAAATCGCCGGTGACGTTTCTTCTCTTGTCGTAGTTTCGCATTTTCTACAGAGCAGAAGAATCTCAAATTATCTCAATAACATAACACATGCTTTGAATTCAAATCAGAATTCATCCCTATTTAAAACGTAGACCTCTCAGAGCTTCCGTAAAGCAAAGGGGAGAATAAGTTCTCATCATAAAAATAACAAGCATTGTTTAAAATTTAAACAATTCTATCTTTATTTGCGTGAGGTATTTAATAACGATGTTATCTTTAATTGGGTAAGTTTTAGCGCTCTTCAAAATTACTGCCCCTTCCTAAATTGTTTTCCCTCTTAAATCCAAGCCCCATTCTACGGGTATGCTCTCCTCAATATTCTCACAACGATCCACACGATATTCAGATCTTTGTTGATTTGAAAATCTTTCTAGAATCGGATTAAGCTCGTTTTCAGCTTGCACCGAGGCCTGCCATGAACAAAACAGCTTGGCGACGCAATGAGCCGCACATGGCCGCAGCAAAAAAATTGTGGTCTGTATGATTTCCACACGATGTAGATGATTATTTTGAAATTAAACGGCAGGTCTAGATGTAAAACACAGCATTGAAAGACTGCAGGTTGCTGCCACACGCTCTGTTTCGCTATGGGGCCGATGGTTTTAAGAATATAATTACTTCCAAGACTGTCCTTCCAATGCTGCAAGATTTCAGAATAACATCAAAACAAATTCTCTAGCAAACGTTAAAACGCTAGACGAGAAGCAAGTCAAAGGCAATGAACAATGCAGACACAATTGGTGTTCCGTGTAATTAAATATGAGGACAAGAGCGTCGCACGCGGGAAATCTCCCACAATAGTGGCAAATCTGCTTTCACATTTTCTAAATTTCACCTTCCCCCTAACAAACCCCCAAACACACGTTCAATATTTATGATGAGTTTAAAGTGGCCGTCTTACTTAAAAAGGAACTGATATCATGGCGTATTCCAATGAGACGACACCTGCAACTATTGTTTTCGACAAAAATAAAAAATAAAAAACACCAGCCACACAAAGCAAAGACAAAATGTTTTTCGACAAAATGTGCATTAAATGCATAAGATAATTTAGCTGGGCGGCGAAAGCAGATGCTATGTAAATACATTTGGAAGAAACATGCCTAATGAGTCATGTAAATATTTTGCAAAAAAGCCTGTTGGCAGAGGGCTGGAAACGAAACATATCAATGAATACAGTAAATATGTTTTTGCCTTAGAGAAAGCTGAACACGCGAAGCAGCGGAGGAGATGGTTTCAGCAAAGACCACAGAATGAGAAAGTTGCCAAATAATTCACAGAAAAAATAGTTCTTGCTGTGGTGAATTATTGGTACTATTGTGGCTACTTAGCTGAAATATGAGATCTTTTATATACAATATGTTAAAAATTTCCGTCCACAACTGACATTTTTCAACTTCACTTCAAAATTGATTAATTATTTAAAGAACACTCCTATTTCTTCAAAGAATAACCGTTCTGGTTGAAAAGAATATTTGTTGTTGCGCTCAGCATATGAAACAAACACGAGAGAAAAAAGGGAGAGGGAGAAATTTAGAATTCTTAACACGGGTCAAAGATAGAAGTTGTTTTAAAAATTGTGAAACCACAACCATCAGATCTTTACTGGAAGCTCTAAAATCTCTTGGTCTGCGGTTCTTAAAAAATGCGCAACAAGATGCGCACAATGTTCATTATGGTGTGGCAAAAACAGTTCTTTGCGTGAAAAGCTCAAGAGGGGGATGCGAGGCAGGAATATACTTATCGTGGCAGAGAAGGAGGAAAAAGAAGCCGAAAAGGAGGGACTACCACAAGAGTCTCGGGATGGCAGAAAGAGGAAAAAGAAACTAAGAGGGGGATGAGGCAGGGGGAGTCTGAGAGTGGCAGAGAGGGGCACAAAGAAGCCCAGAGGGACAGATTAGAAAAAGAGCATCTCGGTGGCAGAGAAGCTAAGAGGGTGAGATAAGGCTGTGAAAGCCTGAGGGTTGCAGAGAGAGGGGAAAAAAGCTGGGGGGGATGAGGCAGGGAGACTGGATTATTGATGACGTGTACCTTGTGACTTTTTGTCTTATTCTGCTTTGTATAAAAAGTCGACAAACGTCATATTCCGCAACTGACATTCACTACGTCTATTAATTTTTAATAATTTCCTTTTTGTGGCCGCGAGAGGGTGGAGGCAAAGGAAATTAACTTTTCAAATAGGTGGATATGGTTCAATGCAACACATTAGCAAGAAATTGGCCTAGATATTTGGATCTAGATTTCACAGTAAATGACTTGTTTGGTTCTGTGTCGCTTGATTTACATTTTTATCAACGAGCCCTGGTATACTTCAAAAATGAAGAAAAGCCACAAGAACTTTTCGATACGGTCTAAATTTTAATGCTATTGGACATTCAAGATGAAAGAGCACCACTGATTTGGAAAGTGCTGCAATTCTAAAGATGATGCAATTCAACATACTCGAAATAGACTTTATTCTAAAAAATTGGACAAAAACAAAGAAATTGAAATTCCCTAAACTAATATAAGCCTAAAAAGAAAAACTAGGATGAAAACATGACAGAAAATTTGCTTCTAAATAGGTTTCACAACGCTGTTCAGGATTAGATAAAACTTGGAAGATTTCCTAAAATTAGCCAGCTTAATAGCCATTTGTGGGACTTCTCAAATTATGGTGGTTTTGAGGAAATATCTTGAATACCACTTTATCTGCTCCATTGTGTACAATCCTTGACAAAAGTCCTTGGAACACCCGGCAGCCAATGAAAGGTTCCTGATCCTAAGATATAGAAATATCCACCCTCCCCTCAAAACTATGTTGGTTGTTAAGCCTATTACTTACCCTAGCTGATAAAGTAACATTGGATGAATTTAAAGCTTTGGAACTGTTGTTATTCAACATTGTTTCAATGAGGAGAGTGGGATGTTACTAAAGTTATGCCGCATTTCACTTTAGTGCACCAAGACTTTTGGCAAGGATTGTAGCTTTCCTGTAGGTATGAATGTTCTTCTGATGACTGTGTTTATGACTCTCAACAACTGTCTTTAACCTTTCACAATTTGAGAAAGTTTGGTTGGATTTCAAAAATCTTTTTTGGGTTTAATTAAGTGTTCATATTTCAGAGCAAAAGTCTGATCAACATACTCTTCTTTGCAAATCCATACTGAACCCTTGAAAGAGCCATTTCTCTGGCCCATGCAACTACAAAACCTTCGTTACAAATTTTAGAATTTGATAAAATTTGCCAGGGTGTTACCAAAAAGTTGTGTACAAAACAATAAACAATTATGAAAATAAAAACGTTAATAAAAAAACTCACTGGGAGCTCTTGAGGCAGGCACACTTTCACGCAGAGATCTGTTCCCAGCTTCTTTCTTTTCAGCCAAAGCACTGGGAAAAAAATAAACTTTTTTGATAAAGGAATAACAACCACAGGCTCTAAAATAGTCTTAAAATGATAAAATAATAATGCAGTCACAAAGTCTTGAATGCAACAATTACAGGGTAGCAAACAAAACACTGCATCGAAATGCAGGGATAATTCAAAGTCCAAAAGAATTGAAAATTAATGAAAATAATCTGTTATTACACCTGCTACTGATAATTAAATCACTAAGAACGTCTTTGCAAAGGTGGATGGGAAAGTGCACTGAAAAGTTTTATTAATGGTGTTTTAAAAGCAAATTTATTAAATATGATCAAAACATAACAAACCTTTTAGCATCTGCTGCCAATGACAAAGTTTTCCTGTCAGAACAGATCTTTTCCTTGCGCAGTATTGATTCCAACAATAAAGGCAAGGGCAAATCTGTGTAAAATAAAAATTTTGAAAAAGGTTATTGCTAAGAAAAATTCCACAGCATTCATGAATTATCAGCATCATGAACACACACAATATAACAGAAGTTAAAAAACACAATCAAGAGTGTAGTTTTTATTAGATAGATAGATAGATAGATAGATAGATAAACTTTATTTAAAGAGGATAAACCTGGTTAGCCTAATAACTAATCTTCCCCAGGTATTGCATCCACACATAAATTATCCCCACACTGAGTGCAGCTTTAGATATCTAAACAATATGTAGCACATGAAGAATTTATTACAAGATCAAGACCACTAGTTTGAATTATGATTATTTTATATAACAAACAGTAACAGGTGAACAAGTGAGTTTTCTTTATAAGAAAAGGAAACAAACTGTCTGGAAGCACTGTCAACAGAAATATTTTCTAATTCATATCAATCTATATGTAAAAATACAAACACACATTGGTGTTTGAAATAGGATAGATTTAAGTTGCAACTCTGAGTTCTATGCTTAATGGGATCATCAGACAACAAGGGTGTACAGCTCTTCTAATCTAGCGTCCAGCACACCATGACAGACAAGAAGAACAGTAATTTTATATATAATTATATATTTCTCATTTTAAAAGGTTAAAATCTATTATATATTCAGTTCTTTCAGATTCTTTATTTATTCATACATTGATATTCCAATTTATTCTTTAAATATTGGTATGTGCATAAGTATACCGTTCTAAATAAAAATTTCAACTTTGCTGTTTTGCTACAAGGTAGTCATGGTATATTGCATTTTGCAGTATTGCCCTTTAATCTTGTAAATTTTTTTTGCATGTAGAGTTACCTGTAAACTTGTATTGCGAATTTTCAATAAGGTAAAAAAATTTAAATGTTATTCAACAATTTGCACTGTTTCTGGAGATTTCAAGATTTTTATGATCTGACAAATGACCTTCTTACTTTAAACAATCTTTGTCAAGATTCAGCCAGATTTAAAATATGAGAGTCACATGGCATATCTATCAATTTATTATCACTTTCATTTTCAAAGAATAAAAGAATGCTGGCCCTTCAGCAAAGACTGGTTTGCAAGGGGCTCTCCACTTGCTTGTTAATATGTTTAAGAATATAAAACATACAATTAAAAACTGTATAAACAAATAAAAGTAAATAGATAAAATCATGTGCTGTAGTAAAAGTCAACTTTCATGAAAATGGTCAAAAATTAATAAATTATTAAATGTTTGCAGATATGAGTTTCAACCTATCTATTGACTACCATCACATTTTGAGTGAGATTTTGTAGCTTGGTGGCTGAAAACACACAACCACAAAAACAAAGGGCTTACCATATTTTGTTGACAACTGCTCATGATAACTGTGATCAAGGTTGACTGCTGCAATGTTAGCCAAGGGACGTCCAAAGCCAGTGGCAGCTGCTTTTAGGCACTGGGCACAAGGAAATGGAGCAGGGAGATTTGTACACTTGTATGCAACACTGCTACCTCTGAATGCAGTTTCAATGCTTTGCTTAACATACTTGTGCTGAGGGAATTTTGAAACTGGTATGGTTCTTGCTCCTGACCCCTTCTCATATTTCATCTCGTTGTCTGTAGAGAATTCTTTGGCGAGACCATTTTTATGTGCTTGCAATTTGGCAAAAATGTTGCTCTGTAGGCTTTCACCATTCAGGTCATCTTTGCTCAGAAAAGATTCCTCTATTTGTCGCTGTATACCAGTTGCAGATGGCTTCCTCTTCTCTTCCAACACAAGCTGCTTTCTATTGGCTTTGATGTGGTGATGCAGGTCTCCGTATCTCTTGATTTTATGGCTAAGGTCAGCTATTTGTGCTTGGATCCAGGTGCACATTGAGCCAATTTTCACTCTGTCTTTTGCCCATGTTCGATCATAACAACTCCCGTTCCTCTGGCTAAAATGACATTAGGGTTAAGTTCACCAAGGTTTGCCACATAATTAAAAGTTCTCAATGAATTCTAATGCAATGCAAATTGGAATTGTAACTGAGTAAGACTAAATGTAAGATAAGATGATGGCATATGGTAGCAAAATATTAAGAGTCAATATTCTTCCTTTTTTGTATTTTATGCAATATGAATAAAAGATAATATAAAAACATCAAACAAAAACTTAAAAGAAACTCTTGTTGTGTTTGAAAGAAATTGAGTTGCACACAAAAAATGCTTCTCTTGCGAACTTGCAAGTTTTATTTCCTTGACAAACAAAACTCAAGAATCAGAGATGTTTTCTTAAAAATTAAGGCAGCAGTAACATATAACTTATTGTGTTATAATCTGAATACTAACAAAAAGAATTCCTAAGTGCAAAAAGTTTGAGCAGGTCAACTATGAACAAGAATAAAAAATTTCAAGATTTCTCATTAGAAAGTATTAATGCACTTTAACAAAACAATTTTAACCACTCCTTACAACTTCTAGTGACTGCCCTTTTGCCCCCCACCCCTAGGTATCTGTCATTGTGTGTATCTGTCAACACAAAATTGTGAACATGTGACAATATCAGCGTATACATATGAAAGTAAACAAATGTTTTGAAAGTACACTTGTCCTAGAAGGTTTTAGCATTGTGCAGGTTCATTATACATTTGATTTCCAATGCTGTTTTGATCACATCTGCAACAAGCTTTATGCCACCTGCTCTACTGATATAGAATGAATAGATCACTGTCACACCGTAAAGGAAAACTTGTTTTGACTTTAGTCTGCTACATTTATAAAAACTTTGGGATTTTTGGTCTAAATAGGCAAGTAGGCAGAAAACAAGGATATCTTTAAACATAGCTCATTGCATTTTGTGACAAGGAGCTTTTTCAGCATAAGCCTGTAACATGTATATATATGTTGGAAAATAGAGGATTTGGTATCCAAAGCCATGAATTAATAATTAATATGGCAAAAGCTCTATTACACAGCTTGCCAGGAAGGCACCGTGGAAGCATAAGACTAGGTGAAGGAGGAAATTTGTTGCATGGACAACACACTAATACAAATCAAATGTCAACTTAAAACCACAGCCACCAAAACATCAAAGTGTTTAAAAAGAACACAGTTAATGAATTTCCACTCTCCAATGTTAAAGACAAGATGAAACTTCCTTTTTTCATGACTAAATTAATTCCTAACTATATAATGCAATCACAGGCCACCCTTGTCCACACCAAATTATTGGTGAATTTCTTAAATAGTCTGTTAAAAATTAGCAGTAGTCACACATAGTCGCAGTAGAAAACCAAAGGTTAGGCTTGAGTGCATTTAGAAAACAAAAAATGTTGGACAGGTGATCATCCTTTCAAGTCCATCCATTTGAATTTTCTGGCCGATTTGGTTCTTATAAGAAGGGGTTCTGCAGTGAACTGTCTGAAGAGTGGAATTCACTATCCAAAAGTCAAAGCATACTTTATGGTGAGGGGCAAATCACTCCAAGAAAATCTCATACACTTTTCATGAAAATCCTATTGTTTTAACTGAAAATCCCCAGAAATCCTTTTGTTTTAGGGAAAATCTTGCACGCTATTTGCAAGAGTGAATTGCCCCTCGCTCTATGGCAGCATCCTGTTATACCAGTCTGCAGAGCATTGCAGACGCATGGCACCAGGACAGTTTAGAGCTGCACACCAAAAAAAGAGATTGCACAGCAAATTTACTAAAGCGAGATCTCGTCGAGAGCTGCCATAATCTACAGACAGGCTGTTATATGCTCCAGAGCACAGCAAGCCAGCACAGCAAGCTTTTAGTTAATGACATATTTCAATCTACAGCTTCTTTAAATCCAAGGTTCTTATATGTTGGTGCTGACAGCATAAACTCTCCCTTTTATAAGAGAAACATGTTTCGTAAATCTTTTGAATTTTCTAAAGACCTAAATTTTAAATCTTTAAATTTTTCAAATTCAAATCTGAACTTCAATAAATTTTTCTGAATTTTTTTATTGATTGGTATAACTGACCAAATAAGACTGATTATACCTGGAAAAATGTAACTGATAATAAATAACACAATTTCTGATACAATGGTACCCACTGTGCCTTCAACCATACATGAAAAAGATAATAAAAATAAAAATTATATAACATACCTTTGATTTGAAACCCTTTCACTTTGGCCAACATTGATGTGTGGAGTTATAATATCGTCCTCATCGGATTCCGGATCCGTTGCATCTGCATCTTCCAGATTCATGATCTCCTTCACACCATCTGTTAGGATACTAAACACTTCCTTCTTTTTTTCTGTTGTTGTTTTGCTCAATCCATTATTTCTTTCAGAAAGGTCCGACCTAGCATCCAGCGTGGGGCTCGGGGCCTGTGCCACTGTTTTCCTCGCAGATTCGTTCCTAAGCAATGACATTAGACTCGGGCTGGATATTCCATTCGACGATGGATTTGCCTCATTGCTTCTGCCAAAAGAAACTGGACTTTTATTCTTATCGTTTACCAATGTCATGGTATCACTCGATTTTCGGTCAATTTTTGTTCGCGGGTCATTTGGCGTTTTACTAGATTGATCGAGGGAGAGTGCTTGACTCTTTATATGCGAAAACAGGCGATTGTTTTGAAAACTTCTCAAGCGTTGTTTTAAACATCGTGCCCTACGATCTAGAGACTTAAATTTGTCATTTGCTTTGCTCGTTTTTGCTTTCAACGCAATGTATGGCGTGGATTCTACATAGGGCTGACTCCTACTGCCCTCGGTTTTCCCGCCCTCCACTTCGGATCGAGCACATGTTTCTGATGTAGCCCCAATGTTGGGGCCTGTACTTTGATCAGTATTTTCGCAATCCAACAATGAAGGATTTCTAGTTTCAATGTTCCCGTGATTGTCAGATGTAGCTTCCATTTGAATTATATTTTTTTGATACAATTTACTTAAATCTTCCTTGTTTACGACTTGGCTTTTCCAAGCCCTTTCCGCGACTTGCGTTGAAGGACGGCCGCTGCCCGGCTTTGTTTCCGAAATGCGGCCTGCAGTAGTTGATGTAATTCCTCTCTCTTTCGTTAAGTCGTTTGCCAATCCTTCCAATAAATCTGTCTTTATGAAGTCAAATTTTCGTTTCGGATTCTGCGATACGGATGCCGCTGCCTCAATTAGAGCGGGCGCCATGAATGTACAAAAATGATGAGCGCCATGCACAAAACACTGACCGAATCGATAATGGGTGAGACCACGCAACTTGACTCAGAAGAGGAGGCTTCCCCGAACCAACAAACCAAAGCAAAATTTATTCAATCTACGCGTAGTATTCCTTTCAAAATATAAAACTGTGTTAAATACCAAATGACTGATTGATTGCATCATCCTAAATAATGTAATCCTTTGGGTTGTCCCAAAACCTTGCCATCATTTCACGCTCAACTATCAAAGCGGACAGGCTGGCCGGAGCACGTGACCGCCACGGAATCAAATGGAGTCGAAATCAATCGGTCTCGCTACGCGAAGATTCGTCGCTCGTTTCACGCAAAATTTTGACTTTCTGTATTCCTGAATATCCAAGAGCAAAACAAAATGAATGCATCCAGGTATTGAGTATAATTTCTCCAACTTTAAAGCTTGATTTTATTGCGTAAATCGACGATTTAGGCGTGCAACAGGGCAACTGTCATGGCGGATCGCTGCATGGCCTTCGTACGACACAAGTCAGCACCTTGACGTAATTGTAGTAATCCAACACCCTCCACGCATGCGCCGTTTTGCTTCCACTATTGCCCAGGCCCTCCATCATGAAGTTCAACTTGTTTGGACTTGAATTATGGAAATAAAGTCCCTTTCCTTGAAAACAAACCAAACAATTCGTTAATCAAATTAAATATTTCTCTGTAGGCAACATAAAAAGTCTAAAAAGTATGTAAGGAGCAAAAGACAAATCTCTAGGCATGCACAGTTTTGCAAATATGTTTGTACAAAGAATGCTTGTACATACAGATTTCCTTTATGGTAATAGGGTAATATAAAAACAAACAAAAACATTACCTGCCATGGAAAACTGAAATGAAACAATTAGGTTTTTTTTCAAAATAATATTTTTTCAAAAATTTAACAGACACGAAAAAAACAGCAGTATCAATGTTCCCCAGCAAAAGTTCACACTTGAGAATAAAAAAATAACATGGTACCCAAAACCTTCACATCGTGCCTGAGCTAAGGAAGCATTTTAGATAAATGATGTAGTAATTAATCTGAAATCTATCAACACAAAACTGCAGAAAATTAATTACAAAGCAGATACTTAGCTACTCATTGCCAAGTCGAAAGTAGGCCATCTCAACTCACTCGGAAAAACCGAACAGCAACGAATCAACTACATGGGATTTCCCCACTAGAAAAGCAAGATTTAATGCAAAAACGTTTAAATGGTCCAGAACATAAATAAATAAAAATACATTTCATACTTAGTCGATTTATTCCCATGTAAGCTCTGCTCCCAAGATCTTGAGCTGACCCTCACAGCCCTCACTGAAGACAATAAGATAGCTTTGTTGAGCATGCGCAATAGCTTCCAACGAATTTTGTTGCCAGAAAACACAATTTTAGGGAAATTTTTATTTGTTGTTTTCTCAAAGGTTGTCATTTCAGCTACATAAACTGACTAATCTTGACCTTGAAATTAAGATTTTGAGCCACAATCCTTCTTTGAAAAATTATGTTATTGCAGTATGCCAAGGCTGACATATCAGTTACATTTCTGTTTGGAAAGTTCCTTGGCTAAGATAACTTTAAAAATAATTCGGCCTACGCATCAATTCATACATTTTTAGCAGTTTGTACTAAATTTCTGAAGGTTTCAAGCTTTAAAATTGGCAACATTATGAACAAGTTTTTTGTAAATCTCAATAATAGGCCAATTTAGTTTTAGCAACCAATCTCTTTTCCATGCCATCCATGTTTTGATAGTTACTGTTATGAGGCCTATTCATAATGACAGCTGCTTGGAAACGTGTCAACTGTGTCAAGCCGCTGCTTTTATCTCAATGAAAAGTTTGTTGCCTTTGTTGAACTGAGGAAAGAAGTTTGTATCAAAAAGTATGACTCTCAAAGAGACACTTTTATTGACATTAGCCATATGTTTCATAAATGGAAAGCTGGTTTATGGAGAAGATAATGATGATGGAGATGCGTCAGTTCCCAGTTTTCGGTTAGGTCAACAATTGAATGAAACCAAGTCTATGAGTGTTGAAAAATATTTGATTTATGAAGTCAATCCCGGAGAAGGTTTTAATCTTAGAAGAGATGTGTTTATTAGAGTTGCTAACCTAGTTAAGCTTCTACAATCTCAAGGGGAAAACATTGTTTTGGTACTCCCACCATGGAGAACATTGTATCATTGGAAATCAGGACGACAGGAAAATGCTTTACCTTGGAGAAAGTTTTTCGATATTAAGAATATAAATAAATATGTGTCTGTTATTGAGTTTCAAGATTTTGTTAGAATAAATAAAAGTCCAGGAATCGATCTGATCGTGTATTTGCAGAGGCATCCTGATGGATTTAGTAATGGATGGGATGAAAAAATAGAGGAAGATGATTGCAAAGACAAGTCAGTCTATTGGAAAGATTCCGATGGCACATATCATGGATACTTTTGGGGCCTAGAAAACGTCTATGGAAGGGATTTTAAATGTGTATCTGTTCAAGGAACAGCAAAGATATTAAGTGAATACATTGTGTCAAAAAATGTGAGGTAAACAAGTTTTTGTTTTTGGAAACTGGAAAGGTTCACATATTTATTTGTCATGTCAGTTCTTCAGTTAAGCGTTTGAAAAGGCAGAAAAGTTTGCTAGTCTAAAGGCTATTAGCTGCATGTCATTGCACACTAAATAAGCAAATGTAGTTGCCTAAACAAGCTTTGCTACCATGTAGAGCAATCAGTAGAAAGAGGTTTTCATTTGACTCGCATATTTGAAATGGTTATGCATATTATTATAAGTCTTGTCATAAACTTTCATTCTCTGTAGATGCATTTGTATTTGTTGCTATCTAGCATCCAAAGGTAGCTTTTAGGACACTGAGAAGCTATGCTTATTGAGCAGTGTCCTGGTCCTTCCTCTCGATGTAACCACACCTCGTGATTTCTATGCCTGGAATTACAGAGAGCTGGTAACTCTTCCCACTCTGGGTGAAAGTTTGGTCATGCCAGGGACTTGAACCACGGCCCCTGGCCTCTAACAACTATGCCATCCTCACTCCTACAACTGAGCCATCCTTGCACAAAAATTCAAGTTTGATTTTTGATTCTAAAATCTTAGTATGGCCTGTGGAACCAGAGATAGGAAGAGCATTAACAGACAAGTTTGTTCCTATATAAATTGTGGTATGCCCAAGTGAAAGATCAAGTTGCCCATGAAAGCAATACATTTTTGCTATTCATGCTATATCATATATTCTTTCAAAAATTTGGGGTAACCTCGCATATAGAAAATCAAAAGTTACTAGGCTGTCATGGGCAGTTGATACCCTTATTCCCCCCCCCCCTTCAAGCCCTGGAGGACATATCCTTAACAAATATAGTTAGACTGGAAATTACCTTTGTAAACTCATCCACATGGGCAATTTGTCACCCTTGTGAAAATTTCTTCATGGAAAGGCCTGACAATCAGCCACACAACAGCAAATTGAAAATGTCAGCAGTGCCAGACAACATAATTATAATTTGCTAAACAATTGCAAAAATATGACTTATTAAGAAAATACCAGGCTGTGCAAATTGAATCTTGAACATTGATACAGAACAGATCCAGAACAACTGTCTTGCATAATTGGCTGCAAGAACCCAATATTAAACAAAAGGAATTATGGTCTTGTGCCAACATCTTCATTAAGTTTTCCATGCCTAAATCGATTCAGGAATATCCTTCTAAATACAAAAGGTTTCATTTTATGATATTACTGTAAGGGAAAACCCAAGTTCGCTTTGTTGTGAGGACCTAAACATTATTTCAGCTCAACAAATCACTTTGATACTCAGGCCTACCCTTCAAAGGTGTTATCATTTTATTTAAAATGCACATCTTTTCAAATATGAATGTTGCTTTTCCTCTTACTTTCTACTCTCTTCAGTGAAATTTATGTGTTTATGTTTTTCAACAAATTGTGTTGATCAAGAATTATTTATTTGGTGCTCAGTGAAAGGAGTTGAGCCTGATAATTTCAACCACTGAGCTTTTTTGTGATCCCCTAAAATATGCTGATTTTTCTTCTGTGAGTTTTCTAATTGACTAAGCAAGATTAAAAGCCACAACTGATTGTGATTGTGAAAGAAGACCTCCAGCCTCCTGTCAGAAGGCAGCCCTACAAAATATGGCTTTGAAGAAATGTTTCTTACAAAAGAACAGTCCAACGGAGATATGAAATTTGAAATTTTGATAGTGACAATGCAGAGTTCATAGCATCTGAGAGAACCTAAATGGAATGTTGCCCCAAACGTTTCAAAGAAAATTTTCATGCCATTGAATTTTCATTGTTTTGAGAGAGTGTGAAAAGTGCCCTTTCTGAAAAAAATATTTTGTGTACTATTTTCAAAGCCAGATAGTTTTCTTTTTGACGCCAAGTAAAATAACTTTAATCAAGGCATTGTTCCAGTGATTCTCAATTTCTAACAACATCTACTGCAAAGGAGACTGTCTCTTTGGCGAGAAAAATTTCCTCAAGTGTCGCCAGTTGTTTCTCAGCTGGTTACACACCGTATTCTCTCTAATGAACGCCAGGGTCACTCATTTTATTTTTTGGCCTGAGAGGGGGGCTCTCTAATGAATGCCAGGGTCACTCATTTTATTTTTTGGCCTCAGAGGGGGCGCTCATTAGAGATGGGTGCACATTGGAGAGGGGTGCTCATTGAAGATAGATAGATATCCACCTATAAAAAACTGAGCTTTGAAATTCAAACGACCATTGTTTTTTGCAAAAATTGATATTGCATTTACATCATACTTGTTAAAGCAAAAAAATTTACAAGATGTCAATTTATTCCGAGTAGGAGCCTTCGCCGATTTGCATAAACACTGACGTAGCATCTTGAAAATTTGAATTTGCAACACCATCTTTAATGAGCACTTTTGCCCAAAAAGGGAGCGCTCATTAGAGAGAATACGGTAGGTCGACCAGTGTACTACTTTGCAGTGTATATAATCTTGGAAAATTTGATTCTGAAGATAACAACTTAGCTGTTTATTTGTTGCCTTGCTAAATTTTGGAAGAGATAGAGACTGAAAATTTTCTTTGAAATAGATAAAGCCTGAAAATTTGATAATTCCTTTCAATTTTGTAAGTTTTTGTTACTTTTATATGAATGGTTGCATTAATGTGGAATTATTTTTTTAGTATGTTTTAATTAAACGGAATATTTGTCGAATATAATGCACCTGCCATAAGTATTGGGGAAGGATGTAAGCCTGCCACGATCTCCACTTACAATAAAAATCAAACATAATAATTAAATCGAATTTTAATGAAAATATTAATCATACATTGACAAAAGGTTTACACAAAAAAAACTTCAATGTCCATGAGGAATTATACAATTAAGAAAGCCCAAGAGTACATGCCAACTGAATGAAGCAAATAGCCATTTTTGATGTGTTATTTTTTCAAAATTTCTGAATTACCATGAAAGCTGTCCTACTTTGGCAATAACCAATGTTACGAAAAAATATATGTTTGTGCCTTTTTTATTCCTTTTGGCCCCTCTGCTCAAACCTGGATCCGGCAGCCCTGCTTGGATCCTTGGCCCTTGCTATATACCTGCCTTAAGGTCATTTCAATTATTTTTCGGATTTTATCTAGTGTGTAAATATATCCGCAAATTTTAAATCTTTCCTTTAAGATTTCCCGAAGTTGGTAACTTCATTTCCAACAAAGTTGTTTTCAACCCTTTCCGAGCACAAATACTGGCTAAAACCACGCATTGGTTTTGAGGGATGGAAATATCAAAATAGTTGAAAAATGTTCCCTCCTCCCACCTTGTTAGTTCTATACCATTCATTTATAATCATGAACAAGATTTCACAATCATTTTTGTCACATATTTCAATGCAAAAACCTGTTGCCAACATTGTTGAAAAGTCCCTTTCATACCCAGATGGTTTTACTCTGAAAGCTAGCTCAGCTTCATTGTCCAGATTCAAATTTTTTAACAATTTCATAACAAAAGGTTTGGGTCATTATTCCAATGATAGCAACATTATAATGTTTATTTATAACAATCATAGATTATTAAAATGTCATGGCCTGTGATTCAATCTTGTAAAAACACATTTTAGATGTTTATATTTCTGCAGAATGAACTCCAATTTTTAAAGTTCACAAAGCACAATGGTTGTAGCAGAAAACTGTCTGTCACGCCAGATTTTTCTGTTCATAGGTTTGGAACTCGTCAGGCCACCCAAGGTGATCTATTCATTCCCTTGAAACAAACAACCCTTCATGGCCTCAAAACAGTACAATATTTTGGCTCAAAATTATGGAATGCTCTTTCACTTTTTGTAGGAGTTGCTGCTTCAATTTCTGTTTTTCGATCTAAATTAAAAGCGTACTTTATTGACTCCTATGCTTAACTAGTGAATTTGATGAGGCTTATCTGCTTCATTTATATCTTGTATTCTTATTTATATGTATATATATATATATATATATCAATATCTTTTGTTGTTTTAAATAACAATTTTCTTTAAAGTTTTCTTTTATGGGGGGGGGGGGGGGAGGGGCTCTCTCTGGATTAGTTTATCTAATTAGAGAGCACCTTCTTAATCAGTCTACTTTATATATATATACAGTCTCATATTTATTTTTGTTTGTTTGATGTGATAAATTTGTCATTATTGTAGTTGTATTAAGTTGTATTGTGATATGTACTAAATTGTATATAAAATAGATTGATGGAAATGAAAAATGAAAAAAATGAAAAACTCCTATTTGAAATCATTGCAAAAACGGATCATATTTTACAGAACTAAATGTTTTTAGAACAGTCTATTATTATTTGCATTGTTTAAATACAGATTGTTTTTTATGCTGAACACAGAAAGTACTGTATTTTCCCTCTTCTTGTTATAAATAGCTTTAAAAAGCAGATTTTTCGATGAATATCATAGATCTTGGTATTATCTGCTTTAAGACACTGATCCTAATTTTGAGATGAATCTTCTCTTGCAACAGAAGGATCTCATTAATATTGATAAATTGTGGAAACTTGTGATTTAATTTTAATAAGCTCAAACCAATTGCATCTTAAGTAGTTTGAAATTCAAAGCAGGTTGTTAGAAAGGCTGCTCTGAATTTCAAGATTAGTTCATATATTCCCCTGAATAAAAATTTTCTTTTTTGCAGTTGGCAACTTTTCAATTATTTTGCTTACTACTAGTTTCAGCCAGTTTTTGTAAATACTGTTTGGGTTTGTTTCTCAGTGGGGCTCAGTGGGGTACAAGAGTCACCTGTTCAATTTGGTAATGAAAATCCAGTGAATGTAGTATGTTGAGTATGAATTTGGGAGATGTTTGATTATATTTCTATTGTAACAAAATATTCCTTTAATTTTTTAGATCAATACTAATAGATAGGTTTGAAGAAGTGTTACACATTGGATATGGGGATTCAGAATTCTGGAGGGTAAGTCTAGCTCAGTTATTTTTTGTCTCTTGTGTACCATTTTTCAAAATCTTTTGCTGTGACTGTTAAGTTCCCCTTGGTCCCCCTATTTTCCAGCCTGCATCGGAGCCCCTGATTTTGTTACCAAATATTTGTAATCAGTGATTCTTTTGGCTGTGTTCAGAGGAGATTCCAAGTAGGGCTTCCACTGTCAAACTTTGAAGTATGATAGCCAATTTGTTATCTTTAGCTACATTACCTTCTACTATCCAAAAACAAGCATTGAGCTGGAGACTACAGTATTTAGGAGTGAGTGAAAAAAATAGAAAGAGCTATGTGAACTATGGTTTCAATAAGGTAAGGGGTGAAATTATCAGGATCTCAGTAATAAAGAGGTAGCCCCTGATGTTCAATGAGTAGACTGGAGGAAAGTAATGAGAAGGTCATCACTTCTGTATGTAGTGATCCTCCCACTATAAAATGAATGGAACAAGACCAGTAACTGTCTTCTATTTTTATATAATTGTACTCTTTGCATGACCCCAAGAGGTTTGGTTGTTAAGACATGACCTGTTCTCATATACTAGCTGGGGGTCATTGATCTATTCAGGTCATTGCCCCTCAGATAGCAATGGTCCTTTGTTTTGCAGAAAAGGCTATTGAGCAAAACAACCAGCTGAAGTCTTACAGAAATAGCAATGTGCTGAGATCCAGCACTTGCGATATTGGGTTAAATGTGGCCTTTACACCAAGGGTATGCAATGAATTTGGTAGACCTGCAAATTTCCGTCTTTGTGAGATTATTAAAGATTCGGTCTTTCAAATATTGACTTGAAATGGTTTTCAAATCTTTTAATTGTGATAATATGTTTGTAACACTGTATATGGAAAAGAGCGGCCAAATTTAGAGTTTCTTTTACAGGTTCAAGTTTCCTATAAAATTCAACCAAAGCATCAATATATCACAAGCCAATGCGTGACAATGCATTTTGTTTGTTTGTAATCTTATCTTAAATCGAATATATATAATTTCAAGCTACAATACAGTAACTTGTCTAATTCGATTGTTTACAAACTATACATATTTAACTAAAAAAAAATTCAATAGTTTTTAAATACAAATTTACAATAAAATCATTAAGTTTTGCATACGTTGCATGTACAGGTTGCCCCGTCCCAGTTTATAATTAATCTTTTGTATTGGGTCAGAATTTCCGCAGATTTTATTTTCTGTGGTAAGCCATTCCAAATTTGTGGATCGAGAGACATTCCAAACTTCATTTGGTTGTCACTCTTTATTTGTCCTTGCTTTGTCTTCTGTCTTGATTTTGATGTACGTTTTTTGATTGTAATTTGGAAAGAAACGTCAACATGGAACAACCAGTGGGTTCTGATTAGCGCCTGGTCACTGAATAAACCTTGTTTTTGTAATGAAAGCCTGGCTTTGATTTGGATCAGTAGGGTATTCACATCCTCGACTCAACAACATTAGTTTTATCTGCTAAGTAAGAATATGCTTTTCTGTTGATCGAATGAGTTCATTCACAAAAACAAACACAAATTATCCTTAGTCACAAATTTGCTAGGTTGGTTAGTAAACTGTTAAGAGTAATTTTCAAGGTAATGAACTTTGGAAATCATAGGTTTTCAGGACCCGCTTCTCCTCATTCCTCTTTTTATGTGGTCTCGGGTATTTTTCCGCTTGGAATGGTAAATGTTTAGTGTAGTATTTAAACAAATTAAGCGGAATATTGTCTTATTACAGGCCCGGCGGAGTCTCGTATTTGCAAAACCCCTTCGCCGAGAAGCCGACGATTTTCGCAAGAAAGTTCTCGATTCAACGGACGAAGGTGACATCACTCCGTACAACGACAAAGACTGGAGGGAACAGATTCCAAAAGATGGGTCCGCAAAAGGGGGCAACTACTTGGCTGTTCATATGAGAAGAGGAGATTTCGTGTTCAGTGGCAGAGAAGGAGTACCATCAATAAAAGCGGTCGCCAAGCAAATAAGAAACCTGCTTAAGAAAACAAAACTTGAAGCTGTATTCCTTGCTACTGATGGCAGCGACAAAGGTTGGTGTCCATTTTAAAATTACTTCTCTAGCGATTAGTTCAAGAAATCTTCTTCTGAGCTTAATTATTAAAACATGACGGCAAAGTTGAAATAAGCGTGGTTTGACCTGCTGGAAAGGATCTCCCTAATATTGTTTCAGCTTTTTAACCTGCTGACTTTATCATTGTTTATGACGTATTCGACGTGAACAATAAAATTTGAAAATTGTTTGGAAATTCATACTAAATTTCTTTTCGTCCGACAATCCTCAGAGCGTTAACGTCGGATAACAGAATGCCGAAATGATGACGTCACGAAGGCTGTGTTAAGATGTTTTCAATTTTGAGTAAACCCCGAACAATTATACGAAATACCTCTAACAATGCAAAATTTGTTGATTTTGTTAAAAAATTGGCTGAGATATGACCAGATGAGCACAAGCTCTTGCCTCATCAAACCTCTGTAATTTGGTCTTAGTTCATAACTTTATGGACCAAGCCAGCAGAATTGCAGTGATCCATTAGTAAACTTGAAATATTTCATTGGCAATATCATCTCGTCCAATTTTGAGCATATCTAACTGATATTGCATGTTGAGAGGTATTTCATGCCAATGTAAAGCTAAGGAAAATTATTTATGTCCAAACAAGTCGGAATCTTTAGTTGTGATGTAGACAGATTCCAAACATCTAAAAGAAAATAAATCCTTGCCTGTACAAGATTTTACAATTGCTATCACTATAAGTATTTTGTTCTTGTATTCAGATTTAAAAATCTATACAAGTTTTGAGAAGTTGCACTTTTTTCGTTGAAAGTTAGAAAAATTATTTTGTCACATTATCGAAAAGATCTAGAGTGTTGAAGTAGGGTTTTATGATTGTATGAAGTTTTTTTTAAAAAATGGTTGAGTTAGAACAAGTTTTTGGCAACAACAGTAACACCTGTAACTTAACAAAAAATGTAGGTTGCTATGGTGACGTTTCATAGGCTGAAAGGAGTGTTAAATGAAGTTCCTCGTTGATGACTAGTTGCTCTCAAATTTATCCATTGTGGGATACAGCGGCCGGAATTTGACGGTTTACCAATTGTATTGCGTACCGTTTGGTGTTTTGATTCCATTGTATCTGTCGGAGCCTGAGTCGTTGACATTCGTGTATTTATAGACCTATTTCCTGCAATTTCTCCCTTAATCCAAAAGCCTTTTGTGCCAATTTTTTTTACGTTTATTTCAAAATAGAAATTTCAAGTACATTGGAAGCAAAATTGTTTTTATACATTCAGATCAGATTTGAATACACGTTTTTTTAATAAAAAAACTTGGCTCCAGTTTCAGCCTGGCCTTTCTTATTTTTCCGCATAATTTCAGCTTAACGTATTTCTTATTTTGTTTCTTATTTTTTAATGGAATTTCGTGTGCATGGTAGTTTCCTGTCATAACATGTGCTTGATCAAGTAATTAATGCTATCTTGCTTATCGCTTTCTGTTTTTTTTGCTGCTGCTGGTCTTTTATTTCTCGAGTTTTGTTGAATTTCAGCCTGCCTTGTTTCTTATGTTGTTCTTATTTTTGGGCAATTTTTCAGCCTGATGTTTCTTGTAAGGGTTGTTCTTGTGACCCTTTTTTAAAACCATTCAAGAATTAAAAGGTTCTTGAAAACATCGTCTGCATCAACAGTTTCCAGTCTTTTGAGTGTAGAAAATAGTTATTTGCATACACTTTTAGTTGCCTGATCAAGAGACGTTTGTCTCATAAGTCGAAACAATAACACCTGCCTTTGTCACTAGGCCGGCAAAAGAGAGTTCGAAAATAGTGATGTCACGAAGACCTACATTTAGAGTCTTTTTAATTTGGATCGCATTAGCTGAAAATGCATCATGAAATACCTCATGCAATGGATCATGAAATGTGCAAAATCAGTCAAATGTGTTAGAAACTTTAGGAAATATGGCTACTAAAGCACAGGTCCTTTCTTAGTCTCTGTTCATAACTTTATGAACCAAGTCAGAGTAACAGCATTCCGTTAGCAAACTTCAAATATTTCATGGACCATATCTTATTCAATAATTAACATAGGTTTTAGTGTAAAGAACAGATCGCCTATTTGTAAGTTGCTACTCCGAGTTTCACGCTTACTGCAATGCGATCATCGCTCCATTTTTTAATTTCGCTCGAAACTCCATGCGGTCACCAGTCGAAATGAGCATTCCATGGTTGAAATTTGAACCTCCTTTTTGCCACAAAAATATGCTAGGTGTGGTCCCTTCTGAGCAATTCAACAGTTTGCCCTTCCTGAACCTGAAAGTGATTGCAATTTCCGTGGTAATTTCAATGACTCATTTCCCTGTCTTATTTCTCTTTACACTCATTTTTTACAAGAAACTGGCTGTAAGAAACGAGTACTGGACAGTCAGAAAAAATTAAGAAAATTCAGTACTCGAAGCAAAAAAATTAAGAAACTATAAAATCGTGATAAAACTGAGAACAACGAAATTGTGTAAAATCCAAGAACATGATTGCCCTGATGGCCTAGAACTTAAGACACAATGGATAGAAATATACTTTCCACATCTAAATTTCAGCATCAGAACGGAAGCGAATCTCTTGACGTGAAAAAAGGTCACAAACATTTCGTAACATCATTCATGACATTATAATTAAGAAACTCTTAAGAAACAATGAGTATTGAAATTTCCAGAACATTAAGAAACTGGAGTACTCAACATCGACCTTTGTTTCTTATAAAAAAATGAGTGTATCCTCGAATAAAGCCACAAAGCTTATTTGTAAAGTTAAATTTGTAGATGTGGGCCTATTCTAGGAAAGGGGGGCTTATTAGAGGGTGGAGGCCTATTAAATTTAAAGTAGATACACGTATTTTTTATAAGAAACTAAGTTCCGGTGCTGCTAGGCAGTTTCTTAAATTTTCTGGCCATTTTGCTATCTAAAGTTTCTTAAATGTTTCTTAAAGTTCTTAGGTAATGAATTTTTTTAAACGTGTTTCCAAGGTTAAGTAAATAGTTCACTCGCATTCGGAGATAAACTAAGAATGTGATCAAGGAATTTTGTTTTCCTAGAATGACTAACTCGGTTGAGATCTGTAAACAAGCTCATTGAGCTTCATCAATGTCAAGTTGAAGTCAAAACAAATTTTTAAATGGAAACTTCTTGAGTGTGCTCATTACATTACTGAGAATGAATGCAAACTGCATGTCAAGTGTAGTGTTGCAATATACAGTGATGTTCAATGTCAAGACTGTTTCGAGTGTCAACTTGGAAAATTAAAACTGCAAATTATAAAAGTTTCTTAGCTTTTTTCAATTTGGGTAGGGTTGTTCCTCAATTTTAGAAAAATTGAGCGTACCGTTTCTTATAACCTGTTTCTTTTGAAGAAATATGAGTGTACTGTTTAGAAACTCGGTTTGTAAACGTGTTTTGTGGGATGTTTTTTTGTTTAGAATTGAGTTGCACATGAAGATCGTATAACAGTCTAACCAACGATCCTATAAAATGAGAAACCTTTGCGTAACCTTGAGGTTTTCAAACATTCAGTGCTGGGAATGTTAAGTGTTTTTTAGATAATGGAGTGTAGTTCAGTTGCAGTTTATTAGGCCGATTTGATTTGTTTTAAAGTCGTGTCTACTCAAGATATCCTGTCTCATTTTAGAGGTTGAAGAGCTCCAATCAAAAGTGAAAGTACCACTTCGCAGATTTAGGCCGTCACCGGAAGCTTTACGCAAATATGGCGACGGAGGGATTGCAATTATTGATCAATGGATTGCAGCTCACGGAAGGCACTTCATTGGAAGCTGTGAATCAACTTTTTCGTTTCGGATCCATGAAGAACGGGACATTTTGGGTTTCCATCCTGATACCACTTATAACTGCTTTTGTATGGAAAAAGACATGGGGAAATGTGAGCAACCGACCAGATGGAGGGTGCAGTTTACATGAAGTAGCAAGTCAATTTCTTTATTGTACATTGGACAATATGTTATCCAAGCGTTAGTTGGCAATATTTTAATGATAATTTCGTTGCTAGATGTAGTCATATAAAGGTAAATATTATTTAGTTATACAAGGGAAAGAAAAAATATTTTTAACATACATTTACGCGTTTTAGAAAGGTTGGAATGATACTAGTACTCAATTTTTCTTAGAACTTTCTTAACCTGATATCAACCATTTTTAGGAGCCTTTGAAAAATAAGCATTCTAAAATATTCTTTAGCTTTTGCTCATGATACTCTCAAAGTATTAAACGTTTGAATATGTAATCGAAAACTCAAAACAAAGAATTTAATGTAGTCAGTTGATAATTGAAATAGGCCAATCAGAAATGGAAGCACGTGACTGTAAAGGTTGCCCAATCAGCGCCGCTTGCCTACTGAAAACATTGGAGAACCTTTTCTGTCTATTTGCCTGCAGCTTTAAGGGAACTTGTAAATACATAAAGCATGGTCGCAAAGGACAGATTCGGTTCGAGTCTCAATCAAGGCTAGTTTAGAAACTGTTTAAGCCCAGGAAGAAGTGAGATAAGTTTTGACAAATAAACATAATTTGTAAATGAAATATAAAAGGAGTTGTTTCTCTACGTGATAGAAAGCGATTTCTGAAATTGATAAATCACAGCTAAATACTTTCCTAGGCTAAAAAACTCATTACTGAACTGTCTTAACTTTTTTAGGAGCCGAGTACTACAATTTTCTTGCAAACCAGTTTCTTATAAAAAACATGTTATTGGGATAGTTTCTTTATTTAATTTAGCAGATTAGTCTAAATTAGTTGATGTCATCTTTTTCCCTGTTCGTCTAGTTGTTGTTACTTTTTAATTAGGGGTTATGCGATATTGTTGTCAAATTGTACTTTCGCAGGTCTATAAAAATAGTTAAATTTACTTGTAGGAGTTTCTGAAATTTAACTGTCTGCTCAAATTGTTTTGTTTTGTATTCTTATTGATTTCAAAGTACAGATTAACTTGCTGTTGCAGCGGTATAGCCACGGTAGCTTTAGCTGGATGTGTCTAAATATGGGTTCTGGGGGCGAGACCAAGTGGCATAACGAACTGAAGTTGCTTTAAGTTCAAAAACTAAGGGCCCCTTACCTTAAGGGGATCCTAGCAAAACCGGCATTCTGGAGATGATGAACGAGTTTAAGGAGCACCCAAACTTGTATTATGTATCAGTCAAAATGAATTGAAAGCCTGTTTGAGGCACACTCTTTGTTTTGGCTGAGGGGGTCTTCCCCAAAAGCACTTCTAGAATGAAGAGTGCAGTCTGTAAACCCAGCCCCAAAAATCATTTGCACGCCGCCACGCTGATTTGGGAGATGACTCCAAGCCAAAAAAATTAGGCCTAAATACGTAGTATACAAACTTGCTTCGAATGCAAACCTTTACAATTTTGCGAGAATTATTATAAAAATGAAAACTTGGGAAAAATTATTTTTTTATCTGTGATAAAAGTCGGAAAAATTTGCTTTTTGTGAATTAAAACTAGAAATTTGTGTTTTCTGGGAAATGTTTCGGGAGGGCTAAATACCCCCGAAGTCCGCAACCACTCCTGCGACCCTTGGCGGCTACGTTTTAATTTATTACGCAGTTGAAATACAAACATACTGGTGCCAGAAGTCGAGGCTTTGATATCATCACTGAATACATGAAAAATACCTGCTAGCAGTTGAATCATATTCCAAATTTAAATATTGTTAAATAAAACCTCAGAAGCAGACGGTTTGTTGCTAGGCAATTCATTTTTTACTTCTGCAGCGAGATACAGTCTTTTGAACTGAGATGTGTACCCATTCAAAGTCTCTGTCAGAGTCCTTAGAGCGCCCTGTCGCTCAATTGAAAAATTGACTGTTTCCGGGAAAACTTTTATCAAAACAATGTTGGTTGAAGAGTTGAAATAATGACTTTTTCATAGGGAGACCATTAGACCACACCGAAGAAGCTCTTTACATTCCATGGAGTAGCAATGCTTGCAGGGGGAGAGAGAATGCAATAGAAAATCTTAAAAAATCTCGTGTAAAATAACCTTGGGCGTCCGAGAACTGAAGCGTCCTTCAGATCAAGCCAGTAGAAACTCTCTGAACTGACTAGTGAGAAAGATATCAAATGCAATAGAAAATTGATATGTTTATTCATTGTACAAATAAGAATAAAGAAGTAAATTAAAACTAAAAAGGCACATTAAGCCATTAATTTGACGAAAGAATCCCTTCATGTTCACAAAAAACTCGCCTTTCATCGTGAGACGAAAAGCAGAGAGCCTGGAAACGATTCTGAAGAACGCCAACTTCAAGGATGAAGGACCAAGTCTCAGGGAAGGGAAGGGACAACTTCTTCAAAATTTCCAAGGGGGCGATTCTAAGAATAAGTTGAAATGCATATCCTCTTGTTCAGACATCAGAAATGTGCCAATGTTTTGGCCCCATTCATTGTACTTCAATTGGGGGGAAGCCTATGTTTGCATAAAAGGGACAAGGGGTTTGCTAGGCTCTTAGCCACCAGTGTATAATATTTTTATTTTAACCTACTCTTTTAAAATAGAAAAGTCATTAGGAAAATATTGGAAAATTAAGGAGCTTTGCTCAGGGTTTTTAGGACGTACACACAGTTTATCTCAAGCGATGACTAGAATACTTAGGAAGCTTTCAGACGAGGGCGTTTCATTATTTTTTGCATTTGTTTGAACTAATGAAGAGCATTTGATGATAAACAGTGCCATCAACCTGCACTATAATTATATAGGTCCAAGCCTACCTGAAAAGCTCAAAACCTGATGAAACGATGCATAAACTTTCGGCGGTATTGGGAAATTGCAAAACATTTAGAATGGGCTTAGGTTTGCCATTGATAACACTTAACCGTAACCATAGAGAAAATATCATGTTTTTTTGCAATTTCGCAAAAAGTGCAATTGTTTCGCGATGAAATTATTAATACAAAAAAACTGTCCTTCAGTTAAATGTAAAATGCATCTGGTTGCGAAGGATTTCATGCGAATTACAACTTTAAAAATTGGATTGCTAGATTTATTGTCGATAGTACAATTACACGATCTTTTCAATTTTATTAAAGATGCCTACACAAAACAATGTTCAGAAAATGCATTTGGCTGCGACTAATTTTGTTTTTTTTTTCTCGCATTTCTTCGTTTATTTAGTTATGTATTTATTCTAAATTTCACATGCATACTGTTAGAAATTCGAAAAACTTACAAGTACATTTACAAAATTATGGAACAATGTAAAAGGGAGTTTGATAATATAAACATTACTTGAAGGGAAATCGGTTCATCAAACCAACAAAGAGCAAACAATCAAGTAATCATTGTACACAGGGAATTTTTCAAAGGAGGAAACTCTCTCAGTCTTCCTAAGAGAGCACCCCCTAATAAATCATACGATTTTTGCTTAATTGTAATACCAAAATGTTGAAATTGCAAGTTTGTAATTTCATGTCAAACACAGATAATAGAAATTAAAATATGTAGACTAAAATATGTTGAAGAAATCAATTTATCTCAACTTTCATGCTCATTTTGTAGTTACATCAAAGGACCAGTTTAAAACTCTGCCTCAGTTTTCAATCACAAAATATTTTGAGATGAAATCGTCAAAGGAAACAAGACCAGTTTTTATGATGGCTGGCAATCTACTAAGCACAGACGAGACACAAACATACAAGTTACCTATGACCTTTATTGGTTATTGATATTTGCGACTTATAGGTCTAAAATACAACCTTTCATTCGCCCTTGGTGAATCAAGACAGCGGAGGCCTTAGGCCATGCATTGTCGGGGCATTATCGCACATTATCGCCTGCCATTGATACTTCTTTTTGCAAAAAACGCGTATTTCATAAACATAACAAAAAGGCAAGTTCATATATATACCTGATAAATGATAAATGTTCCTTCGTCTTTAAACAGAAAAACAGAACTTCTCTCCTTGTTTCTCAATGTATAAAAACCAGATCAAGGTATGTTTAATGGTACTTGATTTGGTTGCAGTAGAAATACCCCGTGGCATTGTGCCTGGGCGGATCCCATGAGACACGAAAAATCGATGGTGTATTATCCCAAGAGATTTTAGATTTTTGTTTATGATATTTGTATATGCGGAACCTGTATATACATTGATGATTTATTTCTTCTTTAATTATTTAATTATAATTTATGATTTAATTTCTTTTTAATCTGTTGATCTATCATGTTATTTTTGAAATTTGTTCGCTGAGATAAATTATGAATATTCTGATGACCTCCCTCTTGCTACAAATCTCATTCAGGTTATTTTCAAGCATCCAAAAAGGTATATTTCATATATTAGACTGAACATTATATCGGAATATATTTCATTTTTGAATTAAAGGCAATAAAGAGTGAGGTGAAATAACACCTGGACTATTCATATTCTGGTAGCATTAAAAATAATTATGCTGCATTAATTACGATCAAATTTCTTTGTTTGCTATAAGATAGTTGTATTACATTTGCCTATAAAATGTTTCAACAATTAGAAGGCCCTCGGAAAAGAGCTTTGTAATTTGAAGGAATATTCACGAACCTGAACTTGAATTATGGATGTGCTTAGGAATTATTTGGCTTTACTAGATATGTACACACAAAATTATGCGACTGTATCAAAAGCACTGGACAAGTAAAAGCTGCGAATTTTGGCGTGAAGAGGACAGAAATGAGTTCAGAATTTAGACCGATGGTTTCACAATCTTTGTAAATCTTTCGCGTAGATTTGACTATAAATGGAAACTGGTTTCAAGAGGAGGATTGGTTTTCGATTTAAAATTCAAAGTTGATACTAGATTAAATAATGCAAGATGTAAATAATGAAATTTTACCTAATAGCGACGAGCTTACAAAGATTATCATGGTCGATTATTATTTCGTAATGCAATATGGTTGATATTTTGATAACATGCTATTTTATAACAGAAACCAAAGGTGAGTTTCTGAAAACAGTAGAAAACACATCGAGCGAAAATGTGATTTATGAAGCTCAAAAACTAGCTATGCTGTTTAACAATTTTTTTCATAAAAGGAATTTTCTCAACAAAAGGTAAATCAGAAAGGAAAATTTGTGACTTTCAGAAGATCATCGACTGCAATTTTTAGGACTATAGAGTACCGAAGTGTGACATCATCGAAAATCTTTTTTAGAATTTCTTAAATTTGATCACATGATCTGAAAGAACAGCATAAAATACCTCTCAATATGCAAAACCAATTAGCTATGCTCAAAATATGACTAATGAAAGATTTTAACTTTGCTAACAATCACTGTTATTTTGGCCTGGTTCATAAAGTTATGAACTGAGACCAAATTACAGAGGTTTGATAGGGTAAGAGCCTGTGCTCATCTGGTCATATCTCAGCCAATTCATAATATCTTTCAGTGATTTTGCAGATTTAGCGGTATTGCATGATGCTCTTTCAGGTTCAGGGATCGAAATTAAAAATTCTAAAATATGTTTTTATGACGTCATCACTTTGGTACTCTATACTGTTCAGGCTACGATTGCCTTAAAGCCTTCAGGGTTCACCAAAGAATCGAGCCAAAACTGCGAGAACTATTTGTTAGCCATTGCTTTTAATGACATTATATTCTACATAATGACATCATATCCTCATTGATTTAAAACTTTCGATAGGAAATGTAAATGTAAATTTAATGTATTCAAATCCAGTTATATTTTGTAATTTAAAGTATACAAGTATTGGAATATGGTGGAATCCACGGAGAATAAAAGATAACACAACTGCCCGAATTTACTTGAAAATTGTCTTCAATCCGATTGAAAACTAGGCTTACATTAATCTCAGTGTGCCGAGGAAGATATAGTTAGGCTGTACTGGAACAAGCTTTGGTAATAAACCTTCAATGCCAACACGAGAGAAAATGCAATAAAAATCACAGTGCCATTGACGAATCACATCTATTTCTGATAAGGCATTGTATAAGATCGTCAACATAAAGACTTTTCAGAATACCATCAATAAGAATAATATATACGCCGTTTACTGTCCCTTTCGAAAGTAAAGTAAGGAACGATAGAATTACATGTTTAAACGACCTCTGGCGTCACAAATACATTTGATTGTCCTTGGGGTGAAAACACTTGTAAGATTTTCCTTTCAACTTAAAGATGTTGACAAAGGGAGGGACAGCCTAAGAGGATTCTCCAACAAGAACCGATCAAGGGTCTTCAATTTCTGCCAAATAATAGAGCATATAAGGTTCCGGGAATATATTAGGGAAACAATATTTTAGAAAATGCCATTATGGGAAACAGGAACGATGATGCTTGCTGATAACATAAGTATAATGTGGCCCGAACTAACAATGGATCTTAAAAACAGGTAAATTTCACCTTAAATAAAACCTAGAGGCAAATTTCACTAGATCTCTAAAACATCCACCAACAGACGACACTAAGCAACCAGAATCAATAATTTACTAGACTAAGAAGCACAACAGACATTGTTTACGACGCTAAAACTATGGGAAACAATACGTTTTTGCTTATTTCGAATTTTTAAATAGATCTTTTGCATAGAGGCACTGAAATACAGGTAGTGAAAAAGGGCGTGGTTAAGTAAGGTCATATTCCTGCACGAGAAACGCGGTTTCACGCGAGGACTGAAGCTGAGATGATTCTTAGACAGAGTAAAATTTAATGTCAACTCTTGATAATTGCTTAAAAATCATACTCCAAAGGGATAACTGTATTTCCGTCATCTCCTTTGAAATGTCTCATTAAAAATCATACTTCATCTGCCTCTATGCAGCAAATTGTGCTTTTTCGCTTTACAAATCAGTGCTGTTAGACAATTTAAATAGAAGTGATCGATCTTCATTAAATTTTCGTTCGATCTACAATAGTTGAGCCGGGACTAAACATCCAAGAACATTAATTTTCTAGTACATAACGATATATACAAATTAACATAACAAGAAGGCAAAAGCTTCTTCTAAAATTTAAAATCTAGTTAAGAATTAATACCAATAACTTCAAAATGGAAGAAAATGCTACTCCAGAAAAATAACCTAGAATAACAAGATAATTACGAAACATTTCTCCGAAAATTTAGACTATGTATCCTTGGAAGGTGACGGAGAAAAAAACTCTTTGGGGAGAAATGACAACACGTCAAGAACGGAGTTTGATATCTAAGATTTGATAGCTTTGGAAATTTGAGAGGAGCACGAGACACTATGAATCACGCTAAAGGAGAAAAACTTGATTGATCAGAACAGCAAATAAATTTAGTAGACTTCAATTTGATAATAGCTACACTAGAAAGCATAAAAGCTTCCATTTCTAAAACAGGAAGAGAAACAGTTCTGCATCAGCATACTTCTACACACAGAAATTGGCATAGCAACATTGGCTATGCACAAAATACCACATAATAAAAATCACAGCCTTCTTCAAAGTGGTCTTACATTTGTCCTAGACTAAGGCGGCTCTCAGAATATTTTCACATGATTTAGCAAAACAAAGCCACCTTTACGATCAAAAATAAACTACCAGGAGTGTCTTGCATACAGCCATGTGCAGTTACAAGTTCAAATTTGTTTTACAGGCACACACCAGTGTTGATTTATGCGTTTGATCCGCCAACTCGTGTGTAGTAACATTTGTAAATGGAAGAGGAATTCAAGTTGACGTGAAAACAAAATGTGTTTGTGCAATGAGCAGCCAAAACGCTGCGATACATCGATGGGGACTCTACGCAAAATTTAGAATCGTTTCGATAACCTCAGGCGAACTGCACATGCAGAAATCGCAAGAAAACAAAATCATTGCAGTTGCATTCTCGGATATACACTTTTAGGGGTGTCCACACGAAGATCTTTTGAAACTGATGCTCTTTGGTTGAGAATTAATTGACAGTAATCTGAAAATCTCCCTGCGTGTAGACGAAAGACATTGCTACATATGTGAGATAGCCATGTGATCTACAAATGCCTACGTGAGAAGAGAGCCATGTTGTGTCTCAAATGTGTCACACGGGTTCACAGGTCAACGTTTTCCAAGTTCCAACTAGTCTGGAAATTATCTAAAAACATTTTTTCCTGCGATAAAGCAAAAATGCTTTATGCAGTTTGAAAAATTCGATGAACCATCTAGATGAATTTGGAATTTTTAAGCATTAATGAGAAGAATTTGAAATTCAGTACAAATTAGTTCCAGCAATTTAATCTAATATTTTTCGCATCTATGTTATAAAATATCCATGTTAAGACCATTTGGAAAGCCATATAAATGTGAAATTTCTACATCTGACTCGCCGATTTTGAGCTTCTGATATCAACCTCTGAAGGTCCACCGTTATCCGCGTTTCGCTGCAGCTTCACTTGCTTTAAATGATCATTAAGTCTTTGTCTCGCGTCTTTCCGCGCTTTATCTTCGTCGACGTAGTTATTGTTTTTACTCGTCTTTCGGCTGCGGGGACTTTTCCTCCGGGGGGTTGGTGATAATTTGCCGTCCTGAGAAATAACGAAATTTGAGATAAACAACAATTCAGAAAATAATCGAATAACACAGATGCTTTAACTGATCCAAACTGTATCTGATCGCCTTAGACCCTGTTTACACGAGTGAAAATGGAACCGTTCCAAAATTTGAACCGTTCCATTTGGGACCTGCTATTCGTTCTCTGTTGGCTCCGCTACAGATGTAGTTCCATTTGGAACCGTTCCGTTTGGCTTCCGTGTAAACGGGAAGGACCGCTTGGTACCGAGCCAAAAGATAACGCTTAGGAAATGAGGCTATACAGGGTAATGAAAAGTGATCTCTTTGTTTATTCAGTTTCAGTTTAGTCCAAAACATTTGTAGGTATATTGTTTCTAGCTTCTGTTTCTGTGTGTTCTTGTCGAAAATAAAAATGAACCTTGCGATTTACTGATTTTGTCCGACACTGTTGACAAAAATAGTTTGAGTTCGTCAATAAATTCTCTCTTCATCTTAAATCAATTTAAATCTAGTAGCATGCAATGTTAAATAAAAAGATTGCTAAACTGTTGTAGTTTTAGAAAAGACGCTTTTATTTAAAGGTGTTAATCACAATGCTTGATTGAACACAATTTCTATAACTGAACGAACTTTTTCAATAGCATTGTTCTTTGAGTTGTTTTTGTACTTGAATGTAAAAAGTTTGATATTGGAAAACGTGTAGTAAACAGTTTTATTTTTGTTCTTATATGTCTGTTGAGGAGAAAAAAACACAACAAATAAATTTGCACAAAACTCTGATAAAAACAAAGATTTTAAAAATTTCAAAACTTACTGGAGAATCCTTCGGTTCTATACTCTCCTTCCAATTATTATTTCTCAGTTCTTCCAGATTATCAAACATTCTGTTGACATCTTCTACCTGGAAATAATGCACATGAGGTGAGTAAAACATTTGTGGCTAAGAAAGACACTTTAAAGACAGTTTAATTCCAGCAGAAACAAAAAATGCCATTTCCGAAAAAATACGCATAAAAATCGATTAACACTGACATTCGTAAGCCCCAAATTTTTATTTCCTTTCGTAGAAATGCGCAATAAGAAAGAAACTGACAATTTGTTCTCATTTTGCCTGTTTATTTAGTTGTAGATCAAGCAGTAAATGGGTATCCTTTAGCAAAAATTGAGTTGATCCAGAGGGGGGGTTGGTGAGCGGGGATGTATGGTGTTGCTAACAAAGAACAGCGAAGAAAAGAGCCTCGTTACTACTGGACCAAGACAAGTGTCCTCGCTAACAGGCAGTTCCCCTACTGATGGTTCATTAGAAGGAGCCAACTTTATCGCTAACCTTTATATCACCCAACGCTACATATATTCAAATTCCTTTGAAACTTTTCAGGGTGATTTTGACCGTGCACTGATCTAAATTATCGATCGTTGTGGGAAATTACTTAAGCAAAGAAACTTGCTAAAAATATCACACACTCTACAGAGTTAGATTAAACAGTTAAAACCTCCAAATAACATCAAACTTTTAAAAAACCATAGCGAAAATTAAAAAAATAAGTAATATTATTTTGGAATAATACTTTCAAAAGCGACGTGCTGGCAAAAATGAGCTCAGAAAACGGATTCATTAGAAATCAAAACCTGAGTTGATTGGAATTAGCTTCCACGAAAATAAAACACAAAGATCGAATGATTTGCAACATTCAAGGTTAAAAGCGACTGCATCCGCCGCTTTAAATAGATGGCCATAAATTTGCACAACTTTTAAAACTTTTAAATAATTATGAGCATACCTGTATTGAGACCATATCCCAGAATCCTTCGAGGTCCGTGGACATTGGGCGCTTCTTGCCTGGCGAATTTTCCTGGTAAAACAAAGCATGGTGTGAACTCATTAAAAATTTCCCAAAATAACTTGCAAGATAAAATACAAGAAAATTAATATTTAAACATTATCAAAAATTGATTATACTTTCAAGGTTGATACAATAAATTTGGTTTTCCTTTTAGTATTTTTGTTGTAACTGTTTTATGAAAAACGGGTTCAAGCAAGATTGCAAAATGATTTACATTGATAAGGGGTTTCGATTTGACAGAAACTTTCTCTTTGCACCTTAATGAAGACGTTATTTTTTGGATTCATATTTCATGGTTTTTGATGGAGACAAAAGAAACATCAAACAAAGATTATGTCAAGGTTTAAAGATGAACGAGGCACAGAACGTACCCTGCGCCATTGCATAAAAGTTTTACAGTAAAATATTTTACGTAAATGAAATAGAAAATGGTTTAAAAAAAGCAAATATTTTACAAAATATATTGGCTTTTTTTCAAAGCCATTTTCAAGTTCTGTACCGCCTAAAAATTGTAAATGAAATAATAATCCAGGTGTTAAGAAATGTCAGGAAGATTTAAAATACTACCACAATGTTACAGAATTCACAAAACTTTTTCGTTTAGTAAGAAAATACAGCAATGTCTTTAGAATCAAAGAAAAATACTGCAAATGGAGAACCCCATAAATGAAAGTTCTAAATGTATGACTTCGACACAAGAAACAAACTCTTTAAATAAAGGTTCAAAATTTTGCACATGACTTCTTTTCAAGTATTCCTAGCAAGCTTACATTAAGTTTAAGGATACGGCGCTCTGTGTTATCTTAGATACTTAACTCGGCTGATTGATCTTTTCTGAAGTTACGTACTAGCCTTTCTATCTTAGGTAACCTCCCGCCTACTTAAAGCCGCGAAGCTGTAATATTTTTTGTACTCTTTTATAATCACACTTCGATTTAAGTCACATTTCGCTTACAATCAACGTCTCAAAACTTTTTTTATTCAAACTCGAATCAGCTGTGATGAATTTAATTACAGCAATCAGCATTGTTAAATAAAAAATTCGTTAACACGTCGGTTTCTTCAATTATAGAAGGTGATATCAGACACTAAAGTCATCAAGAATGAAAGATCTATTTGGAAAGAAAGAATGAGATAAAACTACAGACGTTACTTACAATGTTTTCATTGCAAAGTTTCTCGAATTGTTTGAATTTCTTTGTTAGCAGTAATTGTGACTTGCCGATTGCCGCTCGTATTTTGCCACTCGCTGGGGAAAAATTGCGAAAATTACAAACGGAAAAAGGAAGTAAAACCATTTGCAGCTGTGCTGAAAACAAAAGCTAAAGGCGAAGAGAAGAGTTTATTCCGATAAGGAAATGAATGGTTTGAGGAGGGAAGTTGGATGGAAAAGGGGGACGTTAGCCTGGCTTTGCCTTTTTGGAAGGATCTTGAATCTCTTGAACTGGAACCATGAACCTAAAACAGCGCTTTTCATTTTCTTATCATTCCGAAATGATCTTATATGATTTTCCAGGTGAATTTAGGATAAATAATTCTTATAAAAATCAAAGTCTACATATTGGTGTTAGCAACTGGAGTTACAAATGGGAATAAGCTGAAAGATTTCCTACAAAAATTTTTCAAAATAAATCCAATTTTCAGGGAACTTAAATAGAGCAGAATTTTAAATAGATAAATAGATGCATTTTTGACAAAATTTGGCGAGTCATAGCATGGTTTCTAAACAACACAACACCTCTGTTATGAAAATGCAGTTTATCAGTTTCAATTTTCTGGTGGCCACATAAAATACGACGTACAGAAAGCGTTGGAGGCCAGAAGGACAGGGTTTTATCAGTTTATTTTGTTTTCAATGTTGAGTAATGAATTTCACGCAAACAGCTACCTAACATAATCTAATAATGAATTCTGCAATTATCTATCTATTATACAGATAAACAATATGATATTGATACGGACTAAAATTTATATTTTTGAATTTTCTAGGCTGCTATACGACATAAGACGGGCATAAGATATTCTATACCAGCAGAATGGAAGAATCTTCTATATGCATTGAAATTAAAACCTCCTAATAACAGACCCACCTGATAAAAAAGCTTCCTATAACATTCTCAGAAAATTTCTATAAGCCAAGCCCTAGGCTAGGAAACCCATATATTGCAGCCACACCCAAGAAACGAACAACGGTCCTCGAGGGACCGAAACTTTGGTCCCAAGGGTGTCTGCTATACAATCACTGTGACGCCAAAACTAATAAATGCAAAAACAAACATGCTTTGCCTAATTTTTTTTAATGGCCGCCATTATATATTCTGGCTCTCCGGATTCTCAAGCAAGTGCTTGTCCATGAAAGAATCATATTTATTAAGGCTTTCTCATTTTTACAAAAAAAACAGAATCTTTTAGCCTGTTGCTCACTAGAAAACTTTTTTCAATTCAATAAACTAATCTTTAGCTTGTACGTCCCACACATTGAGCTTTGCATTGGAATGTAAATTCATAATTTTCTTTATTGCCATGCCGAAGTCTCTACTAGCAGGAGATTTCAGATCTAGCACTGTTAAAACGGGGATTACAATCACACGATTAAAAACAAACTAACCTTACATGTTACAAATAAAACAAAATAAAAAATTGCTGATAGTAGTTGTTGTTTTTGTCGAATAATTTTTTTGCAGCTTAAAAAACAACAGCTGTCGGATTGAGAAAAATGCACCTAACCTATCATTTTCAAATTGAATTTTTAATATGCTCAATATTTTCTATTCCCAACAAGTAATTCCTGTAAACAGCAGCACTTAAAATATTGTGCTAAAAATACAAAAAAATTATCTTCCTAATAATTACTGCTACATATTGCATAATAAGCACAAATTGATATAGAAAGCGTTTATTCATACTCCAAATCCCCCTGAAATGTCTCAAAAACAAGCTTTTAAACTGTTTTTTATCAGATTTCAGCATTTTCAATGCTTTATCAGCATTTCAATAACTGCGAAGATATTTTCCAAGATTTCACTACAATGAGGTTAAATTGAAGCATGAAAACAATATATTGAAACCCACCTTCTTCAGATAACGAGTTTTCCGCGATATCTTTTTCAGCTCTTTCGCACAACGCTGTAAATCTCTCAATTTCTGCTTGTAAAATGTTTAGGAAATACTGTCCATCTTTTTTGATAATCTTATCTGGATGTGTATTTTCTTTGTCGATGATGCTGAGCCGCGAAATGTCAATCTGGATCTCGGGTTTCTCCATAATTCTCACAGAAAATGTTTTAACTGAAAGGAGATGTGAGATTTGCGTTGTAAAACTATAGGAATAAACTCATAAATAATAAAACAACTGATAGAATGAAACCGGGGGTTAAAAATACGAGATATAATCCTACCCTAGTAACAAAAACAAATAAATTAAACAGAGATTTTATGCGCTGATGATAAGCTAACACCCATATAGAACAGAAATTTTGGGGAAGAATAGAAAAGATGAAATAAAAAAATAATAAAAATATATATATATATGCTGGAGATTTAGTCTCGATATAACTCATGATATAAAGAGGATGATGGTCTCAAACTTAAAACTAACAGCCAGAGAGTGATTACAACCAAATCAACAAATCAAATAGAGCAAAACTTGATAACGCTAAAAACCTAATGATGAAGCTAAACAGTAAAAATTGAAATATAGTAAGAATTGTTGCTTTTTACATATATTAAGAGAAAATGAAAATTGCGCATGATAAAGTTATCCCTGGTTCGGGAATCCAACACCGTTCAGGCTACTCGTATGGCCCCTTTTAAACATTAATCGCCCACCCCTGTCTTAACATATTTCAAAATCAAATAGTGTGTAATGGCGGGTATGTTTCATTACAATAGGTACCACAGCTTCAAGAAACCGAGGACAAAGTATTGTGGACTGATTTGGTGGCAAAGAATGAGTAGATGCGGACGAAGCGCAAATAAATATATTTGTGACTAGATTTCCACTTAATTTCTGAGACTGAATTATCGAGACTTTGGCACCCAGAGTAACGATTGATACACCAACGAACCACGCTAGCACATTTCATCAGGTTAAACTATCTTGCTAAAGAATTTTTAAAACCAGATTGGAGCGAACTTCAAGTGTCTTTCACACAGAAAACCCTAAATCCATTTTGTCTTACATTTAATTTCAAATTTGCGGATATCAAGTATGTTGCTCTGAAACCATATCATCACTCCAAGCCAATAAACTTATCACAACTAATCAAAAATAAAAATTGTATCCAAAACACAACCACCAATTCCCTAAAATTTTGCCAAAGGCCTATCCAAATAAAAACAACACCATAAATTCTCAAATTAACCACGGTGGCTCATTTATTCCGGACGTTTTTGGATGGGGCTACTTATAGGGCGGGGATGCTTCAACTAGAAAAGGGCCTACAGAAATTATCTTGAAGCCACCACGCAAATAGCTCGCTTCTTAATCTATTACTCCGTCACACCCTTTAAAAAAGCTCACCCACAACCCCCAGCCCCCCATTAATAAGCTGTTCACAGCTCCCACCAAGGCAGTGCATCTCAAAGCAAAAGTCTTCAAAAAATTTACAAACTTCGTGACTGAGAAATAAAGATTCAGCGAGGCAATATTGAAGCAGGGCTGTTTGAAGCGGGTACCTGCAAAAAGGCGATTTCCTTGCGAGCATCAATTTAAATAAAACAAATTAACCCAAATAATATTGTGCATTTTCTCATAGAGATATGAAGCAGCTGCCGGTAAATTTGATCGTTTTATAATGCTGGTGGATTTATTTCTTTAAGCCTCGTTTAATGAAAATGTTGCTGTTTATCAAGTATGGTCATCCAGTGATGTTGCGAGCAGCATTTTCAAATTACATTCATAAATTTGTTGGGAGAAAATTGTCAAAGTCAAAATCTTAGTGGAGTGGACCAATGTTGAGGGATGTGTTGAAATCAAAAGAAAATGCAATTAATAAATCTTTCCATTTCAAAATGTAATCGAAGATGCTGTTTCCCATTTCAAATTCGTATGTTCAGTGATAATTTCTAAAATTCTGAACAGGCTCTTCAGCTTCCCCGTTGACATATGTCCCTCGAAAGGAATGCGTAAACCTAAACCTAGTTAGACACTGAAATGCTAAAATATAAGCAGGTAGATTCCTAGGGGGTGGGGGTGAAATCCAATGCTCTATTGAATGGGGTTGTACCTCTTTTAAGGGTGCCTTTTCAACCAGAAAATCTCAATTTATGGGTAATTTTCTCAGAAATTTTCAAATCTATGGAAATTTATTAAAATATGAAAACTTTCAAAATATAAACATTTTAGAAAACTCCAAATATACGAGTTCCTTTTGAGAAACTTTAAGAGAGAATATCTTGCCCGGCTTATTTTGAAATTTTCCGGAGTTATGGGTCACATTTTTTAGCTCCCAGTTTTTAAGTTTTTTTTAGGGGGGGGATACTAGGCTCTGAGTGGTGGCACTAGGCTACTAGTTTTTCTGGGGGACTAGTCTCCTCAATTTTGGGTTTGTTTTTTATGCAAAACCGCATATCTGCACTTTCAAAACTGCAAATCAAGCACATTTGGGCTTTGGAAGCTAAACACTGCAAGATGTGTTCAGGATAATTCTACAAAAACGAGCATATGTTGAAGGAGGGTTTATTACGCGTCCTGCCAGCTTTTTACTTGCTTGGTATGGTGCAATGCTAAGATCGCGTTTGTTAGAAGTGAGAAGAAATAAAACTTCTCGTGTGTTCTTAAAGACGATGAAAGCCATTTTGAAATTTATGAAGCACTCTGCTGTTTTAGTTTAAATATTTAGTCCCAGGAGACCAAACACGAAATTAATCAAAGTACCGGCTTGAAAAGTGTGTGTAAAAACGGTCACTGGGGACTGTCATTAAGAAAGAGAATTGACAAATTAACAAAGCCGATGTTCATTTCACATTTGGTGGAATCATGCGGTCGAATTGTGAAGCAAGCGACAAGCATTTCAACATCCTGAAATAGTGATAAGAGAATGCTTAATGATAAAATGAATCAGTGAATGAAATATTAATCATAAGCGTGATTGAGACCTTAGGATGCCTATTCAGTTGTACGGTAAACTGAATAAAATATGTGGCAATGAAACGGGGTGTAAGCTCATCTCACGTCCAGTAATTACAAGACTTGAAAATTCGTTAAAAGCATTGCATGATTCATGGAAATTTGTCATGCAAAGTCTTTTGCACAACGTCAGCTTAAATCTTTAATTAGAAAAGTCCGTAATTAATTTATTAAATCGTATTGAGAGGAAGAATAATTCATACCGAAATAGCACTGCAATGATTAGAATGGAGTCAAAACTCGTATTTCTATCTCATTGCAAGCAGAAAACGAATTTTCTTTAGCTAAAACGAATTGCAATATCCAGTCAATCTGCGAAATGTTCATGGCTTTTTCGTTCTAGGACAGAGTAAACTCTTTTTCTGTAAGAATATTGTTTATTAGAATATTTAGGCTCAGGATAATCCAGTTTTTAAAAATGTTTTAAGAAAATTTCACAGCCTCGGCTCGCATGTTTGTGTCTCATTTTTGATTGTGTTTCACGAAATTCCTAACATAAAATTGCAGGACTTGTCTCTCGTCATAGTGATCTCATCTTTTCTCAAAAAAGCGCGGTTTTCAAATCAGATTTGAAAAAATAAGCATACTTAATGAATATATTAAGGCTAAAAAGAAAAATTTCCTAAGAAAATTGAGGCAAAATTTATTCTAGCAGTCTTATAAAAAAAGGGTGTGTCATGAACGAAGACCAGCAAAATTGGCATCAAAAATTTGATTGAATCATAAAAGCGTTTGGACAACACTAAGTCAATGAAATTTCCAAAAATCATGCAAAATTATGCACATTAAATTTTTTAGATAATTTTTAGATTTTCAAATTTCCACATTAACTTTTACAGAAAATTTCTAGTCTTTAAATTTTCCTTTAAAGATTTTCCTTCACCTTCTATTTTATCTCCTCTGCAGTTTAGATTCGTCCTCGCAGGACAAATATTTTATCTTGAAGATTTTAACAAAAGATAAATCGTCTACCCTTTCTCAAAAGAGAAGAACAGATAACTTTTATTCGAATACCTTAACAAAAATCAAGAAAATGTTTCTAACAGCGTGTTTCCTTTTCTTTAACTAGAAAAACTAACCGCTAACACAACCGAAGGAACAACAAATCGAAAGAAAATTAAATAGTGGCAACGAAGTTTATCAACAAAGAATAATAGAGATTTCTGATCTCTGGTTTTGAGATTTTTCGTGCGTTTTTTGCTATTTCTAACGCAGCACTATCCGATCTCGAAATTAAGCCGCTATTTACCCTGTGGTTCTAAGAATTTCGCGCGAAACGTTATTTTTCGCGGGAAAACGATTGACGCTGGTTTTTGAAGCAAATGTAAGTGAGAATGGCGAAATTCTTAACACTGATAAGTTAAACACTTGGCCAAACAAAACAAAGTCGGCGTCATTGTTGGGCCTAAAGACAAAAATAATGAAGCATTGAATACATCGATAAATCTGACAAGCTGGATTGGAGAAAGATAGCAAACAGGTTCGGTCATCACCGAAGAAACGTCACCAATCGGTTAAAGTTCTCAAAATAAAACAAAAATAAAAAATATTTTCTTAGATAAACGAACGTTTCCCTGGGAATAAGCGTGCCACATATAGATGTTAAAACGAAATTCCCAAACAAAGCTACACTTGACATGCAGTCGAATATCGTTAATCGTAAATAAACAACATAGAAAAACACTACAAATAATTCATCAGAATTTATTCGAAACTGTTTTGCTGAGCTAAAAACCTGAAGAAACATTAACTAGTTACACAAAAGTCTGGAGCATTATAATTTACAACTGACCGCTGATATTTGCCTTCAAAACTCACAAAATCCTCTACAATAACAAAATGAAAGTAATTCTTTATCATCTTCTTACCGTTTGATGAAAAAACAGTTTCTTCACGATTACAAATCTCCTTTGCCTATACGAACAAGCACTTACGGATATTCCCACGCTGAAACCAACGATCTTTCTTGCAAAGTCTTATAGTATTATTCAAAACCAAAGAAACGATTTAAAAACAGCTGATCTTGAACTGGCAACGAACACAAGGCGGTAGACACGCCTCATTACCATCCTTTTCAATAGTCGAGCTTCTCTATTCAAATTCAACCTCGCCTGTGCGTCTACTGGTTTTATAATACAGTTTGGAAGCGATTCATCCCACATTGATGAGACGCGATTTTGAAAACCAGAAGAAACGGGGGACACCACAAAGGATTAAAATGATACTAAGAATAACAAAGTTTATATCGCAAGGCAAGTTTTGAAAAAGTGTAAGTTTTACAGCTAGATCAGGCCACTGATGCTTCACAAATGAAAAAAGTCATTTCTACAATGGCAAAGAAACTGTAAACAGTGTTGATATAAATAGGGCGGAAAATAAAAATTGTTGTCCCACTAACGCCAATATACGCTCAATCAAGGCCCCCAAAACAGTGGTGTGGGGTTTTTACAGTATGCATACGCCCATCGCTGGATGTTACCAATGTACCGTCTAAACCATAAGACTTCAAACTACACTGGGATTAAAACATCCACTCCGACCAAAAAGGTAGCTTTAGAAAACAACAAAAATTTCGTCTACTGTACGGACAACACCCATTGCAATAACGTCTTATACCGTATGATTTAAATCATATTAAACAAATTCCCGTGTTGTGAACGTGAAATCTTAGCAACTGCCACAGTGTTTTCTTAGAAGAAGCTGAAATACTGATATTTCAAAAAGAAATACTTTTTCCACAAACACAGCCTTGGGAGACATACAAGCTAGACGATTAAGGTTTGGATTTGACAGAAACCCAAACACCATTGTGTTTTAAAAAAGGTAGTGTTTTATTTCAGAACAAAGCACATCGTCCTTTGCGGGCTTCTGTATAAACGAAGATGAAAATTAACATTATGTAAACATTGGGAGATTTGCTACGTGAAATTTCGCTGGCTGGATTTTATTAAGTTGTTTTTACACCTTATTTTAAATTCGTTCTAAAGCTTGATCTTCAGAATGGTTAGAACAGTTTCTAGCAACAAATATTTGAATCACAAGACGATCCATCTTGACCTAGTAGGCACTCCATGATCGAAGGCTTTATTTCCCAAAGCACAAAACAAAACAGAAACCAATGAAAGGATATGAAGAACTATCAAGGAAGGGATCGGCCACAAAGTAACTATTATGGGGGGGGGGACGATTCTCCAGAGTTTTAGAAAAATAATCAATAGCCTTTCCTAAATTCCTGTTTAATCTTTGTGGCCCGATAGCAAAATCGGGATATTTTTCAGGACCCCATAAAAACGTCTTTTTCATAGCCCCAGACAGGTTCGGCAGAATTTTTCATGGCCCACCCAAATATCGTGCACACCAATATAGCAGATCTTTATGACTGCTCCTTAAACAGGTTTTAAAAAATATTGCTTTTTAAATTTCCAAAGAAAAAACAAAATGACACACAATAAACGAATGTTGTTCTAAAAACAGGTTTTATAAACACTTATCGTTCTAAACATTGCTATTGTGTGTTCTACTGTTTATCGGCCATAAAACAAAAGGGAATATCGACAATGGGACAAGACATCAATTCTCTTAAAAATCTGGGACTTATTGGGAATTCATATAGAATAAGACATTTATTGAAACAGTAAATCCTTTTCAGGAAAGGCCCTTGGCAGTAGTGTTTATAGCGTCTCGCAGCGGAAAATTAAGCCTTTGCGCCAATATATAAAGACTTTCTTCTTCGAATTTATTGCTAAGAAACATATTAAAATCCTGTTATTAATTCATCAAAGTGGATAAAGCATTTTACATATTCAGTATCCAATTCTATTTATCTGTGTGTCACACATATTTGGGACTTAACTTAATTAGAGTCACAGTATCTCACATTGAATATGACAATGTCAGGGTTTTTGAAAAGGCTGTATGCAGAGATTTTTTGAACAACATTTTATAAGAAAATCAATGCTCAAATTAGGTAACAGGCATATAACTTTCTGATTTTTAGAAAATATGCAGTTTAAAATTTATAACAATTCTTGTCTAGCAAAGATTGTCACAAATTAATCGCAACTTATCAGAACAAAGGAACACTAATCCATCCGACCTACTGGAATTAAGAAAAAAAATATCTGGAGAAAGAAACGTGTCCGGAGAAAGGAACATTTCCAGAGAAAGAAAACAGTTAGAGAAATAAAAGAAGCCTTGTGGTTATTCTATCTTGGAAAACAAGGATAAAGAATAAAACATCCAATTTGACTTCGCCTTTAAGAACACTGGTTTAAGAATTTCAAATAAATTGACTCAGTTCCACCAATTGTATTGTATTGTTCTAGAGTAATTCATCTAGAGTAAGTTTGGACCTTTGTAAGTTTAATGATTCTATAACAATTAGTGTCGTATGAAGAAGAGAATTGGTATCATTGTTGGTGAAAGATAGAAATATATAGAGCTTTTTTGTTGGAAATAAATAATTATTAAATATTTTGGAGCTGCATGAGACCCCTTAGAACAAGGGTAGCTAGGGACTGGACTTAGATTTTGAAGTTGGAATGCCTTTTTCAATATCAGGAAATAGAGCAAGCAGTTGGCCTCCCTGGGCAGGCTATCAACAGAGATACAAGATGAGCTGCAGGGCAGGGGGGATGTAAAGTGCCAAGTAAAAGGTCAAAACTATAGCAAAATCCAGAAATGGCTTGAGTTTGTTGTTCTCTTGCTATGGCATCACTGGCTATTAAAAATTTTTTTTATAAATTTATAGATTTTTTACTCTGACGAAGCCCTGTATGCCGGGGAATATTAGCATTCCTTTTATTTGATTCTTGTCGTTGTATTGCTTTGTTCCTGAATATCTTTCGTATTATTACTCATTGCAAGATTCGCAGAATCTGGCAGACAGCCTATCTTGCGGTTCTTCCTTCTTACACAAACTTTTTATACATCTACAAAAAGTGTTGTATCATAAAAATAATGTACTTTAACATCTACCTACAGTTTTCAGTTTTCGTACAACTATTTGCTCTGGTCGCTGCTTTTTAGAGGCATAAAAAGTTGGCGGAGATGATTATGCATCAAAATAAGCCATTAAATGGAAAAACCCAGGTGTGTTCCTAGTTTAAATGATAACTATATCTTCTTTGAACAAAAGACAGTAATTTGTTTCCATTGGTTGCATTGAATGTAGGGCTTCTGTTTCTTTCAAAAATGATAAGAGACATTTCTGACTAGAGAAAAACAAAACATAGCTTCATTAGTCATCAGTTAATGATCCATTAATTCTGTAGGTTGAATGGAGGAACATAAATGGTGGTTGGAAACTTTTTAAAGTTTTTATAAATTGAGCAGCCAGAAATTTAACATCTTTGGAAATGGAGCCCGATTGATTTTCAAAAGAAAATAGTTTATAAAAAGCTAGTGCTTTATATAAAAAAATTCTTAAAGTAACAGTTTATATCTTGAAAACTTTAGAAAACAAATTAAAGAGCATGTGTCATGTGAATTCAAAACAGCTTATTTGACATGCAGATGCTCTCAGCTTACAAAAAGGTTAGTCTCTTTTTTAAGCAAAGAAGCACAGGCCACTTGAGAGCTAATTGTTTGCAAAGACCAGCTAGCCATTGACATAGCATTGCCAGAGCAAGTTGCAGAGGAGTTTGCATTTTATACATTTAAGCACATAAATGCGTTCAGCAAAAAAACAAATTTGCCTAAATATTCTGACGTCCTTTAATATATGCATTATATATATCTTCTGCATATTTTATCTGAAAATAAATCTCACTATATATTTCACCTTTAACTATTCATTGAAAAATTAGAAGGGGAATTTGTGATTAAACTTTATTTCTTTAACTGCATATTTCAAATTCAGTGAAATGTTAAAAACTTGGCAGGTATAAAATAACCACTTGGAAGGCCTGGTAAGGGCTTGGGCAATGGTTGGTTAAGACAAAAAATAGTTAGTTTATTTTATTTTACAGCTGGGAATACACTCAGTCATATCCTAACCATCAGTCCACTCCCATTTTTTAAAATTCTCATTACAAAAATGGCTGCTTTTATGAGTGCAAATAAAATGACACTGCTGTTTTAAGTTAGCAGGACGACCTGTACAAACAAAACACTTCTTTGGCAAACTGTATTGAAAAAATCATAAAGAAAACCAGGGCATCATAAAACTACATATATATTTATAATAGAAGATGGAGGGCTAAGACATCTATCTTGATAAACGACATTAATCAACAGTAATTCATTTGATTTTTCATTAAAACATTATTTTTGTGCATTGGAGATATACAATCTTACCCAAGTTTACTGAGTGTAAAACAAAATATATGGGACTTAATGTATGAATGAAATTTTCAAATGTTAGTAAACTGAAAAGTTATGAATTAAAGATACAAAGGTTTTTGAGAATGGACAAAGTAGACCGAAGAAAAACTGGATTCTCCACAAGTTCTTGAATATAATCATACTGGACACTAAACCTTAAGTGACAGCAACTGATGGTCATATCTCATAGGACATGTTGTAAACTTGCTGGGGACAATTGGCACAATAATAGGTGCTAGGCAATTAACTTTTTTTAAATGCATAATTATGTGTGAGATTTGATTTGGCTCCTTCCCCCTTTGGTAGGACAAATGAAAACCAAGGAGAAATCAACATTAGAAAATTGACTTTTGTTTAGTATCTAAAGCAGGACAGTTTTAATTTGCAATGGCATATCAGCTATCACTGACTAAAACTGATTCAGTCTTAATTTAGAAACTTACATCACCATCATGTGATATATGACCCAATAAACAAGAGTTGCAGCTATTTGGTTTATACCTTCCCACTGGGCCTTGATGAAAGTTTATGGGTCATATAAACCTGTTCATTGAAATTATAATTTAGTTCAAGGCAGGGACAACATAGCCTATAGTTAAGGCTTTGTTTGACAAAGCATGTCTAAGCCTTGACCTGTCATAAGCTTGCTTTAGAGAGATTCTGTTATCATTGGCACTTTGGACTTTGGAAGTCTAGGCAAGCCTGAAATAAGCCAAAAGACATTTCACAAGCCACCTTATATGTTCTGAGACACTTGAGATGGTTTTCCTTAAGAACTGGCATAGGCTTTCCTTAAGAACTATAATTTCAGGCATGATACCGTGGAAAGTTATAAAAAATTTGGAAAGTTATAACCAATATATACCTAAGATATATATATGCTAATGTCCAACTTTATGAAGACATAGTGTCATCTTATTCAACAAACCTCCTTTGAATAGAAAGTATTATTAGTAAAAGTTTTAATATATCTATCTGTCTTTTTATGAGGAATAAAAAACAGAGCAAATTATAGGCTGAATTTAATATCAGACCATGCTTTCTATTCTGGCAAATTTAATATCAAATGCAATAAATTTGATTTAAGTATTAATTTACAAGAAAGGTTTTTCATAAAAAAGGCTTTTAAAATTTTGAGTTAACTAAATTAGCCTTCTGGAATTATAAAGAAATTTGTTAATGACATAACGGTGGTTCGTCAACAGGATGCTCCACCCGTTTGTGAAAACATCCCGTTACGAATAAATTATGAAGCTATAGTGCAAGGTATAAACTTTGCATTACTTGAAAACTGAACTCTCCTGAATTATGACAATACAAACAAACACAATAACTTCTTCCAGACTAATATTTTTTCACGCTATTCTATAAAAACACCTGTTCCTTTTGCCTCGCCTATCTTCAACCATCAATTAAAGTACCTCCCTTAACAAAAATATGGATGCATAGGTCTATTAGCGAATATTGCAACTTAAAATGAAATAGATCTGAAGTGAAAATGCAAATTTTTGAGATGAAACATCAACAGTGACATGATATGGTAGGACATTTTTAGGCTCATTCATTCAAGGGAGGGATATACCTATCATGGAGTATGTTAAATGGGGCTTCCGGTGTTTAAAGTTCAGAAACCAGCTCTGTAGCGTAGGGACAATAAAATCCCATATATCTGACCTATTTGGCGCAAGAAATCATTGCCTATAACAAGTAACAGTTTCGTTTATTTCCAAATAAATAAGTCAGTCCACGCGGGGAACGCCTCCGGTCAGGTGGCCTGCCAAAGAATACATAAATCTCCGATGCAATTGAAACCATGTTACATTAAAAAATAATGCAGCTTACCTTTGCTTGACAATCTCTAGTCCAGCTAGACCTTTTTGCACGTACTTTTCGTCTAAAATCAATTACTAGCGACCTTCCTGATGTTAGTGTACCGAGTAAACCAAATCCCACTACTCGCCAACCATCATAGGTCTGGGGACTAATTATTACGTAATCAATGGATACACAAAAGAAACGAATGACGTCACAAGGTAGTGTCGGGCTCCTTAGAAACGACTTTTTGATAACAAAAATGACAGAAAAAGCTTTGTCTAGATGTAATGCATTCAAAGTTATGGCTAAATTTCAACATGTTTTTGGAACATTTATAAGCTATAAAGATATATGACTGCAAATGGACGAGTGTTCGATTGGCTAAAGTAAAATTAATTCGTGAGTTATTGCCATGTAATTACAAGAGAAAACAATGGAATTTCCCATTAGCATTAATCATTGAATTTTCGATTCTGACGATGCCAATCCAATTATTACTCATTTTTCATAAGACAATAAGACGAACAAATAAGTGATCCAAATGAATTTGAGCTTGGCTGTCTTGGCAACTGTACACGCATAATCTCGTTTTCATTTGCAAGAAACACTAAAGATGACCCTAGGGATGACCCTGTATTGATAAAAACACTAAAAATAGCCCTTTACACGAGACACCTTTTGCCTTTTTATTTCAAAATGACAAAAAACTTTAAAAAGAATCTCTGGGCATTCAAACTCAGGGATGCTAAAAAACCTTGCTCTACTGAAGTTTATTAAATAAACAATGTGATGTCACACTAAACAGTGCAAGTCTGCCTAGAAAGCTTTGTAGTGGCATCACCAGCCCAAAAAACAAGGGGGGGGGGGGCAAATAATTTTATCGACCACGCCCTTCAAAGTATCAAAAAACGTGGTAAATGCCTTTTTCGTATTTTTTTATCTAATTCAAAAATTTTAGAAAAATTACTTTTCTTAAGCAACATTTTTTGCAATGGGGGCTATTTTGCAAGAATGAAGACCGAAATCGATCTGATCACCTCCCTCTACCCCAAGGTTTATTTAACGAATTTCAAGAAATTAGAAAATTGACCTTAGGGAAAAACTGGTGTCCACCCCAGTCCATCCCGTTGTCCAGTACGGGACCCTTCAGCTTAATGGACAGAGGACTGTTGACAATTTGCTTGATAAGAACGTTGTAAGCACTTGAAACACCTCTCTACCGTCTCTTTAATCCTGTCGAATTGAGTTCTTAATTGCCGAAGTTATAGGATCTGTTTTAATAATTTTTTAATTCGGATCAAATTCAAATTCTTTCTTTACAAACTACAAGAGATACAAGTTAAATTTTGAATACATATACGCGAAGAAGTGACATTACAAATTCTTAACCAATGACAATAATTGCTAATACAAAAACAGTAATACAATAACTTTAAATATTATATTTACTTGTTGTTTAGGACCCTTGGAGAAAATCTCCAAGAAGGGCTATCGAGCTAAGGGCCCTGCTTTTTTAGACATTGCTAATTAACTGAATTGAAGATTAAGAACGGTAACAACAGCATAATATTCAAAAGCATAAAATTATCAAGCGTATAAATTGAAATTATATTATGAATATACCTAAAAGATTATCATGATTCTCGAAATACCCCCAAATGCGTCAAAATAGCTAATTGTGTTATAAATTTACTGATATATGTTCACGTGAGCACAGACCCTTCCCCTACACTTTATGAAACAATTTAACAGTTACCCTTTAGCAAGATTCATATATTTCATTGGCCTTGCTCAATCCAGTTTTTAAAATAATTAACAAATATTGCACGCTCAAAGATATTTCATGCTGGTCTTTCAGGTTGTGTGGTGAATAGTCGAAAATCGTAAAAATATAGTTTTGATGACGTAACAGTTAAGAGCTCTTTTCTGTGTTTGGCAACCTCCAGCTGCCACATCCGCCACTACGAGGAGAGAGGGGTTGAAAATGTTTTGGGGGCAAAACATACTGAATGCAAATAGCAAGGTGATTTCTTGTATTTAAGCATCTTGGGAAAATTTTTGGGCAACTTTAAGCCCCGTTAAAACGCTCTTAACATTTCACTGAACATCGCTCAAAATTTGTAGAGTGCAAATGTTAAAAGCGTTTGAACACCCTGTTCAGTGATGTTGAGTGGTGTTGAGCGTTGTTCAGCGATGTTGAGTGGAGTTTGAGCAGATTCAAAAATGTTCAGCGGGTGGACTCAACATTTCTATTGTTAAAGGTGTTGTTGAGAGATGTTGAGAGCGTTTTCACACCCCATCCAACAATGTTCAGTCGGCGCAAGCGCACTATACTTGGATTTTGCGCGCCAAAGAAAGGCTTCAACACGTCAAGATCTCAAATCAGATCAAGAAGTTGAGAGAAGTTGAATTTTATAAATCGTAATGGCACACTATGACGAACGCTTGGAAGCAGTTGGCAGTGAAAGCAAATCGGATGAGATAACAATTCAAATTATCAGGCAGCTACTGTTAAAGCGACAGAGTATCCGAAGCTCATCTTCCAAAAATGGATCTCTGAAAGTCCGAAGTTCATAGCTCAGCGAATGTTGAGGCGAATTGTTGAGAATGTACAAATGTTGAGCGATGTTCAGTGAAATGTTGAGAGCGTTTAAACGGGGCTTTAATTAGCTCCCATACAACACTTTGTGGTGCACTATTGTTATCTATCTTGTTTTAATGATGCACTTACTAAAAGCTTATCTATCAAGTTTTTAATTTAATATGTATTTCATTTTTCATGTATATTATTAAAAATTTTGCTTGGTTAAAAGCTCAAGGGTGGGTGGATTATAATGCAGGAATCATCGATCCTTGTGCATGGAAAGAAGGCTTCGACTTTGATGCCAATCACCCCAAATACAAACACCCAATGTTACACGTTATCTTAATGAAATTCCAATCGCTTTTATATGCGAGAGATCTTTCTCTTTCACCCCATTTTTTCAGTCAAACGGTTTTCAGCGGAAAGAGATCCCCCCTCTTATAAAAGAAAACTTAAAATTCAAATAAAAACGACGGCAACATAAATGAACCAGATAAACAAAGTCAGATTTATCGTATTAATTAGGCAAAGCATTAGGCTTTCAATTTAGTACGAAATCTAGTAGTGAAAAGGAAACAGCAACGCGTGCGACAAGCGGAAAGGTATTCCTAAACTTAAAGCCATATTATTGTACTGTTTTGAGACTATAGAGGGTTGTCCGTTTCAAGGAAATGAATAGATCACCTCTAATGGCCTGATGAGTGCCAATCCCATAAATAGAAGAATCCGGAGTGAAAAAGTATGAAATTAGACAGATGAGTGCTTATAAATAGCTTTATAAACAAATTTTACATATGCAAAAGTTTTCTTTTGGAGAAAAATAGTAGAGAAAATTGGTGCCAAATGTAAAACATAAGGCAATAATTCTTTTGATTGACAAAAGGTGAAAAAAGTAAATTATACAAACAGGCAAAAATCGGTAAAGGAAGTTAGTTCCTCGGTTTAAAGAAAAGTCCAATGGTTCTAGCGAGATTTTTGAAAAGCTCGCATGTGTGATATTTCTAGGAAAGGTGTTCGTAAACAAAGACACTCAGGAACTTAACATACTTAGTTATTTTTTATGTTTTAATGCCAAATTCGAGATTTATCAAAAACATGTAATTTTTTCTTGGGCGAGTGGAACTTTACAAAGTTTGCTTTATCAATATTTGATGCAAGTTTGTTACAATCCACGAAGTTTTAACCTTCTTTAGTTCATTATTTATTGTTTTGCTTATCAAAGTAAATACTGGTATCATCAGCAAATAAGATAAATGTTAATAGATTAGATGGCCTTGGTAGGTCATTGATATAAATCAGAAATAGAAAGAGGCCTAGCATTGATCCCTGAAGAGCACCACACGTAATATTACATATGGAAGATAAACCTCCATTTTCCAAAACAAATTGTTTCCAAAACAAATTTAACATGCCTCAAGAAATCTATAGAGGCAGAGGTGCTTATGAATTAAATTTTCAAATAATTCACCAAAAAATTGACGGAAGGGAAAACGGTCTGTAGATTATTTTTTTGGTAGCGAGACCTTTCTTAATTATAGGGATGACATTCGCAATTTGAAGGTTGTCAGGGAAAATAGCTTTTCCAAAGGATTCTTTTCTCAAAGTGGATAAATCAACAGAAATGTAGAGGTCTAGAATTTTAGTAACTTAATTGAAAACAATATTTTGGTGGTACAAAACTTGAAAATGGCTTTAAAAAAGCAAACATTTAGTAAACTAAAGCTTTCCGTTCGACACTCTTCAGAGTTTAAAACGTCAGAACATAGATCGAAAACTCTACGCTAGGAAATATATATACCCAGTTGTGGATCGAAATAGGCCAATCAGAAAACACGAGCACATGACTGTTGAGGTTGACCAATTAGTGCCACTTGCCTATTGATAATGTTACCAATGGAGTCCTAAGGTGAAAACGAACTCCTATATAATTGACTAGAGAAAAAGAAAACTATAGGCAGAAAAGTAGCAAGGAGCGAATGGAAGCGAACACTACTTCTTTCATCAGCACTTTCCACATACAACGAGCAAACGGCTACACTCTGCTACTCTTCTTACAAAACTTTACCTCTTAAAATCACCACAGCATATCAATAAATATGTATGTCAATATCAATTCCCTGCCTAAAAGTACATTAAATTTTGTCCTAACTAATTACAACAGCCTATCAGCTAAAGACACACAAGAATAATAACACCAACAAAACGTTTTCCTGACCTAATAAAAAAACCAACAGTGAATAAATAAATGAACATCCTGGAAGCAAAATAAATGTCAAATAATTGTCAATTTATTGCTGATTTTAACGCCTTTAATAAATCAAGATTTTATGAGTTTTGTAATTAGATCGACTCATGTTTTTTCATTATATTTATTTAAGCAATTAATTTTGTAACATTGATTTTATGAATTTTGTAATTATATTCACTTGTGGTTTTATTTTTTCATATTTTTAATACTTTTAATCATTTGTTGGCTTAAATAAGTATCTTATATATGTCATTTAAGTTGCCAATTTTGAATAAGACGATAAGATGATGATAAAACACTCTTTATCGCATAGAAAATTTGTAACTAACTGTCCTGCTTTCACAAGAACTATTACAATCGCAGTAAAAAAGAATCCAGCAAGAAAAAGCACTCAAAATTTTGAAAGTTAAAAATGTACAGAATCTACGTCTCAGGTTTTTTGCTTTAGTATAAAATGCAATATGTGGTGCGAGATGAGACAAAATTCTTGAAGATTGGAGATGAGATAGCAGTTTAGGTGATGGTCAATAGAAAAGGAGTGACAATTGCTGGAATTTATCAAGAAGTGCCACATAAACCTGATGGGGAAGAGCTGACCGAATGATTGACAAACGAATCTGACTTTAACTGACGTTCTCTTTCAGAGGTATAAAGACAAATGGAATGATTTTACCGTCAAAATTAAGCAGGCATCTTACCTGAAGGTTTTCAAAACCAAAACAACATAAAACTTTACTTCTTCTTTCAATATATTGCAAATTAGTTTTGCTTTGTTTTATATTGCAAATTATTTCTAAATATTAGCTTTGTTTTAATGAATATACTGTAAAATAAATGGAGGGTCCCTTGTAAACCAGCATTTGCTGAAAGACAATGCAATGAAAATGAAATGAAAACTTGTATGAGCGTGGCATATTTCTCAGACTTGCTGTTAGCGTTGCAGCGGAGACTTTTTCAAAGCCTAGTTTTTCATTGGGTCTTGCAGGATTATAATGACGAAATGTTTCTATTTCAATTTTGTTAGACTACAATGACAAATCTCTCAGTTACACAGGCTGTTTGCAACTTCTTAGTATGGGTTTACATTTACAAGGCAACACTGAGCAAAAGCAACCAAAAAGGTGTCATTCCAGAACTGCCCATGGATTATTTTTGCAACAAAATATGTAGTGCCTTGAGTCCCCCACTAAAATGGTTGAGACTTTTCACTCGAACTTGAGGTTTTCATTTTCCTTTAAACAATAACTTTTCCCTATCTCCTGATTCAATGTTAAATGCATGCTTTTGGAGCCAAAATGATTACAAATCCAGCATTGATTCGGGCGGAGGTTGATTGGGATATGCAGGGACAACGTAAAGTAGAAAAAATTGCAAAAATTGCAAAAATTGCACATTGTCTCAGCTATTTTGACTATGATTGTAGTACGAATTGCAATGTTGAAAAGTTTTGAGAGACAATAACGCTTGTGTTGTTAGAGGCAAACATTTTTAAAAATGAATTGTTTTAATTGCGGAAGAAACCAGGAGATTGTGTCAAGATTTTATACGAGTTGGTATTTATTTATTCTTTTAAAGTTTGAAGATACAGTAAATTTTCACCACTGTCACCATGCAATACCTTTGAAGAATTCTCATCTATGTCACAAAAACAATTGTTGTTTTGCATTGTAACGTCTGAAATATCTAAAAAGAAAGCTATCAAGAAGTCCAGGTCTGCATAGCAAGTGCGAATCATTTATTGATGATCCGTAAGTCAAAGGTTATGCTAGAAAAATTCAATCGTAGCTCAGTGGCAGCAGTAGCAGCAGTTGCGGCGTGCGGTATTTGCCCCCATCACAATGTCATTAAGACACGGCACGTCATTGAATTGATGAAAACGTCATTCAAGGCCCCGACCTGACCAATTTCCCTATTTGTATTGTTTTCTGTATAAATTATCCAATGTAATTTTTATATTAGTGAACGTACACTAATTAAGACTAACATAAAGCAATTTCAAACATTTTTGGGAGGGAATACTTCAAATTCTTAATCAAATCTTTAGACTTCAAAAATTGCTTTTTTTGTAAAACATATTGTAAACATACTTAGACTATTGTATTGTAAATTATATAAACTTATTATTTCAAAATATTTTAGGAACAGTAGGTTAACAAGTCCTTGGCTGATGACAGCAAATTATTTTGCTGAACAATTTAACCTGTATAAATATGGTTTATTATTATTATTATTACTTTCGAGTCATAGTAGCATAGTCTTAATATCCTCTCGTTAATTTTTCTGACTTTCTTTGCCACAGAACATCCATAAAAATGGGCAATAATTGAAATGACATAGCATAAATGAATTTACAATTATCTTCTTCTTTCTGTCGCTCATATATCTTGCTTATCCTGCAAATCACCATAACCCGTTTCAGAGAATTTCAACTGCTTAGTTCCTTTTTATAGATCTTTTCGACATGACATTCAAGTTTAAAATTCTCATTTAATAAAATGTTTCTTTGTTTTAATTGTAAATGCATTGTCAATTTAAAATTGACCTGTGCACTTATCTTTGCTGCTGGTTGTAACAGCTCGCAATTTAGAGGGATTTTGTATAATTTTATTTGATTTCAACCAATCTTAACAGCATTATTTTATAAATGCCTTCAAAGATAAAAATAAAAGAGAATAGGTCAAAGTGTCGATCCATGTGGTACTCCTTGTCTACGTTTGCCCGCTCCAGATTCTTTGCTTTCTGTTAGACAGATAATCTTGTATGAATAAAAGAGATTCTTTATCAGAGGCATGTAGTTTTACTAAAAGAAGGTAGAATGAATGTAGATTTTCTGACAAAAATCTAACAACATAACATAAAGACAATAGAACTGAACTAAATCAGAAAATAAATTTTTATCATTCATACAAAGTCAGGTTTAATTGATTTTTGAAACTGCAAAAATACATTTGTAGTCTTATCCTTTAGATAAGGTATTTGGAAATATCTTAAATCAATTTTGATAACAGTTTCTCTGTTAATAGAAGTGCACGCAAGGTTTGAAAAGCGACCTTCGGGTATAGCAATTTTCAAATAAATCTTTTTGATTCCCAAAACCGTGAATCTTGAAAGATATTCCTTGTAGTGCTGAAAAAATTCGTCACACATCATCTTTGAAAACTGCCAGTTGGAAGGCAGCTACTTGTTAGCCTAAACGAAAGGATGCTACACTCATTTTTAAATTAACAAGTGAATTGAAGTATTTTACTTGCCGCCAAGTTTGAGAACAAAGCACCCTTGATGGCAAAACTCTCTTTTATAAAGTATATTTTTAAGGGGTTTCAAAATTTTGCACAAAATTACTTTTTATCAAACTTTAGTTTACTCTTAACTTGCTCTTAGCTTTTGACCAATTTGAAATTATTCTTATAAAAGATAAGTGAATGCCATATCTGATTTACAGAAATCATTTCACCTCTCCAATTTAATCCGAACAATGGAAGAAATCATTATCTTCATTTCTTTTAAAATGTAACGCTTTGATACAAGAAACAGAAAACCAGCCTTTTTTCCAACAACATTAGGAATTTTCCGACAAAATAGCAGTTTAGCCTTACTGGGGAGTTTTTCGCCTCCTTGATCTCCCTCTATCTACGCCACTGTCGATAAATCTAAAGAAGACTAGGGGAAGGGGGTTAACTAAGCCTAGTTTTGGACGGTAATGTGTCAGTTTGGTTCAAAATTTGGACCCATAATTACGCAAATATCTGAAAAAATGTGACTCATAATTCCGCAAACATGCTGAAAACTATACCTATAGTTCCATAAGGCGATACACATTTTTCAAGGCACAACAAAATCATCAAGCAATATTTTCCAAAAATTGTCCCAAAAATCCTGCATGTTTCTTCAAATGGCACCTATAATTTCGCACAAATTTAAAAAACTAAGGCCTATAATTCCGCACTTTTCAAATGAAAAGGTACCCCTAAATAATGGCACATCTCTGTACCTCAAAACCTATTAAGGTACCCCCCCCTCCCCCCCTGAGAAAATACCCTGGGTTCCAGAGCGTCGGGCGACTTGTTCTGACGTCGAAAACCAGTTGCAAAAAGAGCGCGCACATAGGCATTTAGAAAATTTTTCTTCAAGTAATTGGGAAATGCGTAGCTCTGAACATCTTAGAAGGTGGTGTGAGTAGACTGAATAGTCTATAATTTTTCTATTGAGAGAATCTTATTCTTATTAGCAAGTAAAGCTGTATCTTTTTAAAGAATTTGGGAAATGTTCATTGAATAATGCATTTATAAAGGATGTTCAAGAGAGGCTGCAGGTTGATATCAACTGAGATATGCCAGGATTTTGCATTTATCATGTCGTGCCTATTCGCTTTTTTGTGATTAGCTTCACCATAATTTGTCTTAGGCTTCCATTTGTGATCGGTTTAAAGCTTAAGGTTGAAGTATTTGTCAATACAATCCTTCCTTCGGCATTGTGGTCAGAGAAACTGATACACAACTGAAGAATCAAACTGATGATTTGATAATATTTTATGAAGATTAGAGAGATTCTGATTTTAATGATTTTTTTTATAAATAAAAGGCACAACGAGAACTATAACTTTGATTATTCAAGGAAGTAGAACAGTTTTCTATAAAAGTGATGAAAATAACGACTTAATTATTCTGGAAATCAGCTTTGAGTCGCACATTTATCAAAAATCTCACATAATGGCACGTTGATTTCTTTACAAGGTGTTTTTAAAAAAAATTGCTTTTTTATTTTCATTACCGTCATTTGTAATATTAAGTCCTTAACACAAAGTTTAAAAATCAAAATATTTTTCTGGTTTTAATGCACTTCTGAGATTAGCATTGCAGTTGTGTTTTTGCATTTTCCTCTTTAATTACAGAAGCAATAAAATTCAAGTATCAAAAATTTACGTTTTAATTCATGCCGGCGTATCAAAAGCGAGTTATTTTGTCAATAAAAGCAACTTTTCTCTTAATTATTTCTCTTTTGAAGAATGCTGTTTACCGGTCTCTCGTAAAATGATAGATTCAACATAGGCCGACATGTCCATGTTTTTGGTGTATTCTAAGCTCTAAGAATAATTCGAAGTTGTATCTGCCAGTCTACGAATGCTGCCACATTTATGGACTGTGCAATATTGATAAATATCCTGTCCACAGTTTCTACCAAGATCTGGTGGTAATTTATGCAACCCTTCAAAATTATGCAATTAGCTAAAATTGTCAACGGTTCCAACCTTGAAAAACTTTAAACTCTTCAAGCACCATCCTATCTACAATCACTGCCAAAAGTCTTGGAATACTAACGTCCGTTTTCAAAGGCAAATTCAGCCACCCCCCTCTCCCCCTAGGAACAATGTTGATTTATTATAGAAAAAAGAAAGGGGTTATGGAGTACGCCTTTTCTTGTGATTTGTTTGATATTTTTCTATACTTTCAACAATAATTTTGGGGGGAAAGGGGGGCGGAAGTGGTAGTATTCATAAAAACAAATGAAAAATAGAAAAGCACAGCGCAAAGTGTTAGGTGTTCCAAGTAATTTTGGCAGTGATTGTACGTCCTGTTTAGCTTCAGTGAATATTTCTTCGAAGACTTTTCATGCAAGATTTTAATGGTTTCATTGCATAAATTATTTTCATAAACTAGACCCAGCTTCTCTGTCTGGACAGAATATTTATCAACATTGCACAGTCCATAAATGTTGCAGCATTTGTGGACTGGGGCACAGGCTACTCTTAATGCGATCATCAGGCAATTAAGCGTATTTCTTCTACGCAAACTTGCAGTTTGTCTTGTAGCGATTACGTAAAAGCGATGAATATTTTTTGTTATAGAGGAAGATTAATCCTACCAGACCACAGGTATCTAAAAAATATCTAACCCTGATAGTTGTATTCGAGGGGCAAATCACTGCTTAAAATCACGTACGCTCTCAAGAATAATCACACTTTAATCACAAATTAATCACATTAATAAAAAAAACAAATTAATCACAAAGTATAGCATTAATCACAAAAGTTACTTAAAACAAATATTAGAATCCTTGCCCACTTTTATCCGGATTTGCTATTGAAAAATTCAATATTTAGAATTTCCCATTCACACTTTTCCAATCTTTTCACGAACACGTTGGAAAATCTGCAAACATACGCGCGAAAACAACAAGCTTCAATAAGTACCCTGCAATGGAGCAAAATTGAAGGCCTCATTATGATGCCGGGGTCACCGAAACAACCATTGCTGTTTTTGTTGCCCAAATGCCACTGAAGTTGATCCGACCGAAAACCACGCCAGATAGCAGTCATTTTTCACCCATTGCTGACTGTTCCGGATTTGAAATGATTTGTCAGATTCTTGTAATTTCGACAGATAAAGTTTGATAATCAAGTTCCATATTTCTGGAACTCGTAATTTTTTATATCGGTGAAAGTTTCAGAAATGATAGTTTAATTTCCCAATAGCGACATCAATTGCGAGGGCAGAGAACAGAGCACATGCATTTGTCTTAATGTCTTTCACAAGGTGTTCAACAACTGATCACTTTTTTTCATTCCGGGCTATTTGGATTCATGTTGCTAATGCTATTGCTCAGTGAAGATAGATTTTTTTTTGATGCATATTCAAATTCTTATATCAAAGGAACAGCCCACAGAACAGAGCACATGCATTTGTCTTAATGTCTTTCACAAGGTGTTCAACAACTGTTCACTTTTTTTTCATTCCGGGCTATTTGGATTCATGTTGCTAATGCTAATGTTCAGGAAAGATAGCTTTTTTGCTGCATATTCAAATTCTTATATCAAAAGTAACAGCCCACAGAAGAGAGCACATGCAATTGTCTTAATGTCTCATTCAAAGTGATCAACAACTTTTCACTATTTTTCACTTCAGGCTATTTGCTTCCATGTTGCTAATGCTAATGTTCAGGAAAGATCGATTTTTTATGCATATTCAAATTCTTATGGCAAAAGTAGCAGCCTACAGAACGGAAAACGAGCATTTGTCTTAATGTCTCATTCAAAGTGATCAACAACTCCTCCCTGTTTTTCACTTCAGGCTATTTGCTTCCATGTTGCTAATGCTAATGTTCAGGAAAGATAGCTTTTTTGCTGCATATTCAAATTCTTATATCAAAAGTAACAGCCCACAGAAGAGAGCACATGCAATTGTCTTAATGTCTCATTCAAAGTGATCAACAACTCCTCCCTATTTTTCATTCCAGGCTATTTGCTTCCATGTTGCTAATGCTAATGTTCAGGAAAGATCGATTTTTTTGATGCATATTCAAATTCTTATATCAAAAGTAACAGCCCACAGAAGAGAGCACATGCATTTGTCTTAATGTCTCATTCAAAGTGATCAACAACTTTTCACTATTTTTCATTCCAGGCTATTTGCTCCCATGTTGCTAATGCTAATGTTCAGGAAAGATCGATTTTTTATGCATATTCAAATTCTTATGGCAAAAGTAACAGCCCACAGAAGAGAGCACATGCAATTGTCCTAATGTCTCATTCAAAGTGATCAACAACTCCTCCCTGTTTTTCACTTCAGGCTATTTGCTTCCATGTTGCTAATGCTAATGTTCAGGAAAGATAGCTTTTTTGCTGCATATTCAAATTCTTATATCAAAAGTAACAGCCCACAGAAGAGAGCACATGCAATTGTCTTAATGTCTCATTCAAAGTGATCAACAACTCCTCCCTGTTTTTCACTTCAGGCTATTTGCTTCCATGTTGCTAATGCTAATGTTCAGGAAAGATCGATTCTTTTGATGCATATTCAAATTCTTATATCAAAAGTAACAGCCCACAGAAGAGAGCACATGCAATTGTCTTAATGTCTCATTCAAAGTGATCAACAACTCCTCCCTATTTTTCATTCCAGGCTATTTGCTTCCATGTTGCTAATGCTAATGTTCAGGAAAGATCGATTTTTTTGATGCATATTCAAATTCTTATATCAAAAGTAACAGCCCACAGAAGAGAGCACATTCATTTGTCTTAATGTCTCATTCAAAGTGATCAACAACTCCTCCCTATTTTTCATTCCAGGCTATTTGCTTCCATGTTGCTAATGCTAATGTTCAGGAAAGATCGATTTTTTTGATGCATATTCAAATTCTTATATCAAAAGTAACAGCCCACAGAAGAGAGCACATGCATTTGTCTTAATGTCTCATTCAAAGTGATCAACAACTTTTCACTATTTTTCATTCCAGGCTATTTGCTTCCATGTTGCTAATGCTAATGTTCAGGAAAGATCGATTTTTTTATGCATATTCAAATTCTTATATCAAAAGTAACAGCCCACAGAAGAGAGCACATGCATTTGTCTTAATGTCTCATTCAAAGTGATCAACAACTTTTCACTATTTTTCATTCCAGGCTATTTGCTTCCATGTTGCTAATGCTAATGTTCAGGAAAGATCGATTTTTTTGATGCATATTCAAATTCTTATATCAAAAGTAACAGCACACAGAAGAGAGCACATGCATTTGTCTTGATGTCTCATTCAAAGTCATCAACAACTTTTCACTGTTTTTCACTTCAGGCTACTGTCACCCTTCATCCATGATGTAGGAAACCTATAATATTGATTTAGTATTTTGCTTATGCTGCTGTTCAGAAAAGATATCTCTGTTTTTAGTTGTTAATGTATTAAACTTTTGCATCTTTTTCGTTTGCAAATCTGCAACGGTCAAATTGTTTTCTGAATCCACGCCTGTGCTGAACTGCTAATTTTTCTTTTTTAATTTCATATAGTATGTTGCAAAATCGTTGACGACGTTTATTGAGCATGAAATTATTTGAGAACACTTTAGAATCTATGATTCAGTTTCTAAAAAACCAAAAATTAATAAAAAATTAATCACTTTTATCACTTAAAATCAAATTAATCACACACAAAATTGATTTAATCACGAATCAATCACTATTGATTATTAATCTCGTACACCATTTTCAGAAGTGATTTGCCCCTCGGTTGTAATCACAAAAATCTTTAAACTGCAGATAGAAATTGAGGCTTAATTCTTAGCATTTTAGGAAGTTAATGTTAAAGTAGTATCTAGACAGCGATTTTGATCACTCATATCGGTCACAAGTTGGCGTTCAGCAAACAAGTTTTTAGCACTTTGATAAAATCACATAATATAAATAAGACAATTTTAATATGTGATAGAATGTAAAACATCGCCTTCTTTTTTTTCATATGTTTTACCTATATGTCAAAGAATTTCACAAAAATCCTGAAATCAAATTCAACATTAGTCAAAGACATTATTCGTTTGGATCGATTCATCTTGCGCAAAGAATTGCATCGATTAATGCATTGTTTGCAATATCGTTTTATTTATGCAGTTGCCTGTCTGGTGTACATTGAAAAGGTAGCTTGGTTAACGTACGAATTAATGATAGGCCCGTGGCAACAGCTCTTTAAACATTATATACAAAGCTGTGAACATATCAATCTACGCGATTCGGTTTTGCAATGACATTCTAAGTTTAGTTCGGGTACAAGCTGACAGGAGATATGAAGATAATTCTTGCTATCGCGTCAATTTTTCTTTGCGTTTGTGAAACGACAACAGAAGACGCTGCCCCAAAAAGGGTTCTCGTGCTTGGAGGCAACGGGTTTTTAGGCAGCGAAACCGTTGAAAACTTAATGGACAATTATTATGAGGTTACGATTCTGAATCGAGGTAACAAATACTTCGATTCCGACAAGCGAATTGATGCGTATGTAAAACACAGAATTATCTGTGACAGAGACACACTAATCCGCAAAACCTGTCCGACGCTAGCAAAGTCCGGCAAATACGATGCAGTTATCGACTTTAGCGCGTATACCCCCATGCAAATGGAGTCAATGATTGACGCGTTAAGGGGAAAGACATCCCTATATATTTACATAAGCACAGATGCAATCTACGAAGTCTGCGAGAAGACACACAAAAACCGGACTACTGAAAAGGACGGGATAAGGCCAGAAGAACGAACATTGAGAGACAAGCTTGCAAGTAATAGTAAATATGGCGACCAGAAGCTTGCATGCGAAGAAGCTTTGAAAGAACAACGGGAGAGAGGTGGCTTTCCATATGTAATACTGCGATTGGCGGATGCAATAGGACCACGTGACACGACAAGTCGGCTCTGGACGTATCAAGTCTGGGTGAAACTACATAAGGCGTTGAACTTACCAATACATTTGCCAGAAGGAATTGAAAACAAAACATTCAGCTTTGTTTATTCAAAGGATGTTGCAAAGGCTATTATTGAAGTTCTAAAAAGTGGGAAAGAAATCCACGACAAAACTTTAAATCTAGCAATGAACGAGCCACTGACCCTCGGGTATCTCCTCAGGGGAATATCGAAATACCTTGACGTAGGAGATTTATTGCTTAATACCAGTGATACCAATGCCTGGTATAGGTTTCCTACTACAGATCTTGGACCACTAGATACCTCTCTGGCGAAACATTTGATCAACTGGGAACCGACTCCATTGGATGTGGCATTGAATGAAACGTTCAGTTTCAACGAAGACGCCATGTTGGATCCAGTGTTTGTTAAGGAAAGAGAAATAATGCTTGCAGGTTTTGTTGAGGACATCTTGATTGAAGAGATGCAAGACGATGATATACTGGAACGAACGCTGGTTGATGCATATGGTCCAGCAGTTCTCGAGGGAATTGATCTTGGCCTGGAATTTGACCCGGAACAACCGAAGATCGAAGAAGGAGAAAAGGGTGCCGGGAATGGAGACTATATTAACAGGAAGGGCATGTCCGTTGTGAAGGAGCATTGTGACAAAAAAAACATGCGATAGGCCATAATGTTTTTTTTAAATGTTGGCATAGACTTGCGATAGGCCATGAACGAAAGGTGAACTAGTGTTTACTGGAGACTGTAAATATATCTTTCAACAAAATATAAGGAGATATCAACTTAAATAGCACTCACAAGCACTTAGACTTGCTTAAAATTTGATTGCTACGTAGCCTAAGAAATTTTTGGAAAAGTCTTGCAGCCATTTCAAAGAATCAATGTGGTAAAAACGGAATTCATATGTACACAAATGTGTCATTAAATCTCAAACGAATTTTGCTGTTTTTGCGAACAACTCGCTATAACCGAGACAAAAAATACACTATTTACATGTCGATTTTGTTAATTCTTGATAGAATATACTTACCACTATCTTAAAGCTATTACGAACAGGCATCATAGTTTTGTAAATAATCAGTTTGGCATTCTATTATCCAAGCGCTATGTTTTGAAACTTTAGAAGCTTCTTCTTTGAATTGTCACCTTACCAAATCTTCTCAATTTAGAGCAATGCACAAAGATTTGTAAAAGAGGCAAATTTGGAAGTTCGACTTTTTATTCTGATCCAGAGTTAGCTAACTAACTAACTAACTAACTAACTAACTAACTAACTAACTAACTAACTAACTAACTAACTAACTAACTAACTAACTAACTAACTAACTAACTAACTAGGTAACTAACTAACTAACTAGGTAACTAACTAACTAACTAACTAACCAACTAACGAACTAACTAAGGCCCTAATATGCGTTGTCAACATGATGGAAAAATATTAAAATTTTTTTTCAAGATTTTGAACATGCAAATAGCTACTATAACTGTTTTTAAGTAATGATTAACTTTTCCAGGACCTCGTATGTACCAATGTTAATTTTATCATAGAAACGATGAACCTAAGGTACAGTACCTGATAATTATCGACCAATGAGACGAGACAACCAGAGAATATCGCAAAACAAACAACCTGATCTTTGGAAATAATAGCCTACGTCGTAGAGCCCCCTTCCAAACGAAGGTAGGGTCTACGAATTAATGAGGCAAAGCTTGCTACAGGCCGCTCACAAATTCTGGAACTTAATTTATGCGAGGGCATTGATGCTTGCATAATTAAGGACATGCAAAACAAATCAATTGGTGCTACGATCAGTTGTGGCGGAGTTTGATGAAACAAAATTCGCGTGTATATCTTTGCAAGTTGCGTTTCAAAACACAAGATATATCGATCAACATCTGCATTCGCCGCCATTAGTTCCTTTCAATTGACTATGGTTCATTTAACACGTCATTGACATTCATTTAACACATACGGCTAACTCTTTCCGACTAACCCATTTAAGAAACGTTCTCAGAAGACCACTCAAAGAAGGAATATGGAGCAAAATTTGAATAAATGATGAAAAAGTGACCTTTTCATAACTTTTAGGGCAATTGAACAGTAAAAAGATTTAGAGCTCATGAGATATCACTCTTACGAATCATGCAGACGGTTCCTGTCGGAGCAGAACATTAGACGTAAAGAAATAACAAATCCGCTATTTATTGTATCAATATCAATGGAATTTAAAGCACCTAGAATATAAGAAGACACAAGATGCTATGTACATTGTAAATTGCATATTACAGATATACTATGCACTGTGAATATATCATCATATACCGAAATTGTTTTGTTTGCGTCTCTTTGATGGCGCCCAATGAGGGTTAGTCAACGAACTTTATGCAGGGATCCTCACCCGCAATTAGCTGCCCATTTCTATTCAGGTTAAATGCTTTGTTTATGGTTTCAGAAAACTCAATAGTTTTTGAAATTGTGGTAAAGAACTTTTCAGACCTTTAAATGTGTGAGCAACCACATTCCTTTACAATGAGGCATTTTTATACGTACGACCGTACACCTCGGAATTGTTTAGGCCAACCAAAACCGGAGGTCAGCAACCGACTCTGAATCGCTTCTTAAACAGCCAGCCAGCACACTAGAGATAAAACGTCGCAAATCTAATTAATTGCAAGAATCTCATGTTCTCAACAATATCTTCTAATTGGCCAATTCACTTCAGGTTTCTGTTCTCATCATCTTTATACTTGATGCGGCATCTCAAATATTTCGTGTGGTGTTTCGTTACTTTCCGACGAATTATCCTTACTTTCTGAAAGCTCTGGAATTACTTTCAAGATAAAGTTTGACACTTTTCTTCCGGATTTTGACTCTATCTCCGGCCTTAAATAGGTGTCCACTAACCCAGTGCATGGTCCATCTTTTAGAGTGAGCAGTGATTCGCGCCTCGAGCTGCCTGCACGTGACCTTCTGATAGTCTCCTTTGAAAAATCAAGCTCGTCGTAGTCCGGCGAGATGAATCCATAAAGGACCAGTTTGTAATACTTATAAACGACAAACGAGAAAAAGGCGTTTTTTGGCACGAAGCATAACACAAAAGTTAGGGCAATTAGCGAGAATACCTTTCTGTTGAAATAAGCAACAACGTAAAACAAATAGATAATTTGGATACCAGAAATGAGGACTGTTGAGATGATCCATAATAACAGCGCTCTTCTGTACATCCTGCCCTGTGAGACGACGCTGAAGAGTCCGAATAATATTGATATGAAGGAAACAATTTGGAACACCGTATATACATGAAGAAGTGCGACATTGCTGCTTGGAAATTCCGAGAATTTTGGGGAATGGGATACGGCCAGTGCGAAGGAGACAAGAATCTGCTGACCACTTTCAATCTGCAAATAAGAAAAAAATGTCTCTTAGATGCTACGTTGGAAATTGTGACGTCATTGATTGGTCCCCCGGTAAACTCTGTTGCTTACCCAGGGAGAGGGTGCTCAATATGAGAAAGAATAGGGGGTCCTCAGTGAAGAGGGCGTTTCATGAAGCGTCAAACTCCGGGTCGCGGCTTAGAGCCACTTGGTTTTAACTTCAAAGTATCAACAACGTTGTCTGGTACTAAACATTATAGAGCAGAACGGTCAGCAATAATCTCTAATAAGAAATATATTAATAGAAATTAGCTCCCTAAATATCTCTGGATACATCTCTATCAGATAGGCCTTATCTTTCAAAAAAATTAAAGGCGTTCAGACTGCTAATTGAAGCAGCAAAAAATATTATTTATCAACGATATGAAACATGTCTGCATCGCTACTTAATTTATTCCAACCCGAATGTAAACTCTGTTTATCTACCATTTTGACAAAAAAGTACCTGGCGATGTAATAGAGTAGAAGAAAATCGATCTACAGTTAAATCATGTATAAGGTTTTCAATTTTTCTGCTTGATTTAATTTTAGCAAAAGGATCTGATGAAAAGACTTGAGAAGTACTTTTTGATAATTAGAGCCAAAAAAAATCGCTGCTGTTTCACGCTTTTTTGGAAAACAGATATTTCAGAAGGGTATCAATTTTTTGTAAAACATTGCTTTTAAGTCCCTATTTAATAGCATATAATCCAGGCACGTAAATACTGGGGTGTGTGTGTGTTTGGGGGGGGTTGTGACCCCCCCCCAATCTTTCATCCAGTCGGAAAATTTGAGGACAGTCAAAAAATCTAAAGCTGTTGGTAGAAAGCTAGGTTAATCGGAAAAATTTGAATAATTTGTGAAAATTGAAGTTTTGACTCAAATGACCTTGCGAACTGTAGCTCAAAGAGAAGCATAATAAAGGTATTAGTTCAAAAGAAAATAGTTGTTTGGTAAAAGGCAGTCCTAAAATAATGAGAGGCGACGCAATACAGAAAAAACGAAGTTTTGTATGAAAATGCAAGTATTTTCAACTACATTCGTCGAAATGGGGATAGTGCGATAATCATTCCATCAAATTGCTTCTAAAAACGGGATACAAAATAGAATTTTTAAACAATATTTATCAGTAATGCTTGAAGAAGCGCAGTACATTTCCCATGACTTGTCAAGTACTTTCTCCGTTCGAGATCGACCGATGAAACATAGGCGGCGCCAGATGGAGAGCTGGGTGCTTCAGCCCCTCCCCACTTTTTTGCAAAAATGTGTTTTAAGCAAATAGAACGAGTAAAGGAAAAGATATAAAGAAAATTAACAATCCAACAAATTCGTTAGTTGCTTAATTTCCAAGGAATACGCCGAGGTCTATGGGGCCTCATGAAGTAATGAATTCAATTTTAAAACTTAAAAAAGAGAATGATTTAAAAATAACAAAATGTTTTAAACGATTGCAAGAAATTACCTGCAAAAAATATTCTGAAATGTATTTTAAGCTAATCTAAAAAGCGTTTTTGTGAAAATTTTCTGTTCGCTTCGCTCGCAGGGAAGCCACTTCTTTCGAAAATCCTTAAGGCCTCCGCCAACCTCCCGCCGGCCCCTTCAAACGTACCGCTAGCATAATGAGGGCCCCATAAAATAATAGGCATAAAATATCGTTAAGCGTTTTAGTGCTTTTTTCAAAAGATGGTCCTTTAGTCTAATAATTCTATCAACTCGAGCCCCCCTCCCCCACTTTGAATCTCTTGGCGCCGCCCCTGTGAAAGGCTAAACGACCCCATGATTCTTACTTGCGAGAAAGACATTTTGGAGAACGTAAATTTAGATAAGATAGTGGAACAATGGGCAAGTCGTAGAAGGAGAAAAATTGAAAATCTGATTTTTGGACTGTACGTATGTTTTGATGCACTAATTAAACTAATAGTCTTCATGTTTGATCTTCCAAAATCACGAAATCAAGAAACAAAATCACGAAATCAAGAAACGAAACGAAATTAAGGTTTTGTTGGTAAAAAACTATTAAAGTTTAGGCCCTCATGCAAAATTAGAATTGACCTTTGTCAGTTGGAAATTTTGAGCCCTTCACCCCCCAAATATCTGCCAATTTACATCCCTGCTATGGTCTACTCTACATCTAATTTTCGTAACAGGTTTTTATAAAATTCTCCCGCCAAAAAGGTGTATTCATTTCAAAATACAAACTATTTAAACCATTTTGAAGGCCGATTTTGAAGGAAAACGTGTACAAACCCCCGTGTAAACTTCATTTATGAATGAAAGAAAAACCTGGTTATTTTGATCAGTTAAAATAAATCCAGATTCGAAAGATACATTGTGGTTTTCAGCATTAATTTCACGGAAATTACTTTTCTGTAAACTAAATTCAATGAACATCAAAACAGTATTATTCTTCGATTGTGGTAAAAGCGCTTTATAAAAAGCCAGTTCAGATGAGGCAAAAGCGTGTTTAGCTGGCAAACCGAACCTGGATCTTTAGCGGTCAATTTTCCTCTATTGATAAACTTTATAATCCTGAAATCTAAAAATTAAGAGGTACTTTCAAAACAACTTGATAAGCAGTTCCTTTCAGTGAAGGGCGAACCTTTGATTGATAATAGCTCGAGCATCCTCGTGTTTTGAGGGAGTTCGATATCATAGACAGTTTCCGAGCAACTTGAAGCTTGAATTCTGCCTACAGATTGACGAAATGCATTTTGGGTCTAGTGGAAAAAACTAAGCTAACCCAAGATGCATTGCAAGGTACTTTATATTTAAAACAAATTAATTTTTGAGCCAAGAAAATAACGTCAAAATTGAATTGATTTTAGGTATGCAAAGGAAGACTTAATAATTTAGTTCTTCAAGACTTTATAAATAATGGTACAAGTTATATCCACTAGACCCAAAATGCAAGGGGTGTAGTATTTACCCCGTGTAGTTCCCATTGGACCATATGTCAGAATTGCAACTCCCCCACGCAAGGGCCATATTATATCATCAAATTTTTTACATTTAACTTCCCAGATCTTTCTATTCTGTGGACCATCTACTAAACCTAATGGCATTTGGCTCGTAAGCTCGTAAGCATTTGCCTGTTGTTCTCAATTGTTTTAACAAAGGCAAATCTGAATACTGATAAATTTTAAATTATTTCATTGCTAGCTTTTTCAAAGGGACTATCTCCGAGTTCGCGACGCCATAATGCAATTTTGTTGCTTTATAGCTACAATCCCGGACAAAAATGTTGAGACAAAATGCAATTTTTGTAGTTTTTTACTTTACCTTGTCCCTGTAAATTCGAATCCCCTTTTCCCCCCTGAAGCAATGTTGGATTTGTAGTTCTATCATTTCTTCTTCAAAATCATGCGTTCAACATTGAATTGGGGGAGGTGGGAAAGTTATTTTTTAAAGGAAAGTGAAAATATAAGCTTTTCTTGAAAAGTCTCAACCATTTTTGTCCGGGATTGTAGTTTCAATCCCTCAGGTGGGGCAAAACAGCGAAAAAATAATGGTGGGTAGAGGCTACTCTTCCACTTTTTGGCCAAAAATACTTTGGAATGAAAATCTGAATTTTATTGATGAACAATGAACCTTGTTTGAGCAACAAAGGAATTTACAAATCTCAAGGCCGCTATTTATTGTGGTTTTCGCCCCACTTGTATCATGGCGTCGTGAACTCCGATATGGTCTTTTGTCATGCCTTAAAACTCATACTTTGTCTAATTGTTAAAAATTGAGATTGGAAAATCTTTTAGACACTGGTATCCTGAATATGCGATCAGGATAACTTATTAAAAGGAAACATAAAAACGACAAAGAGTGAAACCTTTTTTTAAAGTTTTTGAAGTTTGTAGATATGAAATTCAAACATTTTGCAGAGTTAAAATTGCATGCAATCCATACTGTAAATTGTTTAATATTCATGAACAGAAAAGAGGTAAATGTCGTTAGATTTCTGTGCAGTCATCAATTAAACTGAACATGCTCAAGCTCTTTGTGCTCTCGTGTGTGGCGTTGAGAGTTCATTAGATTGAGAGTAATCCTTATATTAATTTGTCATTTCATTCGGTAGGTACTTGTATTTGTAATTTGTATTTGTTTCTACCTAGCATCCGAAGGTAGTTTTTAGGACACTGAGAAGCTTATGCTTGTCAAGCAGTGTCCTGGTCCTTCCTCTCGATGTGACCGCACCTCGTGATTCCTATGCCTGGAATTACAGAGAGCTGCGAGTCGGGTATAATAAATATGACTTTTGCGAGTCGGGTAGAATAAGCTTGACAAGACATATGCGGCAAAAAGAAACCGAAGGCAAAACGCCGTAAGTTTGAAAAGTATGTATGCATGTTTTGAGGTCAGAGCTGGGCAAGATTGCCTTGTGGAAGGAGTCTCAGAAGACACAATAATGTCTTGTAAATAAACAGATAGAAAGCAAAACAGAGATAATCGCAAAGAGACAAAACACAGACTTGCTTTGACGTGGTTTCGCTTCATGGCCGCAAATGACTATTTTTATCCCTGTGACTCCCTACGTCAAGGGCGTGTTGGTCAGGTAAATTGAATTTTAAGATAAGATGGCAAGCTATCAATATAATATTCTATTCTTGATTTAGAAGAATTCTCGATGTTTGAAAGAGTAAGAAATAAACACAAGAGCTGTTAAAACATCGTCAAGATCTTAAAATGAATGTCATTAAGTGGTAGCTGACAAAATGATGTCAAAAACCATGCTAGGGTTCCTATAGCAACGAGAAAGTGCAAGGGCTCAAGAGAAACACATCCTAATGACAACGAGGTTTTAAGCGACGAGTTGAGCTTTTATTCAGAACGTTTATTTTACCCTACCAAGGGCATGGCGTTTTAGCCCGCAAGAAAAATACCACTCTTTTTCAGGGCCTCCGACGAAGGGCCTTGGCCCCCCCCCCACTTTTTTGCAAAACAATAGTTTTTCTTCAAAATCTTTTGTTATGGGTGTTAAATTTTCCCTTGGCCCCCCCACTTTTTAACCTTTGTCGGAGCCCATGTTTTTGTGAGGTAAAAGGCCTACGTCGGATCTGTTAGATAATGAAACATTGTTGCCACATTGGCCACATTGTTAGATAATGAAAAAAGTAGTTCAAAACCTAGTTTTAATTGTTCCAGCACAGGTTGGTTGTAATTCAGTCCTTTTTAATCTGACTGTAAGATTTTAACATTCCCCTACCCTATTGCTTTCATGCAGATTATGAAACATCATAAAAACCAACCCTTCAAAATTTCTGAGGGGCATCTTCCCTCAGTTCCACACTCTGTTCGGTCATGGTGTCATGGTGATCCAGGTTGAAGCAGCATCTCCCTCATTTTTTACAAAATCATATTTTACTACATAGGTTTTTGGTACCGCAAAATTTGGAGATGGCACGAAATAGAAAGAAAGATAGCACACTGAAGCACTTTTCGTCCGACAGAGTATAAACGTCGGGCAAAGACCGAATGTAGCCAGTTTTTCGAGGCGTAGATAGAAAACCACGTGGGAGGAGGCTATTTCGTGCCAGTGCCATCATTGAAGTGCTTGGAAATAGAGAATAACAAATATTGGAATTGTGAAATTGTGAATAGTGAAATAAAATAGTGAAATTGGTCCATAGATTTTCACGTAATGATGTCACAAAAAACTTTTTTCACAATTTTTGAACTTGAATCCGATAAACTGAATAAGCATCATGAAATGTGCAAAATCAGTAAAATGTGTTGCAAATGGGCTAAGATGTGGTCACGTGAGCACAGGCTCCATCAAACCATTGTAATTTTGTCTCTGCTCATAACTTAATGCCAAAATAACAGGAATCCGTTAGCAAATTTCAAATTTTCTATTCGCCATATCTCATCCAACTTTTGATACAATTAGCTGATTTTACACTTTTAGAAGTATTTTATGCTGTTCTTTTATGTTATGTGATCAAATTCAAAACCTTTAAAAAAATAATTTTTTGTGACGTCACATTTAAAACTCTGTTACACTCGGATTTAAATTCGCACAGATCAAAAATATCTCTTAAAGGCAATCTGTCACGACGTTGATTGATTATAAGAACAAAGAGACTTTTATTGTTTCCAGTCCCCCTTTAATTTATCGCATTGTAAAAAATATGGCGGAGTGCTGGAATCGTGTTTAGGCTATTGTTCCAGCTATAGCTCTCGTTAACCAATCCACAACGAGACAGATTGCCTTTAACTTCGTATAGATCAAAAACATCTTTTAACCTTACTGAGTCATTTTCTTTCCTTGATGGCGTCATGGTAACAGAATCCAATATCAACTTGTAGGTCAAATCACAAAAAACCCACATAAAAATAACAGTCTACAACGGTACATAATTATCTACAGATCCAATTAGTGGCCCAATCAAATTAATACTGGCTTCTGAAACAGAATCTTGCAAACAGGGGCGTTTAGTTGATAATAATTGTCTATAGTACTCGTAATCCGTGTAACAATGGGAGAAATAACTAAAGATGTACTTCTCTCTTCTCCAAATAGAGTCAAACAGAATGGAAAGTTACGCACAATATTACCCGCATAAACTGAGACAAATTTTCAATTCAAGTGGAGTAGACCCACTAAACGTCTTCAGAAGGGCCTTGCCCTCTCCTTAACTCTACGCAAGTTTTTACCGCCATGATGGTGATTTTGGTGAATGAAAATCATAGAAACAAGGAAATGATTAAGATTAACACGGGTTTATCGTTGCCTCTGCGATGGCGTACCCACGGCATTACTATTGTCATTGACACAGACAGGTTATAGAAATGTGCTATTTGATCAGCATAGTATTTATCTTAACACATTCATGTAAACACAACTCTTACGAATGCAAAGATAAAGCCAATGAAAAGGATAGGGAAGAGTAAGGAGTCTTGTGGGAGCCCTCAAGCATGAAATACAAAACAATTCATTCAGCATTGTTTAATGCGACAGGCGTTACGCAATTATGTGGTGAATTGATCGTTGCAGGACCCTCCATCTTAAAGCTAAGAGAAGGCAGGGTTCCAATACCAAACCATGCCATTGAAAAGATTTTGTAAAAATATGATTACCGCATCTTTAAAGCTGCTGAAATCTGATATGGTCTTCTAACATTAAACTCCCAGGGGTCCTCGATCACCATTCACCACAAAGTTACAATGTCTTGTTTTGCCAAGGGGACCATAGCCTACGGGAGAAAGGAAAGCAGGTGGGGCATAGTAAAACGGGGGGCTCCTTACCCTAAACTAAACTTTTCCCCCTAGTGGCCCTGATTTCTTTCCTTAAGACACTGGGAAAACCAGACAGTTTGTTCACTTGGATAATAAGTTTTAGAACCAAGGTCAAACTACATTGGCTTGATAGAGGAGAAGCTTGTTGCCGTATCTCAAATCCAACATTTCCAGTCGAATTTGCACGTTGGTTATAGGAGGGGTATTCTTAGGGTATCCTTTCAGGTTATATGGTTATATGTACAAAATGAAAAAAATGAAAAAATAGATTTTTGTGACGTCATCATTTTGCCAATCTTTACGTTCTAAATAAAGATGAAATCGTACTGGCTTTTCAAACTCGCTTGGAAGAAACTTGAAATGTAGGCGCTTGTTGTGACTGTTTAGCGATAGGGGTGGAGAATTTTCACTCGCTAATTGATTATCCTGAGTCGCCGATTAAAGGGAAGCGATATCTTAATGACCATTTAATATTTATTGAATATCAATCCTTGTTGCACGTCCCATTGGGCCATTTGCGTTTTATATTTATCAGACAACGAATGCTATTCACGATTTAAAGTTCATCCTAGATTAAAGTCTATATGCCTATTTATCAGAGAGTCTTATTTCAACGGATCGATCAGAGGAATTGGGTTAAGGTGAGCTTTTCAGATATCGACAGAAAGGATGAAAATTGGATTAAAAAACCAAGATTTTTGCAACGAATATGACACACCGTAGATTTACAATGAACTAACCGCAAATCACAACACGATGATATTCTATAAGATATTACTCACTCCACTACAAAAGAGCAAGCTGTTGATTCCTCAAATTAATTACTAAATGCATTCAGCACAGGCATAGGTGGGCCAACATTGAGATAAAAGAAAATGTCCTCTACATACTTCAAGGGCAGACCACGTAGAGAGAATCGAATGGAGCAACCTTCCACAGGTAAATGCTAGCCTTCAATAGACAAGCCTGCCTCCATCGAGAGAGCTTGATGTTTTTCCTTCACTAAAAACAGCACCGAAAACTGCAAGGCTACCATGGCTAGAAACTGTGACAGGAATTTACAGGAGGGGGGGAGGGGGCAGATGGATTTTCGGTTGGAGGGGCACCTGCCACTTGTAACTTAAAAGGCGTTTAATGGCTTTGTTATTACCCCGAATTTGGAGGGGGCCCATATAAAGCTCTATTTTGATTCAAAACAAGGCGGGAAATGGTTAAATTGCTATTTGGAAAATGCGAAATATTTGATTTACTAATTCGTTCGTTGCTTTTAATTTGTGCTGTTTGGTTGTTGATAATTTATAGGCCTATAGCAATGCGCTCAGTGAAATTGAAAAATATTACAAAATAAGCTGAACGAAGCGAAAAGCCAGCCTAACATGTAAATAAGACTTTTGATTAAAACAATGAAATATGTTTAATTGTGCAAAAATCAAGAAATGAATGAAATTCGTAATAGAAAAGGAAAATTCATTGGATTACAACTTTCAAAGTTGATTTATTTACATTTATTGAATTAAATTCTGATCATTTTAAGGGTTATATTTTTCATTCATTTCTAATTGAGTCAGGTCGTGTAATTTATTCAGGGTAAAGGTTTTGAATAAAGGGAAATGAATTGTGGTGTTAGTGAAGAAAAGCAAAACCGATAAAGAAACACGGGGATGCATGTTTTCTTATTTCTAATTAACCTTTCTCTCTTTAAATCCGTGTAAAGTTTTCAACAATTTTAAATTTTAAAGATTTAAACACCAACGAAAAGAAAATTCGAAACAGCTAGCAAGTCTGGTTGTAACATGGTCTTTCATTAGGAATTCATTTCGTGGGAATTCATTTATTTTTTGGCTTATTATGCTGTGAAATGACCAAAATCTTTTTAAACGTCAAATTTTTTAATAACAAAATTTCAAGTGATTCTGTCTTCAGAATTGCTTGAGGGCGCTATTTTGGGTAGTCTTTTGGAGTATATGGTCCGAACAGAAGGTTCCTTCTAAAGGTGCCACTAAAGGTGACAATTTGTTTAACAAAGTACCAACAATTCGTCCCAAGAGACATTCACTCCTTTGTTGATCAGTTTCAAAGCTTACCTTGGTCCCAAGAGTAATCCGTTGCAGAAAATTGACAAATTAATTATGGGTTCGATGTTATCATATGCTTCTACGATTGATTGTAAAGTCAACGTTTATTGAAAAGTCCTGCCTAAAAACCTTGAAAATCAAACATTTTTCTTAAATTTTGATATACACATGTTTAATTATGATTAGAAGAGGATAATTTAAAAAACCTCCTCCATTATATTCGACGACTTAGCGGAGATGCTTTTGAAAGTAATGATCAATTAATTCACCATTGCTTCTTGCGATGCATAACGGGACAAGCGACCTCAATGACACAATTTAGCGAGATGAGACATAAGCCCAGATCAGAGCAATCAATTAAATGTACTGTATTTGACAGTGTCTTTCAACAAACAACTCCATGCTCGCATGAAGCACGAGTTTTGTTTCTAGTATCGCCTTACACTTCTGGTTTGCGACTTCAAAGCAATTAAAGGACTAGTAATAAACAAAATCGAGTTAAAGCCTTACCATGCCTGTTATTGCTAAAACAATCACTCCAATACGCAAGTCACAGATTAAACAGCAAGTTTCTCTTTGCATGCCTACATTGGACATCATCTGCATAGCTCGACAAAACAAACATAACGAGAAAAATCACGCGGCCGAGAAGGATCCAAGTTTGTAGGACAACATTAGTTGACGGTTATGCAGACATTGTTTGTTATCGTTCGTTATCGTGTGGAAATAGTTTTGGTAGAATAGAGATTGGATCTTTTGAAATGCGGCGACAAATCAGGGGGTAATGCACAGTATTTTCCTTCTAGAGTCCTTTGGGGAGATTTGTGTTACATAAAAAAGAGCCCCAAGAGAATAAAGAGCACCAAGAGAACAATAAGCCCTTAGGTAGCCCCAAGCAACGCTTTGAAACATACAAAGGGGGCGGGGGAGGGGGGAGGGGTATCGAGAAGGGTTTGAGAACTGACAGTGTCAATTTGCGTGCCTCTTTTGACTTTAGAAACGTCGAAGGGCAGTTCAATTTTGCAAATAACGTACGAAATTTCTACCAAACAAAAAGATTTTCAGAGATTCTCTGATGAAGCAATAGGATTTTTACCAAATCTTTTCGAGATTTTCATAGAGCCATTTTCCCCTCGAGAAACTTATGGCTTTTCTTGCAAATTTCTCCTTTTAAAAGAGTTCCTTCCTTGCTAATTTCTCCTAACGTTGATCATAATGTAGAAAACAGCAATTCGATTGGTCTCAAAACAGAGCAATGTCTTATTAATTATTTCTTAGACCCATATCAGCCCTATCCAATCCATTTTTCGAGTCAGTGCCCGAATATTGAAGCATTCCATTACCTACAACCTGGGGCAATGTTAAGCAATCGAGGGCCAGATATGTCGCCTTGACAGGGGTGTAAACATTTTTGGAATGTAAACATACGATGGTTTCATGGGCTAAATGGAGTGGAGGACCTAAAAATGGCGTTAAGTTCTTTCAGTGTTTTGTATAGAATTCCAAGTACAGTAGACAACAACAGTACAAGGAAAGACATACGTCAGTTTGAGAGATTTATCTCCTTGTATTTCATGCTTGGAATTAAAGCAAACATGTTAACGACCACTGAAATATGAGACTGAATAAGGCGATGAAAAATTGCACTCAAGGCCATTTCCTGTAAGAAACCAATTCGGGAGATTTAATATAATCGCATAGTTTTCGATGCAGAAACATTATAGGGGAAAATAATCGCAATAAAAGCGTTATATTTTCAAAGCGTTACAGAATACCGCATTGTCCATAGGTTTCTACGAGTCTCTATTAACTGTATTTCTGAAAGCTGCCACTTCGCCTTGTCCACTACCCCTCTTCATGAAGTAAGAAGGGATCTTTATTCCGACTAAGTTACACAATCTTAAACAAATATCTAGCTATATCTTTTACTAAGGTTGCTAACTACATTAACCAAACTCTGCAATACATTGTGTGAAATCAGAAACTGCTTTCTGCAGGTTGAATGGATTAATTTTCCAGAATGGGTTGTTTCGTTAAATAGTATTTGAGGAAATCAATAATTTTCAAATGAATATTTAGAAAACATGCCAAAAATGTAGAATGTTGACGTAACAAAGCAAAAGAGTTTTTCTGTATATGTTTCTGTTTAGACCATTTTAAAAACAGCTTTGAGCGATTTCTTATATAACACGTAGGCGCATTTTTACAAGAGTGTTCAGCTTTGAATTAAAGGCTTAATTTAACCAAATGCACTATATTTCCAATAACGAAGAATTCCCACAAACAATTGACAAAAACAGCTAAAATAAGTCTTAAGATATAACAACTAAAGTATGCTGCTAAGAAAAGATACAATTATTTGTTTATTTTTTTTATGTATTAATTCTTATACTTTTAATTCTAAGCTCGCTTTTCATAACTTGCTTAACCTTGCTTAAGTTGAAAACTTCCAGAGAGTATATTTTACACTGCTGACCCTCCTAATGCCATAATTGTATCTTTGGATTTCCTTTAGATAATTTGTAATTTCAGAATCATATTCGTGCTGTTGTTGACACATCGAACATGAATTTTGCAAGCATTCAATTGTATAAATAAATTATGAGTTTTCAGTTTGCTTTGGTTGTAAATTTTTCTTAGGTGAATAAACATGGCATTTGTTGTGAGACGGTTAGTAACTTAGTCAACACCGCAAATCGATGCAATCCAATATAATATGAAGAAATCCTTTATGGAAAGCCAAAATATTAAAACTAGATCATAAGTAAGCTAATAATTCACCCAGGCATGTAGGGCTTTATCAAAGTAAAAATAAATTATATCTGGACTGGTTTCGTCTGTTAAATTGAGGCAACCATCTGACATTTTGCAATGTTTGGTAACTGATCTTCACGAGGGGCAAATCACTGCTTAAAATCACGTACGCTCTTAAAAATAATCACACTTTAATCACAAATTAATCACTTTAATCACTCACTCGTGATTTTTAATCTCGTACATCATTTTCAGTAGTGATTTGCCCCTCGGATCTTCAGAGGCTTCGGGGTGGGGAGCGGTACATTTTGTTCGTCGGCACATTAAGGATTTTTGCCGAGAAAAAGATGGAATTTTTGCACTCTCTCTGCAATCTTTCTGCAACAATTGTAACATATTGAAATGTTTGTGTAGTTGAACTTCAAAGTATGGCACTAGATCATAAAGTTTGAAAAAGTAACGCATAAAAGCAGCATGTAAGAGTATTTATTCTTTGACCACATTTATCCATGAGCGAAGCCAACAATCTTTTTTCGGAGGGTTACAGAAATGACTTTTGAGGACAATAAAAGCGTGTCTCGCTCTTTATGGGTGTGGTCTCAAGTTAATTAATCTTATATGCTTCTTTGTGTGTTTCTATTTCAAAATTCATACTTTAGTGCCATACTAGGAAAGTTCAACTGCTACAGAAATGTTAATATGCTACAACTATAGCAAAAAGGTACAATTATACGACAGAGTGAGAAAACGTCTTATTTTACGTGGCAAAACCCTGTGGTACAGCGCCCCCATAGCCCCCTTTAGCGATGCGCCTGATTTTCAAGCCACAAATGCGATAATACCATCCACATACATAAGTATTTGCCATTACTTGCAATGGTGTGCATGCAAAGCAAATAGCCAAGGACTCAAATGTGACACATGTGGGACCTCTATTTCATTGTACCATCAAAGCTTATGGCTTGCAGTTTCTTTTCCATAATGATGTAGTCCACTTTATGAATTCAAAGACTTGAATACGACCACTAGGTAAGTCGTGGTATAGGGGTGGAAGACTTTTGAAGACAAATGGAAAGTTTTCTTACCCCGTTCACTAAATACAATAATATTTGAAACCCCGATTCAAAATACTGAAAGAACGTAATGCCCAGATCCCTGGCAGGTACTGAACTAGCTCAAAGGGGGATCCAGTGTTTACATTCCATATCTTCCCTCAAAACATCGAACATACGTCACATCACTCTTTCCTCCCCCCGGACAAGAGACATATCCCCTTATCATTAGTTTCAAAGACCACACCAGTGTATGTGAATTCTAATCGGAAATACGAAGCAATTAGAAAGAAAATGAGCGATAAAAAGAAAACAAAGGGGTCTAACCGTATGGAATGTGCTGGCTGTGCTAATTCAGGGTAAAAACAGGGTAAAGATAACGGTTCCTATCGTAAACAACTTATTCACGACAATTCAAGAGTTTCATTCAGCCAGACTGTTATACATATGGCGCAAGTTATGTGCACTTTCTTGCCTACTTCGCCGTCTAGGAGACTCCAGTTCTACCATTGATATTGATTTTACATAGCTCATTTGTTTTGTTTATCCGATCACAGCACTTGAACAAGGGAGGGCTGAAGAAATCAGCGACGAAATCCGCGACGAAATCCAAATAGGGTGGACACGTTCTGTTGCTCGAACACAATGGAAATGCTGTTGTTGCAGATTGGCTACGAATAACATTCCAAAAGCTAGTGCCAGACCCCTTTATGGCGACCGGACTCTATCGCAATTAGGACATCGACGAGATGCAAAAGTTAGATCTTTCATCATATTTTTTTATTTGTGCAGAAAGCGAACGCTCAAAGCGACATACAGAAAGCGAACGGGCTGGTCAGCATTTCTCACACAATTTATTTATTTTGCCACAGTATTGTGTCCGTATGATAGACCTATGAGGCAGATCATTTCTCACACACTTTTTTTATAAAGAACCTATAGTAGCCCGTTATCAGGCAGGATAGCAAAAATATATAAAATAACGCACGGAATTTTCAACTTGTCTTGAGGCAGAGAGGACCAAAGAGACAAGACTCGTATCAAACACAATCGAACTTCTTTCGTAAGCACTGCGCACCAGGCAGCTAAATTCTTCCACCAAAAAGCCTCCCTCTAAAAACTACTAAAGCATGTACGTAAGACCCTAAACCAATAAAAATGTCCTTTACGCAATAAAGAAACATTAATGATGACCAACTGAACAAATTTCCCGAAGTAAAGTCATTGCCAGATGTTGTCAACAATCATTTGATGGTCTTCTTCAGCAATGTTGCAAGGTTATTAAGTCTTGCTTCTTTTTATTTTAAAAAGGAGCCAGGATTTTGTCGTCTAGCCGTTGAGAAAGATCTCCCCGCAGATACACTCGTTTCTGCGTTTGACACGCAGAGGCTCACAAACAGTTACCACTTTGCCTATGGTACGAAGTTTTGCAGGCTTGAAATTTGTAATTCTCTTCAGAATATAGTCGAAACATACGCCTTCATTCTCTCTAAACAACAATTTGAAGAGCGACAGTTTAGCAGTGAGTGATTATATATCGACACATTTACCGTAATGATAAAGTATATAAGATTGACATAAATATTGATTACAACAATTCCATATTTGAATGTTTAACCTATTATTGCAAAGAAGGGGGGGGGGTGAGGGTGCTAGGCCAATGGCTGTGCAGTCCTTGAAAGTCGTTCCTTTTAAAAACCGCCTTCAGGATATTCAACCTGGCCAGAAAATTTTCGGTAGAAAAGGGGAGGATAAGGGAAATTGACCACAGATACCATCCAGTTGCCATGCCGCTTTAATGAAACGCAATTGCATTTGAAAAGGCTAGGCATTTAACTGGAAGTTGACGTCTACCATAACGGCAGGTTTCGGAAACTAAGCATTTTGACAAAGACTAATGGAATTAAAGACACGTGCAGGCTACTATCGAGTGAAAATATTGAGTTTATTCTGTCAGATAATATCAATTAATATTTACATTGGATCTCAAATATTATCCCATTTTGGCTAGGTGTCTTTGCAAAGGATTTAAATAAATTAAAGTTGCTTTTGACAGTGAATGGAACATTTCAAAAGAACAAAAAAGGTGTCACTTTGCCTTGTTATGCCTTGAAAATCTACAGTATTGCTGAAAAATATTAAACTATTGTATCAAAATATTCAAACTTCAATTATCCTGGATTTACTGTAAGTTAGGCTTGGCCAAGGATAAAGTTGAATGAACAGAAAACGTGCACTGAATAATCGAAGAATCACTCGTCGAAATACAGACGAAACTACGAGTATGGAATGGAAACAGAAGTTTTGTAGAGTACCAAAGTGATTACGTCACAGCATATATTTTTAGAATTTTTCAGTTTTGATCCTATAGCCTAGGAAGGTGTCAAGAAAAATACCTCCTAATGAACATAGGTTTTATAAGATAGAAGAGCTGCACTTTTTCTGGTAAAATGTAGCGTTTATCCACGTCAGTTACACAGGCACTCCTCCTGCCGATATGCGAATAAATTGACATGTACTTGCTATGGTTTTTTCCCAAATTTATCAAATTATCAATCTGGCAAATGAAAATTTTGTGGGTGGTAATAAAATGTGAAAAATAGCCCTAAATCTAGCGGCGAAGCAAGTTTGTTGTCAAATTCTTGAACACCTGATTGGCCAATTTGGTATGGAGAATTTGAATGTAATCAGAACTCTCATTGGAACCTATACTCTCCAAAGGTGCAAAACCAGTCAAAGTTATTACGAATTGGCTGAGATATGGTCACTTGAGCACAAACTCTTGCCCCATCAAACATCTGTAATTTGGTCTCAGTTCATAACTTTATGAACCAGGCCAGAATAACAGTGACCTGTTCGCAAAGTTAAAATGACTATCTAGGAAATGTTGTTACACAAGGATAGTGCCTTTGTCTTTTTTTGTTTAGACAAAGTGTCTCACAGCAATAAAAACGTCATTGTAAAGCGCCTGGCCAAACTACAACATGTTCCAATTTCGAAACGGGACAAAGTTCTTGGGCTAGCTGGGCGTGGTCATTATCCGATCTCAAAATACTGCTTGATGATTGTAGAAAATTAAATTTTCTCTGGTCAATAATGTTCAGATAATTAAGGAGGCTGATTTTGTTTTGGTATGAATGAATTATGGGTAGGAATTCTCAGCGTACGAGTAAGAATAATCGGTTGAAATTATGAGCAGTTTTTTTGTGAGAAAAAAAAACAGAATAAGACCTCAATGCAACACATAAACACGGCTGTCCGTGTAATCCAAAGCATTTTGCATTGTATCTGCAACAAACTTACGTGCATCCCCCCCACTAAGACGGTAAAAAAGTAATGATCGCCTGGGGATTTACAGAATTTTTTATGATTTCTCTAGGCAATTCAAGATCGCTTTCGGGAGATCCACGTTTATTTTACGTCAAGGAACTAAGATGAAAGTGTAAATAAAACAGGAAATTCAAACATTTGAATAAATTATTCATGAAATAACTGCAAACAACAGATTTGATGAAGATCAAGCTTTTTGTTAATATCAATTATATATTAGAAACATTAACGAAATGAGGCTCACAATTCTTTACAGAATACAATCATAAATATGTCCAAAACAACGAATTTACAATTAATTGATTTCAAATTTAAGTATTAGACAATGAAATTTAAGATATTATAAAATAAACAACAATTTTTCAACCCAATGACAAAAAATATTATCAAGACGCAATACCAAGATAATTAAAGCTTTATTCGGAAATATCATTAAGAAAATAAGATCAATCTCTTATGAATTTAGGCCATGAAATTTAAAGGAAAAACAGTATTCATTGGAGGTATTTTATTTTCTGATATTTTTGCTTGTCTCAAAGTTATCAAACAAATAGAAAACATAAATCTACCTAAACACGTTTCCGGCATGGCCACCTTTAAGATGGCCATCCAAACTGCTTGGAGGAACCTCTGACAGGGATATCGATTTCATTCAAATGTAACGACATAAAAACGAAATGGCTTGTTTTGAGTTTAGCAAATTGCCATTCAAAACAGCATTTTCAAAAAGATGACCTTAGCATGACCTCATTTTAAGTTTGGGTCCAACTTCGATTTGTTGAGAGATAATTGCCCCGTCATATACTCGCTGCACTGCGAAGAAACGCTGATTTTATTTGAGAAGCTAAACAGCATGCACTTATCTTACCCTCTTAACAGATGAATCGATTAACGGTCTTATAAATACTTCTGTTGAAACATGAAGTATGAAAGAACTAGGAAAGCACTTTGTCACGGAAAATCTTAGATTAAAAGCTATGCGAGAAAGTTTGATATCGTTCAAGGATTAACATCATTTAACCTTAGCATTGCATAACGGCAATTCAAGCAAAACAAAAATCTACTTCAATTCCACTACTCAAAATTAAAACCGTGTTAATCCTGGAAGTCTTACATTGCACATTAATAAAACATGTAAAGACAACAGGATTTTCAAAGACAACTAATAGATGGTGCGGGAAAATAACTTAATAAAACACTTTTCTTGATCTTAAATGTCATAAATTTTGTATTTTGTCGAAAATCTACTCAGATTTGGCATCGGGACGCAAGCGAGCAATTATGAGGAGAAAATAACATGGCTTATTCGTTTTGTTTTCAATAATGAGGTAGAAGTGATCGAAATCAAAGAAAACCAAAAGATCGATCTTATGACAACATGGTTATTTTAAGTTGCAGGAACAAATATGGTCATGTCAGGTAAATAATGAGGAAAAAGGGGAAAGAGGTGAATAATATATGTTTAGCTCCATTTTTTGGATCCAGTGAAGCTTGCAGTTTTCAAGATATATGCTTTAGTAACATAGGTCAGAAAGTGAACCAATTTTGTGACAATTGTCTACAATGGTGTCCCAATAGGCGTAAAATGACCCATACAACTTGGAAGTGAACACACAGCCAGTGCGGATCTTCCCTCCCTGAGGATCTTCACACTCAAATCTTCACACTCAAACAGAGTTATAAATCAAAATAAAACGAAGAATGAAATAAAAAATTCATAAGAAACTGAATACGCTTATCAAACGTTTCGTTGATTTTTTTACTAATATCACAAAATTAAAAATTGGAAACCTTTTTGAAGACAATTTTTGAATCCCGTGTCCAAACACAAATTTCAGGCTGCAGGCTAACAGAAAGCATCAGCCTATAAACAGCCAACTGGTGTTGAGCCAAAAAGTATACTTGGAAATGAAATGTTCCATCGCAAAATGTTTGGTTTTTGCCTTTGGCCTAGCCGTGTTGATCAAAGAACAGATCAGGGAGACCACAGAATTTTGAAGAAGGGTATTCTCGTGAATTTATGGATAAGGAAAATAGGTGGATAGGTAAAAACGAAGGGATGTTGGTTTGGTTTATACTCTCCCTGAACATTAAAAGCGATTGCAATCAATTAATCATTTCGAAAATTACGCTGTAACCATAAGTGTGAAATCTATTTGTGTTACTGTGCAATTGAAGACTTACGAAAAGCCATGTGCTTTGAAATCACATCGAATCTTTTTTTTTACCTGTTTATCACAGTCCAACTTCTATTCACGCCAAATTGATGTATGCTAGATCTAAAACAAAAAACAGCAATATCACAGCAGTCAAGAAACTTTATAAACATATTCAAATTACTTGAAGGCAGTATGACCTGACGAATTTCGGCCATACAAAGTGCAGTTTTTCTAGGGTGGGAAAATGGCGTACCTGTCTTATATATTATAAAATAAATTTAGTGGGAAGAGCGAAAGTATTGGAGAGCTAAATTTTTAGAGAAATATACACTGTTTAGGGGCTGCTCTCTAACCAATCAAAATCGTCATATGCGATAATTATCCAATCATATTGAATGTCAGCAGCAGCTGTCCATCAAACTTTAAAAAGCCCGTGGAAACCCTAAAAGCACATTCTAATTTAGCCAGCATGCGATTTCATCTATGGAGATTAAAACCGAATCAACGTACTATAAAAGACTTTAAGGCCTAAAAATTTGAAGGCAAAGAAACACACGCTACCGAAGATACATAATATGAAGTTGCTACTCCAAGTTTCACGCTGTACGGCTAGCTTAATATAATTTGAAACATAGATAGAATGTAAAAAAAGGAAATATATTATGTTTGCTTTAATTTCTCCATTTCCTTGGTATATCTCAAGAAATCTAGCCAATCCTGAATCACTATGAATACTGTATATTCGGACATAAGATGGAAAGTAGAATTGTCAAAATTGTTTAGAAAAATGTTTTCCTACTCACAATATTAAAAGCTCTTTTGTTGGGAGATATTTCTGCATCGAGCATAATTCTTACACCATACCATTTACTTTGTAGCTATCAAAGATCAAAGAAAAATATCAAAACAAACTTTGATAAAAGACTTTATTTATGTCGTGTTCATCATGTCGAAACAAAACCTGCTACAGATATTTTAGAGATGGTCACCATAATAGCTGACTTTTTAAACAAATATTTTAAAAAGATGAGCTTAATTCATCGTAAGAAGAATAACACAAACAAACTTATTGTACTCAGCACTTTAATGTTAGTTTCTGTCCCAGGAGGGCACTCAGCACATAGACATACGGGGGGGTCAGTCCAAGAATTTTACAGGCCACCCAAAATATCAGCACATTTTCAAAAGACCCAAAAATATCAGTTCTAGTTATATCTTATACCGAAAAATATCACAAATTGTAATTTCAGAAGAGATAGTTATCACATGGCTGTAGCATTAAAATTTCCAAAGAGTATGGTCACATGGCTTGCATTTTCAAAAAAACTTCAGCCGATGAACAATACATATGATTCAGATATGGAAATCTCACAATAGCATAAAAATATCAATGTTTCTAAATTTGATACCTAGAAATATCAGGATTGTATCTATTGATTTTGCAGGACCCAAAAATATCATTCCTGATACATATTTAACCCAAAAATATCACTTTGGGTAAGCATTTAATAAAAAAATATCGGACTGACCCCCCCCCCCGTATGTCTATGTGCTGAGTGCCCCCCTGGGGTTTCTGTCAAGGTTTCATTTCTCACAAAATTCGCACTTCAATTTTGGTTCTCATTATCCTGTCTATTCAAAACATTAATCCTTCAAATGAAATTAATATGTAGCAATGTTCATTTCACTAACAACAAGCAGTCATTATCCAAAGTAAAAATTCAACACTATATCTTTATACTCTCTAATTAAATCTGTAATTAAGGGCTATTATTTTACAAAAGAAAGTTGAAAAGGATTTTGGTTAGACAGCCACATAATAAAATCTATTTGAAATTTTGTTTGAGTCAGGAAAACATTACGGTCGCACGGCCACTGACCGGAGGAAGGTCCACAAAAAAATAGAAGCTCTTATGACACACCCAAGCCACGCCCACTTTCTATTGTTTTGTGAGGAAGGTCTGCTTTCTGGGGAAGCCCGTAGCCAGGCCTTTGGCGAATGCAGGCAAAGTTTAAAGTGAAGTTTTGAGTAGGGAGGGGAATCTATCCTTGTTTATGCAGAAAACAAGCATTTTTCAACGTCTCTATGTGCTGATGTGAAGCCAGCAGTAACTGCAACTTTTATAAATTAATAAAAAGCGAGTATCGGCTAACTGAGCTCGCTTTCACACCTTTAAGCACTCGAAAGAAGATTTGCATAGTGCTTGGAAAAAAAACCAAGCTCCTCGAATGTTTTCTCCAGAACAGAAAATATTTACGCTGCATATTTTTATAGAGGTACCAGGTTCTCGTAATAAAAGCCCCCAGTAAACAACTTTCGTTCCGCCAGAGTTATCTTGACTCAAATTGTCATGACAATCCAATGAAAACGACGAAAAAGCCCATTAAGAAAATTGGAGAAAAATTCTACGGGTGGCAAACAGCTGGTATTCTCTTGCTCCAGGGGTGGCATTTGCCACCCTATGCCACCCTCTGGCTACGGGCCTGTTTCTGGGATGTTTTGGCGGACATGAACAATCGGGAGAGGTACCATGTTTTGTTTGCTGTCATATATCTAGGAGAGCGTTCCTTGGCCCTAGGCGACCTGTGTTGAAGCAGTCAAAAAACTCCTCGACGTGTATGACACGAGATTAATCGGATTATCTTAACCGGATTCTTCACCTTCGCTGATGATTTTGTCTGGAGGAAGGTTAACAACTTTTTTGGACTCTGGAAAATATATATTGGCTTATACCATTTGCTATTCTTTACTGTTCCAAGTTTGATAAGATTTATTTTTGTTGATGAAATAAAGTAAAATCAAACCTTCTCATAGTGCTGGAAATTTCCATCTGCAAAATCAATTAATAATTCTTTGAGATCAAGCTCTTTTGAAATGTCAAAGTTTTGCAGTTCTTCTGAGAGGTGCTTGCAGATGTTTTCGAGGCTTGTTTTAGAAGCTTCACAGTTGGCAGAGGCCTACAATATAAAGGAAATAGGATCTTAATTGTCTCACAGCTGCCTCCAAAACAGCACCAGCGTTTGCTCACAAACGTTCGTACAATTAGAATTTTTCAATTTTGATCCCATCACCTTAAAGATCATCATGAAATACATCCAAATAAGCAAAATCACTTAAAGATATTACGAATTGGCTGAGATATGGCCACATTGGCACAGGCTCTTGCCCCATCGAACCTCTGTAATTTTTTCGTGGTTAATAACTTTATAAATAACAGTAATCCGTTAGCAAACCTGAAACAATTCATTGGCTATATCTCGCATAATTTTCAATATATGGAACTGATATTTCATATTGGAAGGTATTTTATGCTGGTATTTCAGATTTTGTGGTCAAATTTAGGAAATTTTTAAAAAAGATTTTTGATGACGTCACACTTCCGTACTCTATTGCCAAGGCGTGCTTTCCTTGCAAAACATCAACCAAGAGTGTCGCCCAATGCCAAATATTTAACTAAATAGCTTTAAGTACACTTTTGCACGGCCACAAAACAGTCTGTCTATTAAACCCTTCAATTTCAAAGCATCTTTTAATTCAGATACAAAAGAAAAAATTGACGAATAACAGTGTCACAAAACCCTCGGTTTTTTGACATTAAGATTAAGTGGAAAAATGTCTGGGAGACAAATCTATCCCTTATTAGAAGAATAATACTTCGCTACCTTAATCGGATATTCTGCTAAGTATTTAAAATTTTAACAAAGTGTGTGATGGATCGAAAGAAATTGGTCTCAACATTATGGATATAAATCATGCAATATCTTAAATTCAAGACAGTTTAAACCATAAAACCAAAAGGCGTTATCAATCTTGCTTTAGCACAGCCTACATCTTTAATGGGTTGGTCTTTTAAATAACAGAACCGTCACCAAATTCTTTCAGCAGCTGCATCACATAAAATTTCCAGAAAAATGATCTACTTTAAAGCTTTTGTATCAATAATATTCCTTTTAAGTTTCTTACGCTTTTAACGGTGTTGAAGTAAAGGTCATATTTTTAAAAATAAAGAGGTGATAAAAAGCTAAAGGTAATCCTTATTATTTGTTTCTTTTGTATCAGGCATCAAAAACAGCGGCAAAATTTCAAGGAAGCTTCAAGGGTGCATTGTTGGGGTATTTTCACACTTGAGTAGAATACACACATTTTTTTATAAGAATAAAGTCTATAAGAATATTGAGTCTCAAGATTGCTAAAATTTGAGAATAATGCCACGCTCAATTTTATCAAGACTAAATTTTTTCCTCAATCTGAGTTTTCTCCAAAAGCAAAACAACTGTCACTCTGACATTTATGATGAAGCAACACATCAAAAAAGATTTAATTTTATTTGATCTTAAGGCGAATTTACACCTTGTTGGGCAAGGTGTAAATAATTTAAGAATAATCTTGGGCTCACAATCGAAATTTTTTAAGAATATTGAGGCTCGGCAAAAAATTAGGTATTCTTATAAAAAATGTGTGTAATTCGTGTCCGATGAAGTCTAATTCCATGTAGAGAATACTTTCACTTTAAGAACCTGAGCAGATCTGAACGGACCTGTTTGTTCCCGTCTTTTTAGATCCGTTCCAAAAATTTTTCTTGCCATCATACAAGAGCCAATTTAATTGGTTTCGCATGTACCCGGAAATGAACAGGGCATTTGAGCAAACAAGGAGGAAATCAAAAAAGGGTAATGATAAAATCATAGCCTGACATGGATTTAAAATGAACACATTTCTTATCCGTCTAAGTGTGGATAAGAATGCTCTCATCGATCGGACCGAAACTCGAAAGGATTTTTCATCGGATTCAAACCAATACGGTTTTTTATCAACCCTAGTGCGGATAGCAGGGAAAACCGGACTAGATTAGAGACGCAAGGCATAACCATACATATTCGGGAACGGAGGAAAACGGATCCGCTCTCGTGTGCACAGGCTCTAAAGCCATGTTAACACTAACAAATTTAACCTTGGTTGAACCTGGGTTGAACCTGGGTTGAACCTGGGTAAACAACTAACGTTAACCTGGGCTGGGTTAGATATTTTGTAGCGTAAACGCAGCTAACCTGGATTGAGACTAGGTTAATAAAACAGTGCAATAAAATAATTGCAAACTCTCTATCATCGGCCATGACCTCTTCCATATATCATTGCTCGAATCTAATTCATGTTAATACGAGGTTAATAAAACAGAACAGAACATAACATATAAACGAGGCTATATACTAGCACGTATGCAACGGTTAAGCCAACCTAACTCTGGAGGTGGGTTGAACCAAGGTTGACCCCATGTTAAGATCTACGAAATGCAGTGTAAATGCAAACCTGGGTTGAACCCAGGTTTACAATCTTACACGCCAATGAGCGCAATTCACAGCGAAGCGCATGCGTGACGAAATTAACGCGGTGTTAACCAACTTTGCATTTAAACTATACTTTGTGGTCAATGTAGTGAAACGAAAATGGGTCCAACTTGGGTTCAATCCAGGTTAGCGGTAACCCAGGTTAAACGTTTAAGTGTAAACATTGATTCAAACTCACCTCAGCCCACTTTTGTGTCATTGACGTTTTCCGGGAAGGGGTATCCAATTCGTTCTAGAAAATAAAAAGGTCAATGATCTTAAAATACATTTGTTTATTATAAAGTTGAAGATGTTGTGAGTTAAAAAAACTGCATTGCAATACTGCGTTTTGTTGCAAAAGGTGAGGTAAGTAGAATTTATTAGCGATGATCTCCAAACTAAAGATGCACAAAAGTCAGAAGAGAACATACTACACAAGGCTGTACCTTAATAGACACGGAACTAGAGGTTGCTAAAAATTGCTGTTTACCGATCGGTCATAAAGTGCTCGATGCAGTATAGGGTTTGATGTATAGAACAAGATGCAATCAAGGGCGGATTTAAGTGACAAGGATAAGGGGGGGGGGGTTGTTAGATAATAACTGGATTTTGGTGCCACACCATTCAGGTTACTGGAAAATGATGGAAACGCCTAATGTTCATCTATTCTAAATGGAGATAGGATTCCAGATAAAAAATAGACATGTAGCGAAGATAAGAATTTCAGGAAGACAAACTGGTCACAGTTAACACTCTGACTTCATATTCTAAGCGAACTGCTCCTATCAATCCGAAACACTTGCGAAAACTTTGAACTGAAGCGAAGCAGGTAGATCAATAAATGTTGATTTTTATAACAAATAATATCCGCAAAGATATAAAATTTTGTCAATTTTTTTGTGTTTTCTTCATTCGTTTCAACTGAATTCGTAGGGAGCTTTAAGAACACTGAGAAGCTGTACTTATTTAGCAGTGTCCTGGTCCTTCCTCGCGATATGGCCACACCTCATGACTCCTATGCCTAGAATTACAGAGAGATGGCGACTCCCCTTCGCCATGGGTGAGAAATATAGTCATGTCGGGGACAGAACCTCACACCCTAGGATCTTTAGCCAGCTACCCTAACAACTGAGTCATAACCGCATTAAAATTACTAAAACTATAACAGTTTTGTAGAACGTGTAAAACATTCTTCTTTATAAGAGACAGTACAGTTAAGTTCCGGCTGACTATTCTTAATTTTTTCGAAAATCTGAGGTTTCCAAATGGATTGTTCTTAATTTGTTCTTAAATTAAAAGGATGTAAGCAGTGCGATTGCTAGGGTTTTTGCACTAGGGAGGTGTTCAGACCTTATTTGCCAATAAAGTGAGTGAGACAACCTCAATTTGGGGTCAAGTTTGAATATTCACCGAGAAAGCACACACACATGGCTAGAAATCCTCATTTTTGCGATAAAAGGTTGTTCAAAATAGCATCTTACAGAAGCTCAGCCTCAGCTTGTTCCTAATTTGTTCTTAACTTTTGACCAATTTCGAGGCTTGTGTTTTTATGGATGACCCCATTGAAACGCAACAACAACCTGTTTCCTTCCTGAGATGAAAGGAATCTAATTTAATAAATTCCTCCCATGAAAACGAACACCAACTTAGCATATATTTTTTTATTTTCTCAGTTACTTGACATTACTTAAGAGGCTTCGTAAGCAGTGGCGTAGCGTGACGTTTTCAACTGGGTATTCTCTATTAAACAAAAGGGTGGGGCAGGGTGTGGCTCGATGGGGCTTGATGAAAATAGAGGGATAATAGGAAGATTAAAAGGACTAGCTTTTGACATTTAATCTATTACTTTAACACTTTTCTTTTTGGTTCGGTTGGCAAGTACTGCACTGTCAGGGCATTACTATGATGAAAACGATACTTTGCTAAAAGGACCCAACGCAAATATACTCTTCGAACTCATTCATTGCATCAAAATTCCATTTCATCAAAAGTAATTCAAATCAAAACGTATCATTGAAAATCAGTAAAATTTTGCTGGTCGAAATATGTCCCAATAGTTGTTGTTGAATCCTCTAAAATTTGCACTGATGTAAAGAGGAAGTAACTGTAAACACCTAATCTTGATACCTACAAAAGGGCTTTCAAAAGTTTCAAAATTATTCATATAGGGCATTACACGAGTTATAAATAGCTTGTGGTATGCAGTCTAGACTTTTTCTACATGGCCCAATCGTGATATTTTCAATACAAGTTAATGTTTGAAAGAATCGAAGGTAATGAGATGAGACTGCACAATAATGCAAATAAATGCGCTCGAATAATGCAAACAAAATAGGCCAACAAGATAACTGAATACACCAGGCAACTATAAGGATATTATCCAGGCCTATCTGCATTTACTTCAATTCCGTCTCATAACACAATTAGAAGCATCCCTGATTGACAAGCAATAACAAAATTGACATTTCAAGAGGGCACAGATCTGAGTCAGTGTAGTATTATGTAGAAGCCTACCTTACCTTTCCACTTTGCTGTTGGTAGATTAAGATTAGGGGTCAAATGAGAGAATGATTATGAAACAGTGATACGGACATTGCAATAGCTTTTGAATGAAGTCATGTTTACTGTTTTCGATGAAGATCCATCACTCCAACCGCTCCGACGTCCATTATCTGTTTATATCGATCTCAAAACGAGACTATTTTGAACCAACTTTGAGGCTGTACGCTGCATATTTCTCAGCGTACAGGACCATTGTTTTAGCTGATTAACGGCAAATATTATTCATGGAAAGGAGCATTTTGATTGGTTAAAGTACCGTCTAGGGTATTCACTGCGTATTCATGACCGATCACCATTCAACATGAAGTAGCTCAATCATCAAAGTTAGCTTCAAAGATCTCCCAGCCTCTCTATGCGTCGCAGTGTTGTTTCCATGAATTTCGTGATATATTGTACTTGTACAAAATGTAGAATATCGAAGGTAATGAATTCAACCAGAATCAATTGCCCCAAAACATTTTTTAGTTATTACAAATATACGTCGTATTAATATTTTTTCTGAGAAATCTCAGGGTATTCACTGAATACCTTGAATACCCGGACGCTACGCCACTGTTCGTAAGGACAATTGAAAACTGCGTGGAGACGTTCGTCATTTTCACATGTGCAGAAAAACCATCTGTTAACATTTGCAGGTGGAAGGAATCGCAAGGCCGAAATTCAAAATATTTTCCTAGTCAAATTGGTTACGAATGCAAGATAAAGGGCAGTTGATTCATGCAATGTGAAACAGCGTCATCAGTGCATAAAAAAGGCAATCAAACACATATTTCCTCTAGTTTCATATACTTCTTTTATCAAAACATACTTCACAAGAACATCGAAGCCCGACATGCCCCGTGATATATGACAAGTAGAAGAAACTTTGTAAAAATTTTTTAGACCCCGTTTACACGAAAGTGGATCCGATCCAGACCGGATCCAAAAGAGTACGAATAGGCCTTGCGTTTACACGGGAACTGATGGGTCCGTATACTTTTGGATCCGCCATCCGAACACTTTTGGGGTCGCTTTCAGAGGTGATCCCGTATGGATGCGATCTGGACCGGACCCCGTGTAACTTCTTAGAACAACACAATGTTCTGCATTCACTTCAATTTGGTTTCCGTGCAAGCCATTCTATAAACCATGCACTCATTACCATGACAGAGAATATAAAGGAAAGTCTAGACAACAGAAAATATGGATGTGGAATTTTTCTTGATCTGCAAAAAGCGTTTGATACAGTAAATCATGAAATTCTTTTGGGAAAACTTGAACACTATGGAATACGTGGCCCAGTTGTTAACTGGTTTAGATCCTATCTTACTGATAGAAAACGATATGCCTCTGTTAATGGTTTTAGTTCCAATCTACTTAACATCACCTGTTGGGTACCACAAGGCTTTGTCCTTGGTCCTTTGCTATTCCTTATTTTCATAAATGACTTGCCTAATTCATCTCAAAAACCTGTTTTTTATCTCTTTGCTGATGACGTTAATATATATTTTGAAGCTGATGAATTTGGTGAACTTTTAAAAGTTGTCAATAAAGAACTGGATTATGTCAAACAATGGCTTGATGCTAACAGGCTTTCTTTAAATATTGAGAAAACTAATTTTATAATTTTCAGGTCACACCAACGCCCTTTAACAGACAATATAAACATAAAAATCGGAACACAAATCATAAAACAATCTCAATATGTTAAATTTCTTGGTATTCTACTTGATGAGAATCTTAGCTGGAAATACCATTTAAGTGAACTTGCTAAGAAGTAAGCTAGAACTTGTGGCATATTTTTTAAGATCAGACACTTCGTTCCTGTTGATGTGTTATTATGTCTCTACAACTCTTTGTTTGCTTCTTTTCTCCATTATGGACTTAGTTTGGGGTTTTACCTATGAAATCCACATTGTTTTCTTATTGCAAAAAAGGGTGATCAGAGCTATTGCTTTTCAAAGTTTCTGTTCTCCTTCCTCACCCATTTTCTCTGACTTGAAAATCTGAAAATTACAAGACTTGTTTCAATTAAAACTTCTTTCCTTTGTTTATGAATGTATCAATAGGATATCGCCTGTCTGCTTTCATTCATACTTTGAATCAATCAAGTCTATTCATCAACATAATACTCGAAAGGCTTCTAAGAACGACATTTTCTTAACTCAAAAAAACACCCTTCAATACGGCTTAAGATCCGTCCGTTTTCTTGTGCTGCATCGTGGAATAGTATTCCTACTGACATCAAAGAATCTGTATCATTGGTTTGCTTTCGTTATAAATTGAAGTCATATCTGCTTGCAAAAAACATTAACAGCTAATCCTTGAAATTTTTCACCCTGTTTTTCACTTCCCACTTACAGAAATCAGATTTTCATTTTCGGTATTATTTATTTTGATATCGTTGAAGTGCTGAAATATCTTAATGTATACTATAGAGGGGCCTCTCTCCTCGCTTAGCTTTGCTACTAAGAGAGTTCCTCCTTTAAATAATTCCCCATACATAAATATCCCACTGATAATTTGTGTTCCATATGTTATTGTTATAGTTATTGTTTGATATTTGATGTTGCTGGATTTTCATTAGCATTTTGTGGAAATGTATGTTGTGGAATTTAAAATAAAATGAACCTGAACCTTAGACTCCAGTGGTAATTTTCCTATAGGCTCGCAGCAGCACTGATTGGACAACTATGAAAATTGACAAGAAAAGTGCAATGAGAAAAGATAAAAACAGACTTTGAAAAAAATTGTCTTTTCCCAAAAACACGTAATAAAGATTGAGTCAAAATTTGTGGCGTTCAGTAGAGGATGGCGTTTATCAGAGGGCGGCGTTTATCAGAGGGCGGCGTTTATTAGAGGGCGGCGTTCATCAGAGGAAATACGGTACTCAAGATGTTCCTATATCGATTGCTTGACCCTCTTCTAGGCACAAAATGTAGGATTCATAGTTTCATTTGCTCGTGTCATTTCATTTTTTCATCAGAAAAAAATTTCGCAAGGGTTCAGATAAGTAAAGAAAATTTTTAATTGTTTTCCAATTGCCCAGCAAAAACATTATAACATGCTTAAAAAGTAAACGAAATATTTTAAATAACATTTTTTATAATAAAAAACTAAAGAAATGTAAGATAAAAAAAATAAAGAAATACAAATCAGCTTCAATAAAGTAATTTCAATTCAGCCTTTTTCGAATAGCTTGACAAAAATTGAATCGATAAGGCATTGAGTCTATTCTGTTTATCGGCACTCTAAATTATTTGATCGCAAGTTCACAAGCGGTTACTTTTGTTGAATAGCAAGATTATGTTTGAAGATGGCGCAGAAAGCGGAAACATAAAAAGTACCTTTAGACAATCAGCACGTGCTTGTTACATTATTACCAAAAGTTTCGATGAAATTCATTTTCGGAATCAAAGACAACTGACCCCCCAACATTATTGAAACCGTTTCATCTCACCGAAATTTTAAACGAATAACAACAACTCGTCTATTTTAGATAAAAAAGTGATTTCCTTAAATTGCAGATCTTTGTTGACTTGAAGGACTTCCACCTGTTTTAAATCTGATTGATATGCTAATACGTGACTTACCGTAAATCCTCGAATAAACCCCGGGGGCTTATTTGCAAAAATGAATTTTTGGGTGGGGGCTTATTCGAGGGGAGAGCTTATTCGAGGGGGGGGGGGAGGGGGGCTTATTCAAGGCGAGGCTGTCGAGCAGGGGGGGGCTTATTTCAAAGTTTAGTATTTTCCCCAAAAGTCGACATAAAAACGACATTATGTTTCTAACAAATCTAACAAAGAACTAACAAATATTATAATTTTTTATCATCACAAAAGTCGCTTTTTTGCTTTTTGGTTTCCAGTCAAAGGAAGTGATACTGTAAAGCTATTGTCCTGTGGGGGCTTTCTTGAAATATGATATTATTCTGCAATTATGCTTACCCCGAATAAGCCGCCATGGGGACTTATTTGCAAAAATGATTTTTTAGGTGGGGCATATTCGAGGGGGGGGCTTATTCGAGGGGGGGGCTTATTCGAGCGTGGAGGCTTATTCGAAGATTTACGGTAAACCGATCGATATTTTTTACTGATATATTTTTCAATCACAAACAGTCAAGGTTCTGGTTCTTCTTTATTACTAACAAACAAATCGCCGGCACATAATAATTTTCTGTCTTTCACCCTCTACATCAAAACAAGTTAGGTTCTTTGTCGGTTGCCTTAATATTCTGGAAATCTTGCATAACCATCTAGCAGCCTCACTCAGAACACCGGCCCTAGAACTTTGCCCCTCCTTATCCCCCTTCCACCCTCCAGGCTGGACTCAAACTGCACAAATCAGAGGAAAATATAAGACTCTAGCAGCTTTTCAAGACTGGGAAAAGGTGTATGGCAAGGCTGTGCTCTTTCACCAGTACTTTTTAATATGTTCAGCGAGGGACTGATAGACTAAGCCCTACAAGACGAAGCATGTTTGCAATTTAAGATTTGCTGATGACACCGTATTACTAGCTAGCACAGAAGAAACTAACAAAGATGAACTGACAAGATAAATGAAAGGTACGGAGTCAAACGCAAAAAGAATATTTTCATAAAAAAATACAAATAGGCAAGGATAAAAATAGAATGAAATGGGATAGCGTTATAACAAGAAAAAAAAATTTATATCTAATTATAATAACGAAAATTAATATAAAAAAAAACATAAATGTAAAGCACAAAAATTATGGAAGGAGCTAAATGCTTTAAGGAAATCAAAAGGAAAATAGGAATTGCTAAGATATTATTCTGGGAATGAAAGAAACTACTGAAAAGCAAAATTTACATGAAATCTAAGAAAGGGTTACATGAGACATTTATCATCCATTTCATTGTGCCATCTAAAGAAAGCCAAAAACTGCTGGGTTGATGAAGTCGCGAGCATGATGGTGAAAGATATTTAAGAGAGCGAAAGAAAAGGCAAACTATTAAAAAGCATCGCTCAACTTGAATCATCAATCATTGACGACAAAATAAGAAGCACGAAGAGAACCCAGCTCATCAACATCATGGAAAGATTTAAAAATGGAAACATATAAGAAAATAGTAAACCTCAGAAGGAGTGGACTAACAGAAAATAATAAGGATAATTGATAATGGCAAGCAAAGGAGACTCGTCATTTTCAACCTTCGGCCTTGCCTGGTTGATCGTTGACTCAAAGATAATTCAATGCTTAAAGAAGCACAAGATTACGCGGTCAGTTTTTAATTATTCATCCACATAATTTCTTCCCTTTACCGAATTTACTCAAGCTCTCACCGAAATTTGCATGGAGGATTCGTAATTATAACCGAAATTGTTCCACCAAAAATCAACACGCAGAATTTGGTTGTATGGATATCTTGATCCTTGCGTAGGTCAAGACTTCAAGTACTACGAGGGCATGTTTTCAAAATTTAACGCACCAGCTCCTTATCAACTACAATGCTTGCCAAAAATTCTTGGTACACTAACGTCAGTTTCCAAGGGCAAACTCAGCCATCCCCTTTCAACAATGTTGGTTTACTACAAATCGACGTAAGGGTTTGGGAAAAAACCTTTTTTCTGTAACTTCTTCGACATTTTTTTTAAATTATCAACATTGTTTAGGGGGAAGGGGGTGCGGAAATAGGAGTATCCGGGAAAAGAATTGAAAAATATAAAAAAATAACGCAAATTGCAGGGTGTTCCAGGCACTTTTGGCAATGATGTTAGCATGATAAAGCCGCATTTACACGAGTAATTTTTTCTTGGCAATTTTCCTTGACAAGTTTCCTTGCCCGTGTAGATTATAAACAAGTTTCATTTGACAATTTCTACACATTTCGAGTAGAAAGTTAAAAAATCTCTTTGACAATATCTATTTGCTATATAGCAAGCGGAGTTTATAGGTTAGCTTCGGTGTTCTGATGGGGCTCGTTTTTCGCGCCAAATGGCTCCTTTACCGAAGAAGAAACTTTTATTCATGTGTGGGACAGCTGCAGCCCTACTAATGTACAATGAATCTATAAAAAGAAAGACAGCGAAAGTAGTGGGTTTGGGCGAGTTATCGTCGCAAGCAGATCAAAGAATTAGCAGGAAACTTGATTGGAGAACTGAGGCTTACAGTCCCACTCAGTTTTCAGAATTTTTCCGGTAAGTCCAACAGTTAAAGTTTTGCATTTGGAGTCTTCGAAAATGTCATCGGAAATCTTAGCAGGCAATAATACCTCATTGGTGTACCTATTTTTGTAACTGCCTGCCTTTGTATTCCAAAGGATTTCTCGGCTTTGCAGAGATTTCAAGAGGATTGACGTTCCTTGATCGGTCCAGATTAACCTCACGGCGGCCATGAAAGCTATTACTTGCGAGAACAAGCAATTCCTGCGTGGAAAGAAGGGTCTGGAATTGAGTCAAATTTGTCCAGGCCATCTACACGGGCAAGTTTTGCAAATGACAATTTTCTACTTGACAGGTGTACTTGTTGAAAAACTGGCACGCCAGCTTTTGAACAAGTACACCTGCAAGTAAAAAAATGTAATTTTTCTTCAATCTACCGCAGTCTACACGAGCAAAATAAATTTCTCAAAGAAAAATTGTCAGGAAAACTTGCTCGTGTAAATGCGGCTTAAGCAGAGGTTTCTTTGTGAACTGAGGATTCGTCTTTTTCACAACAGAAAAGACAAAAACATGTTCACTTAAATCTCAAACATATTCCGGTATACCCCACGTCTCTAGAGGTATGAGTCAAGTGCGGTGTCTCGCCTTCGTATGATGCAGGTAAAGAAAGTGTGATGAGGCATCAACACCTCCGCCAATCGTTTTCGATGGCCTTGTTGGGAGGACTTAACTATTTTCTCGCAAAAAGAGCTGTTTTATAGTGCTACAGCAGATTACATGTCCCAAATAAAGAAAATCTAAACATTTATTTTCATATTGTATTGTTTCGTTTTGTAATGTTTTGTGTCGTGTTGAATTGTTTTGTGTCGTGTTGAATTGTTTTGTGTCGTGTTGTATTGTTTTGTATTGTATTGTTTGGTGTCGTGTTGAATTATTTTGTTTCGTGTTGTATTGTTTTGTAATGTGTTGAATTATGTAGGTTGCTACATTACTGGATAGACACTTATTCGGACTAACATGAAGCAAATTCATGGATTACATAAGGCAACTCATTAACTGCAAAAAGAAAATGCGAAGTTGTTTTAATGGAAACAAGTTTTAATCAGACTTTCTTAAGGCCAATCTCCATTGGGCGAAATTTTTTCGCTTCTTCGCCGGCGAGAGGTTATGAGCATGCGTATTTGAATTTTTTCGTTTCGTGCGCTGTGCGCGACGTTCGCCTTGAAAGTTCAAACTATCTGAACCTTTTTTCTCTGTCGCCGGCGAATTTGAAGTCCTATGTACATATAGCAAAATGTCTGAGTCAAGGAAAATTTTACCCAAATTGTAAGCAAAAGAATCATTTTGCATCAGTTTGTCCGAATAAACAGCGAAAGAAGTTTGAGAAAACTACTCATAAGGAAGCTTTACATTCATTTAGGCATGAAAGCAAATCAAGTTGGGAAGATGAATATTTGTATGGAATTGATGGTGCAAGTTACAAAAGGAATTCACAAAGCCCGAAAATTAGTGTTTGTATTTGATGCCTCTTACTTAACAATGCTGCTAGATACAGGAGCCTCCATCAACGTTATTGACAAATCGACGTATTCAAAATCGGGTAATCATGCCCTAAAAAGAACAGATTTAAAAGCTTTTGCGTACGATAGCAGCAAGCCAGTGACATTTATTGGAAAATTCGATGCAGTTGTTGAGTCTAAAGATCGTTTTACCTTAGCAAAATTTTACGTAGCGAACAGCAATAACAGCGGACACCTATTATGTTTGTCAACAGCACAAGAGCTCGGATTAATCAAAAAAAAAAAAAAATCCGAATAAACTATCACCTGATGACATAAATCTCAACAGGATGCTCAACAATCATGCCCAAGCTTTTGAGAACACTGGAAAACAAAAAGGCGAGAAAGTGATTTTGAATATCAATGAATCCGCAACAACGTCGAATCCCTTTTCATATGCGACAGAAGGTCAAAGCAGCCTTACAACAGTTGGAAAAGGAAGATATAATCGAAAAAGTACCAGATAACGAAGGGACACCTTGGGTTTCACCCATTGTAGTAGTGCCCAAAAAGGACGGTACAGCAAGAATTTGTGTTGATATGAGAGCCGCAAACGAGGCTATAAAGCGTGCGCGACACCCCCATTCCAACAGTTAACGATATAAGCATTGAATTGAATGGTGCGAAATTTTTCTCAAAGTTGGATTAATCACATGTGTACCATCAATTAGAGTTGGAAGAAACATACCGTTACATCACAACTTTCAGTACACACCTCGGATTGTATCGATTTAAGCGACTTAATTACGGCACCAATGCTGCTGCAGAACTTTTTCAGCATACTCTTTACAGCGCCAATTACAAGGCCTAAGTGGTGTTAGAAATATTGCTGATGATATAATTGTATATGGAAAGACTCGCGAGGAGCATGACGCGAAATTGGATCGCTTGTTTCGCTCGCTTGCAAAGTACTGGATTAGCATTAAATAAGGACAAGTGCCAGTTTTTGCAGGAAACACTTGCATTCTTTGGACAGATAATTACAAAGGAGGGTACACGTCCTGACTCTAAATAGGTTTTGGATTTTCTTAACGCGCCTATTCCTAAGATTACCCAAGCAGTACGTAGCTTATAAGGAATGGCCAACTATTCAAGTAAATATATTGCTAACTTTGCTACGATATCAGCACCATTGTGTGATTTGACGAGAAAGAATACACAGTTCAAGTGGACAGAGGTACACCAAAAGCATTCGAGAAGCTAACAAAAGCCTTAGCTTCTGCACCTTGTATGGCATATTTTGACATGACAAAAGAAACGCATGTGACAGTAGATGCCAGCCCGGTTGGAGTGTCAGCAATTTTTTCACAGAAGTCCAAAGGTGAAGAAAACGGCAAGGTTATTGCATATGCAAGTAGAGCTTTGACCGAGGTAGAGAAACGTTACTCTCAAACAGAGAAGGAAGCGATTGTATGGTCTGTGGAACATCTTCATTTGTATTTACTTGGCAGCAAATTTACGCTAATTACAGATCATAAACCGCTTGAAGTTGGTAGCAGAAATTCGAAGCCTTCAGCTAGAACGTAAAGCTTGATTAAATGAAATTTAATCACGTTTAATATGTGACAGGGTACGCCTTTTAGGTGCCCCTAGGGCTTTTGTTTTTGGGCACAGATTGCACAATTGTGGAGTTTGTGTTTATTGTAGCAGTGCTCGAGTAAGCTTTACAATGTGTTTTTTATACGGCTAAAGCAACCAGCGTGCAAGTGTGCATTGGCTTTGGGTATATAAACTTTGTCTTAGCACAGTTTTATTCTCACACGTTGCACGACAACTTGAAATTGGACTTTGGAGAGGAAAGGTCTTCGTTGTAAACGAAGAGCGTTGGGTTCTACGTTTACAACCCTTTACGTTCAATGTTATGTATAAACCCGGTGCAGATAACCCTGCTGATTACTTATCAAGACATCAAAATCCACAAAGTGCTGCAAGATAAGAAAGTTATACTGAAGCTTACATTAATTTTCTTAGACGTCATAGCATTTCTTAAGCAATAACATTTGATGAAGTAGTTACTGCAACAAATTCTTCAACAAGTTCTTCAAGGTCTACGAGCTACAATAGGTTCGAATTTGTGGAATACGGACACCGTGAAGTCGTACCGACAAATAAAGGGAGAGTTAACGATTGGAGAAAGAGGGATAATTTTGAGAGGAAGTCGAATTGTTACTCTGAAATCCCTGCAAATGAAAGCTGTAGAGATAGCTCACGAAAGTTACCAAGGGTCGGCAAAAATGATAGCGCTATTGCGCGAAAAGGTCTGGTTTCCTGGAATTGATAATTTAGTTGAAGATTTGGTAAAGAAATGTCTGCCTTGTCAAGCAGTAGGAAAATCATCTCCACCAGAGCCGATTCAGAAATGCCATCTGGTCCCTGGCAAGTTCTTTATATGGACTTTTGTGGACCGTTCTCTTCAGGTTAATTATTATTAGTAGTCATCGATCGGTATTCAAGAAACCCAGAAGTTGAAGTTGTTCACTCAATAAAAGCGTCTTCAACCATTGCAAAGTTAGATGCAATCTTCGCTAGACATGGTATTTCAGTTGTCATACGTTCTGACAATGGTTCACCCTTTCAAAGTGACGAATTTTCGCGTTACTGTAAGGCACTTGGGATAAAACAAAAGCCAATTACCCCAGTTTGGCCGCAAGCAAATGGAGAGGTTGAGAAGTTTAGCCAACCACTAGAGAAATGCATCAAAACAGCTGTGTTGGAAGGAAGAGTTTGGAGACAGGAAATCAACAAGTCCTTCTACAATATCGAATGACTCCAGACTGTACAACGAAAGTAGCACCCTGCGAACTACTATTCAATCGAAAGATCCAAGGAAAATTGCCATCTATAGAAAGGAAGAACGTGGTCAATAAACATCGTTGGGCTGAAGAAAATGAAAATAAAAGTCAAGAGTATCACAAACGCTATGCAGATAAACGACGAAATGTGAAGCAAAGTACGATTCAAGTTGGTGATACTGTTCTCGTACGACAGCCAAGGAAGAACAAGCTAACTTCGTTCTTCAACAGAACACCGTACGTTGTGAAAATGCAGATATGGCAGTAAAGTTGTTGCAGAAAATAACAAGAAGCACAGAATAACAAGAAATGTTACTCATTTTAAAAAGTTCATTGGCAACAGTAATTATGAAGATACAAACAGTGATTTCGACATAGATGAGTCAGTGGAAAGCAAAACCACAGAAGAGAGAAAGCCAGAACAAGAGCAAAGAAACGATGCAACAGAAATAAACAGAGAAAGGCCAGAGGCGACCTCCAGATCGCTACAGAACCTTTTTACCTTCGAACATTATTGGATAAAGTATCAATCCCTTCGAAAAGGGAAGTAGTTGTAATATCTATCACGTGATTCTTCCATTGTTTTATTAAATTACCTATAATCATGCTGTGTGTTTTGGTTAAGTTTTGAAGATTGCATTCGCTGAATATAGGCCGTGTCTTTTCCGCGTATTTGCTGCGGTTAGAAATCAAGAATATAACAATATCCATATATAGCAAATAATGTCACAATTATCTTTTCTCAATATATTTCCTGACTGATTTTGAGTAGTATCAAACCAAAGAAGCTCACTTGAATTTAATTTCGCAGCCGTGCTTTCGCAACCACATGCCGCTTGAATTTCGTAGCAAAGACGCGGGCAATGAAAATTAAAGAGGCCATAATCCAGCAGACAAATAATTGCAAAACCAGTAAGCAGCATTAGAAAATAAGACCGTCGGAGGTATCGAAGCCACAGACCGAAAATAAGCTCCCTATAAACTTGCTTGGTTTGAAATCTGTCATAATAATAATAAGAATGGAAACATTTCATTTTGAATTCAAATTAAACTACAATTACAAATCTCACTACTACAAGGTAATTTGTAACTGGCTAGCCTGTGTTTACAAAATAAAAACTATTACAATCGTAGTAATGAGAAAAGAAAAAAAAAATGTTAAAAGGGGAGTAGCTCTGGGTTAGTCCAAGTTTTGTTTCTACAGCAGAATATATAGTATGTGGTGCGAATGGAGATGCTTGTAAGTTTGGAGATGAGGTAGCGTTTCTGTTGATGATCAATGGACAAAGAGTCACACATGTCGATGAATGAGCTGCAGGAGTCGCCAAAAATACCAAGAGAACTGATGGAAAGATTGACAAACGAGACTGACTTAAACTGACGTTTTAAATCAGATACGAGGGTGGCATATTTCTCTGACTTTCTGACAGCATTGCAGTTGAGATTTGTTTCAAAGCCTATGGTTAGCGCTAAAACGTACAGACAGTTTTCCTAAGTTTTGAAAAAAAGTCAAGGCGTAGTTGATCTCCAGTTATGTTAGAAGGGGAAAGAAAGCCTGGTAAATCTGCGTAGAGAGAAGACCCATTTATTGCTTGGAAGGAAGTGGCTAGAAAGTTTAATGCAGAATTATGACGCCAAGTATAGCGTCCTTGGTCAAGGTACACTTTGCATCCAGCAACAACGTGTAGAAGTGTTTCTGGAAGAAGACAGAATTCACAGTCAGATGTTTGACTAAGGTTCCATTTCAGCAGATTTTTACGAGTTGGAAGAGTGTTGTTAAGATACTTGATGGTAAAGTTAAAGATGTTACTAGGCAAATTGCTCTGTGTACTTGACCAAATACCGTTCAGCTTTTCCAGTGAATGTTTAAGTAGCAAGGTAATTGTGGCTCCCTGAGATGGTAAGTTTTGGGAGAGACGTTCTTTGTTGTCTGATTTGACAGCCTTTAATACCTCTTTAGTATTACGATAGATGTCGTACTGTAGGTTCGTGCCATGACTGGTATAATAATAATAATAATAATAATTATCTACAGTTGCACTCGAAGTTTTCTTAAGATTTTATAATTCATTTTCAAAATATGTAGTGATTGTGACTCTTTAATCTCAGTAGGTAGCTTTTGCCATATTTGTTGGCCAATAGATCTAATGGTCTCTGTACAATATGTTGTTTTCTTGCACTGGTTAAAATGATGTTGCTGTTTGCTTGAAATTCGTATTTTAGATATCTAGTAACAAGTTATTTATAGTTAATGATAGATGAATCTGATGTCTTTCATATATCCCACACATTAAATGCAAAGCTGTTCTCTTCATACCGTTCTCTCTGGCAGCCTTTCCACTAGCCTGGGTTAAAACGTATTCGGGTTAGAAGTTATCCGTTTTTAAAGTGTGTCAATGGAAACGGCATTATTCTTCGACCCGCTTTTAATCCGTTTTTGATCGTTCCCACTAAGCCGGGTCAAAATGTATCCAGGGTGAAAAGTTGTAAGAGAAATCAGTATTTGCATCAATAATCCTTCAATTTCCATCGTTGTAGGCCAATGGAAGCAACATTGACATCCAGGATTTTGTTTTTTGATTTTTGGTGCCATCTCAATTTTTAAACGTTGCTGTTGTTGCAAGTGGGTCAGAAGTTATCCGGGATTCGGCGTTTCCATTAACTCGCAGGTGGGTCAAAAGATACCCGGGTAAAAACTGACCCACTTTGAGACCCATTTTCAAACTTACCCGTTTTTCAAGTGGGTTAGTGGGAACGCGACGCAGAAACGGATAACTCTTAACCCGGATATGTTTTAATCCAGGCTAGTGGAAAGGCTGCCTCTGTGTGTTGCATTTTTCACGCTTCCATAAACGCAACATCCGGTCTTTTATACCAGAAATTTCCCAAGGCTTAACTGACCAGTGGACTTTACTTTCGTGATTCAAACTTTAAGAATTTCGTTTAGGCAAGTTGCTATATAGTTTTGCAAAACTCCCTGTATAATTCGAGTGCGACATCGTAAAAATATATTTTTAGAATTTTTCATTTTAATCACATGATCTAAAAGAGCACTATGAAATACCTCTTAATATGTAAAGTCAGTAAGATTTGTCAAAAATTTGGTGAGACATCGCATCGCCAATGAAAGATTTGAAGATTGCTAACGGATCAGTTATTTTGGCTCTTTTCACGAAGTTATTAACAGATACCAGACAACAGAGGCTTGATGGGAAAGAGAAGGACCCGTGCTCATTTGGCAATATCCCAGCCAATGTGTAACATATCCAACTGATTTTGTACATTTAGAGGTACTCAAAAGTGGACTTTTGTGACGTCATCACTGAAGAACTCGATTGATATTCATTCCAATCAACCTACGTGGGCCGGCCCACCTGGTCACATTTCCACACAATTTTCATGCCACCTGATGCGGGTCCCACCTTGCATAAACTCGAATGCAGAACTATGTAAACAACGCATGGATTGCTAGTGCGCTGGAACATGATCTAGAAGAAATTGATGGGCCCGAAGAAGTGCCTTAGGGCCTGTTTACATGAAGTGGGCTGGTTAACTCGAGTCGGATCCGTGCTTTCTATACATTCCTTTGTTCTCTGTATTTGCGTTTACATGGAGAGTGGGCCAGCCCGCTCAGATCCGCGAGAAGGACAGGTGGGATCCGCGTCAAGTGGGATGGAAATTATCCATGGTAACGCAATCAGTTGGGCTAGCCCACTCACTGGAAGTCAATGCGCCTGCGTAGAGGAAGTTGGCGCCAAACTAAACCAAATCATGTCGTTTGAATCGTCAGCAACAGTTCGGACTCTTCTGCTAAAACCGTAGCAAAAGCGTACAGAGACCTAGAGAATTCAAATGTTTCCTCAACTGAAATGACACGACTCTGTTGATCGCATACTTTTGATAGATCGAACACAAAATTAGAATTCCGTCTAACTGAAGTACGAATCCGAACATAACGTATAATTTAACGGTCAGAAAAGGAATCCAATTGTTATTCGCCATTGTTGGGGAAACTTATATTCAATACTGTTGCGCCAAATACTAAAAAACCTCATTTACAGTTTTTTAATAATAGGCCATCCCACCTAAGTGGGATAAATGGCGCCCCCATGTAAACAGTTGCGAATACGACCTCACCTGCGGAAACTAGCCTACTTCATGTAAACAGGCCCTAAATATTTCTAAATAGCCTCTCATCACATCGACTCCCTAAATCATTATGGATTGTACTTGCTAGCATATCGGTGTATATGCTTAAGAAAATGCATTCCAGCATTTCAGTATTCCAACATTTCAGATTTTCAAGACAGCCATTTTGGGAGGAAACTGCTCCCTTGCGGCGAAAATACATGGCCAACCACACAAAAGCCATAAAAAAGCCGGCATGCTAGCTCGGCACTTCAGTGCGAAGAGATCGATTTTGTTCCCTTTCATCAGCGCCAAACTTCATCGATAAATGTGTGACTCTTTTGTTTTGCTTGACACATTCCTTTGTTGACAGAAGCCCTTTCTTTATCTAGATTTTCTGAATAAGTTTTCATTAGAAGTAAATAGCCAGCAAATGTTTATCGAAATATACCCATGACAAGAAGCAAGAGTTCTTAAATGATAAAACTTCGCTGATATGCCAATACATTCTGGATTGTACCTTTTGGCTAAATTTATCGGATTTAACAACCTTCTGAGGTAAACCAAATTTTTCTTGCAAACTAATTTAGTAACAATTTTCAGTTTCTCTAGAGGAGCTTTTCAAGACAATAAACTTGCCAATCTCGATCGCCTTGAATTTGCTAGAACTTCGACAGTGGCTCACTTGCAAGAAACCTTAAACATTTAAGGGTAAACAAAATTAAATGGACAGGTACTATAAAATAAATTCTTTCAATATCACCGAGAGTTTTGATCGCTTTAAAGATTAATCGAAAACTAGGATCATATTCTTATGAATAATTAATGGGGTACTTTAAAAGTAACCTTGCTTGGATAGCAAAGGGTCTTTTCTGCCATGCATTGCTGGGGAGATGTTCACGTACTGCTGTCATACATATATAACATAAGGTAAGAACTTGAAATTATTTTCCATGGTTTTTTACTCAAAGTATCCGCAATTCATATCGAGGCGAATTCTACCAGGATTTAGATTTGAAATGATTTTCTTTCTTAAATCTGACCCAAAAATTGATTTGCTGTCAGAGTTAAAATTCGTTGAAACACGCAAGCCTTCATGAAACGTTTGCATTAAATTATGGGTTCCTTCTGAACTTCGTTGGTTTAAACTACCACCATTACTTGCTTCCGTCACTGAGAGAGATGAATATGCAATCCTGCAAAACATTGAACTGATCGATTGAAGAAAGCTAAATCTAAAAATTTTCGCAAGGGGAGAGAATTCTCTCGTTGTCAACAGAAAGTCTAAAATCGTTTCTCTCTATGAGGTCTAGGCGAATGCTTCTACCTAAAGGTGGAAAGGTATCGAAATTCGCAACTTGTTTGATTTTTGTCATCTTTCGGAAGCGGGGGAGAGGAGGGAAATAATTGTCAAACTGTAGTATATTTCCTTAATAACAGCGTACTGAATGAGAAACAATACAATGGTTAGCCCCCTAATATAAAATTCGTTCCGACGGCACACGGACTTAATGGTAAAACGTTTGCAATCGCATCTGTAACAAATGAAAATATTTTTTCAAATGGTTTCTCTTACAATAAGACAAAAATTTTAAATCGGCAATTGCAACAATATATCGACCTTCTAACCACTTATTACCTCTCTAAGGCAGAATTTCTCTTGCAAGTGTTTGAATGCACATTTCAATCCAAAGATCGCGACGCATTTTAGTATTGTGTCGAAAGTGGAATATGCCGACTTGACAGTTTCTTTAAGGCTCCATTTTGTAGTTGCTTAGACTGAATTGGTATCATTCGCCAAGCTGAACATTATTCCACTTCCATTTTTTCCGATCATCACCTTACACTATTTTCACCTAGGTGAATGGATTATCCGGCTCTCCAGCGTCTATACGAAATGTTTTCAACCATATGTCTTTTTTGTAATCGTTATAAAACATTGCTTTGCATTTTATGCATTCTAACTTTCGCTGTTACTATGCTACAAATTATTGCTCCTTCTACTAACTTATGCCAAAATGATATATTTAAACTCCGGGTTTTCCAAAAACTAGTAAGCCATTTGTCCACGTATTTTATCATATCAGAATCATCAAACATTAAATGGCCTTAGATGGTTGATCAGACCAGATGAAAAGTAAGTCCTGCAAATAGGCTCCACTAAATCTTGATTTGAAAGAGGAAACGGAAAATGTTGTATTCAAAGTGACAGTTCAGGAACGTTCACAGTAAAAAAGGAAGGTACACTAAACTTAAACAGATCAGTTCCTTGGGCCAAACTTATCTAGAACGACGGGAGGAAACGTCATATTCAGCTTTAAAGTTTTGTACAAGACAGTACTAGGGCACTTGCAGGAAGGTCTTTGCTACAAACATTGGGTCAGTCTTAAAAATTGGCAGTTTTTTGCGTTACGTAAAAAATGAATGACCTGTCAAGTGAATTTCTTTTCTTTAAAGATGCAATTCTTGGCACTTTCCGCCGCGCTAATTGTTTCCGCTAATACGTTTTCCGTGAAATACGTGAGCTGCAAGGCAGATGTTAAGGATAAGTATTTATTGACCTAAGTTTAGGCATGCGCAGCTGAGTTGGGCTCTTAAGCGATCACAGCGAAACTCGTAATAAATTACGCGATTAATTGGAGACCGGCAATTAAACTCTAATGGAAACACTTTGTAATTCAGAGTGGAACCATTTCGCCTCAGTAGCACCATTGCTTGTAGCTCAATCGTGTTGAAGTGTATAGAACGAACGTATAGAACGAATGTATTGTATAGAACCTTAAACGAGGCATTTAACTTGTAAAAAGTTGAGTTTAACTTGTAAAAAACCCTTTTGATGGAAAACCCCCATGCACTGACGTCATCTGTCAAGTATCTTCTTGAAAATACTTCCATATGTCGGATTAGAAACATGCTTATCTAGCTTCTTTAGAACCGGATCGCACGGGGCTGCTGCGTAGGAACAGGCCGCTATTGTCTACAACCTAAAAGGTCAGCTTATTACTTCATGTAAATGTATTTGCTTTTGTATCTGCCTAGCATCCGAAGGTTGCTTTTTAAAAATCGCAAAGCTTTTCTTATCATGCAGTGTCCTGGTCCTTCCTCTCGATGTGACAATACCTCGTGATTCCTACGCCTAGCAGAGTGCTTGCGACCTCCCTCACTCTGGTCATGTCAGGGACTCTAGCCACTTAGCCATCTATGCACCTGTGAATATCTAGCCCATGTATAGGCGCCGACTACGTGGGGGCTTGGGGGCTAGAGCCCCCTCTGGGAATTGCTATGGGGGGGGGGCTCAGCCCTCCCTGGGAATTTCGTTTGAAATCCGCCACTGGGCTGAAAATTTGGCGCAGAACAGCTGAAGGAAGGTATATGTATATTCTAAGTCTCAAAAATGTGAAATTTATCTATTGTTAAAGAATAATTTGAATCAAAGAAATCCCTTGTAAAAAATTTAGACTAAACGTTATTAAAGCGACAGGGAATTTCTCTAACTTTTAACTTTTTTAATTTTTTTTAATTAAAATTTTGAGCCCCCCCTCCTGGGAAAAATAAAAGTCGGCGCCTATGAGCCCATGATTTAGTGCCAACAAGGTTCACATACATGGTTCTGAAACTGATTCTTGCAAAGTTCTAATTCAAATGATTTAAATGTCTTGTAGTAAACCCACCTAGCAAATTGAATATACAAAAAGAAGTAGCTCACTATTTAATCTGGTGTTTAATGTGGCTATACTTTTCTGAAGCTTTTCACAACCTTCAGAGATTAGATATTCAAAAATAGAGTAGAATGTAAATTCGTATAGCTTTAGGCATATTCGCGGATTTGTCGTCAGCAACTGCGATTTTCTTCGATTTTCTATCTACTATTCTCTACGATTTTTTTACGACAAACGTTGCAAACTTGATGGGGGAAAGTAACATGATGTTATTACTGGACGCAATAAAAAAGTGATGTCATTAGTTTAATGGCTTTAACCAATCACGTTAAAGAATGTTATTTGCATTTCTTGAAGCTAAAAGTTAATATGTCTGTGTCTGTGGCCATCCCCACCGAAAAACAGCTTTAAATTATAAACCAAAAGATAAAAAAATAAATAATTAAATATTAACTGAAAGTGATAAGTAGATTAGTAAGTGATAAGTAAAAGAGATTGTTATAAAAAATTCATTAACTTCAAAAATTGTTTGACACTTTGGCAATTGTTTGACGATTCTCATGTCACTTTTGATCCGCATTACCTTTGGATATCATCCGACATTCATAGTCGAAATGTGTCGGACGAAAGGTACTTCAGTGTCATATGTTTCCGCTTTATCCGCGTATTCTCAAAGAAAGCTTGTTCAATAAAATGCTGTATTTGTTCTTTTTTAGGCCTACTTTGCAACTAGCTAAAGAGTCGTCAACATAGTACCAAGAGAACAAACTAATGAATATTACAGACGGGAGCGAATGCACATAAGCCTCCTTAATTAACGGCTGATATGGAACAATGAAGTAAACAACACCATCTGCTCACTGTAAACCGCTGTTCACTGCTAAATACGGCTGTTTCTTATAAACAGTTTCGTACGGTTCAGACTAATCGTGTTTGCAGAGGAACTCGCAGCCGTAGCGTAAAGTGGCTTGTCTTGGCGTCATTGCAAAACGATGGTTTCTAATACCACGTATTATGCAATCGGCATTTGGAGTGGATCCACTAACGTCGCGAGCCTGATCTTCAATGCAACGGCAACCAAAATCCTTTACGACATCGAGAGGACTTCGAAGACTCCAGTCACTCTCACGCTTCTGTTTCTTTGTATTGACAATATTGTTCAATGCATTGCCCATCAAATATTCGTAACGCCAGTTTGCTTCGGCAAGCAATGGTTCTGGGGCGATAACGCCTGCACTTTTTATGCATTCTTGACTTACTGGCTGGCGCTTACCTCTATCTATCACATGGTACTGTTGTCATGGCAACACTACACGATTCTGACTTCGAAATCGATACAGGAAAGAAGAGCGGACTACTGTAGCAGAATTATGCCAAGTATTCATTGCGCACTGTTGTCGTTGTTCTGGTGCATTCTCCCGCTGTTGGGCTGGTCTAGTTACGGCCTTGAGGGGCTTTACCTAAGCTGTTCACTGAAATGGGATGTACCAGACATATCACATATAACCTACAACATTTCAGCAACTATTACCTCGTTCTTCTTTCCCATAGCTATAATGGCTGCTCTCTACATCCGACTGTTCTTTTTCATCAAACGGAACTCGCTAAAACCCGACTCTGCCACTAAAAGAAGCAAGCGTCACGCAGAATACCTTCTAATGAGGCTCGGAGTCATCTTGACCGTTTCTTTCTTCTGCATATGGGCACCCTATGCCATTGTTTGCTTCGTTACAATGGTCAATCCAACAATGATGAGCCCGCTAACAAAAACGATCCCCAGCCTCTTTGCCAAAGGATCGACTCTTACCTTGCCAATTGTATTTTTATTCATTCACAAAGAGTACAAAAAGAGACTGAGGGAGACATTCAGGTTCAAGTTTAGGGTAAAGGCAAGCGCAGTGCAACTTCCAATGCTGAATGACATCAACAAAACCGAGCAGGGAACAGAGACAGATGAGAGACTTCTTGTAAACGAGGCAATGTCAGAGAAGACTTGACAAGTAAACGAGGCTCAACGATTATGAACAGGGGGTAGTTTAAGATCCAAGGATGACCCGCATGTCTCCAGGCTCATTCGCTGGGGGGTTTATCCTGACTTAAAATTTTTATTTCAAGTTTAATAACTACCACAGAACAGATTCAATAGATGGTAAACCAAGGAAAAATTTAACTGACACTTCTTAAATTCAATTAAAGATAACACCGGTGCTGGTTTTTGGAGATAACAATATTCTTCTTGATGCAAACGGTTCTGATAAAGAACAACCAGAAAGTTGAAGTGGTTCCTCCCCAGAATTCACGTTTTCCCAGAACAGTTTTGCTATCCTAACTTAAAGGACATGTGTCGTGAACATGATTGGTTAATGCAATACAATTATCTCTTTTGTTTAGTACAAAGCATGGAATCGAGGGTGAAATTTCACGGCAGAAAAAATTAGTTGAGAAGAAATGTAAAGTCACGAAAGAATGGAATTCCATTCAAAACGCTTTTGTTTTTTTAGCCAACTGCTAATGCGACATATGCCTTTAATTAAGAATATAATCGACTGGAACATAGAAATGCTGTAAATAGCGTAAACAGGCCCCAAAGCTCACCAACAAACAGAAACAATGTCATAATAGGCCTACGCCTACACATGAATCAAAACAAATGGAGAGTAAGGCTAAACGAGCTGATACAAGTGTTAATAATTTATCTTGTTATTTCAGAGGAACGGAGAGTGCGAGAAAATACTGTTGTATGCAGATTTATACAAGCTGTTTGTTTGCATGTTCAGTAATAGCTATATCGAAAGTGGTCAACCATCACGTCCGACAGCATGTCTTCTACTAAGGTTATTTGACCTCATTTTTGTTTACATAATTCAGTAAGCCTTTCGTATTGCAAAATTGCATCGAAAAGCAATATAAATTGCAATATATCATAATAAAGCACTTTTTGTCCTAAACTCGTCAGAGTATAAACGTCGGACAATGTCCAAAGGTAAGCAGAAATTCATATATCCAGATGTGGATCGAAAGTCACGTGAGAGGAAGTATAGCGCGTTTGGTCGTTTCTTTGTTTTTGACCAATCACTGCCACTTACTTTTGGACAGTATCCGATATTTATATTCCGAGGAATATTCGGCAAAAAGTAATTTAGTATGATATGTTTTCGCTCGTCCGTGCTTTTAGCATAATTACAAATTTACTAAAGTGCTAAAGACAGGTGGGCTGCAGCCCCTTCCTCCCCCCCCCCTGCCCATTTTTTGTGTCTGTCATGGCAAAGCACAGTAGTCGCAGAAGCCTTTGCATCTCTGATAGAAAAATATTAAGGCTTAATATCTTTTTAGATTAGTCAATTAATATTCTAATCTTAATAATGTAACGATATCAAGCAATGATACTTGACAAATGTATCTCTTAGAGTTTTATATGCATCATGTATTCACTTGAAAACTTGCTCTTTGTGTAATTGCGAAATCTATTGCTTTGCTTCTCTGTACCGGACATTCGAAGCACCAGGTGTGCAAAAAGGATTAAATTCGGGTACAAATTCGCAAAACTGTTAAATAAATTCACCCATCCAGCTAGCGACTTGCTAGCATTGGTAAATAAAACCCCATAACCACTTCTAGACAACTAAATAACATAGATTTCGCTTGGTATCAAGAGCCAATAATGAATACCAATCAAATGAGTTTTGCAATAGAAAAGATTTGCTAAATTGAAAGATAAATCGGGAACAACCTTTATAGTTATCAAATGAAAGTTGTTAGAAATATTTCACAGAAGTTCACTTTGCTTCATCGCTTTCGGAATCCGATTAAGAATAAACCACACAACGAGTAAATATTTGTGTTTGTCTTCTTTAAAAAAACAGATTGAAACTAAATCTGAATTGCATCGCGTGACCCTGGTTCGTTACGGGCGTGTCCAGAGAGACTGTTTATAAAATAATTTGTTTCCCCAAGATACTATCTTTCCCGGAGACAATTCTCCAAAGGCTATTAATACCGATACCGCTGTCCCAGGGCGTTTTGAAATTCACACTTTTTACTGCTTGATAAAAAAAAGTAAAAACCATTTTTATTCAAAACACATGAAATGTTTTGTAGGAACCATTTTGGTTTTTGGCTGACAAGCAAAAGATTTGATCAAATCGCTGATTCTAATAAGGTAACAAAGAATTTTTCACGCCATTTTGCAGAAAACATTTCCAAACGATGTCTTCTGTAGCCATGACACATATAAGACTGGCCTTAGCTCATAATTCTTAATGGTGGTTGAAAAAAAGAAAGAAAATCAATTTCTTCCTGAAATTTCATAGACAATTCGGGGATGATTTATCAGCTAAAAGTTTGCATGAATATATAAATTAAATAACGATTTTCAATAATATTCCGGGAAAATATGTTTAATTTTGTTAAAATTCATAGGCATACTGAGAATTTGCTGTTGTAGAAAAATAGAGTCTCTTAATAAACGATACCTGTTACAACACATTTCCTGCCTTACTTGAAATCTGAAATCACCATTTAGGCCATTGCCTAGGTTGAGCTTTATTTTATAGCATGAAAATCTGTGGTTTCAAATTTCCTAAATCTATCGCCAAAACATAAAAATGTTATTAAATCTTGACTCGAAACAGTTAGGAATGATCTTGACTCGGAAACAAAACATGTTTTTTAATATTGAATTGGAACCCTGTATGAATCTGTTTAAAAAAAATTAATAAAAAACTATATCTTTTGAATAGGAAAATTACTTAGGCCTATTCAAAGAATCGTTTAAACAGGCCTTCAACCCCGTTTGCCACAGTTATGATGTGCAATTTAAAAGCGGCGAATGATTATCAAACCATACTTCCTTGCTTTCAAATGCTTTGTGACGTATTCCACAAACCTTAAAAGGAATGGTCTTAAGAGAAATGTCCTGAAATGGAAATGAAAACATGGAGACGCCTACATGTTGTTGGGCGGTTAAGCTAGGCCATTGAATTATGCAACAAAGTAATCATGTATACGACAAGACTCACGTTCTGTTGCTCGTACAGCGTCATCTGCTCGTTCCAGTAAAGGAAATTGTCCCGCTTGGCCTCGATTCGTTTCAGCAAGTTCTGAAACGAGAAAGCAAGGTCTATATGGGTTCCAATCAATTTACATAAAACTACATACCACAAAGTGCAAAATATTCAGCGGACGTACACAAATTTAGCGGACAGAATGTTTAGCATGAAAAACAATTCGGCTTCTTTGGCGATATTTTTGGCTATGTTGTCCGGCAATGTGGTCCGGCAATGCTGTCCGGCAATGCTGTCCGGCAATGTTGTCCGGCAATGTTGTCCGGCAATGTTGTCCGGAAATATTGTCCGGCAATGTTGTCCGGCAATTTCCTTTCAGTCTTTGTTTCAAAAAAGGAGAATAAAGTAGGACATTGTACACATACAATCTTTACCAATACCAATTCCATTTCCGCTCATAAAATAATCAACTTTTGTTCGAAAATTTTCTCTTTTAAGGTTAGAGATGTTTATGGAAAACTGATCATTGTTTTAAGCAAGTATAAACCGAATTGCTGCATATCCAAAATAATAACATGAAAATAATATTTTTGCATGATCAAGAAATATGTTAAACTATGAAAATCTTCATCAACTCAACTTTTACAACTCCCGAGACTCATTTGACTGGGAATTCCAGTTCTTTAATATGGATTAAATATTCCTAGCTATTCAGGCTGGTGTCCAGTCCTTTCCCCCGGCATCAACTGCGTTGACAAACCTCTTCGGCAAATGACCTCGGGGGTAATTAGTTGCTAGCAAGAGTTGCTTAGTGGTATGGTAGGATACGCACAGTTTCTAACATGAATTAAGACCTATAATCTCACAAGTTGGATTTTCTTTGTGCACCGGCCTAGACCTTTACAACACGATGTCTCTCCTGACAATTCTGTGTTTAAGTAATAGTAACTTCTTCGAAAAGGAGATTTGGCAGAATATTCTTACTATTAATATTTATTGACTGCAGCTATATAATAAAGATAGTGCTTCTTTACTTTCGTGGTTTTATAACGCGCACTTTTATTTACGTGCACTACAATTAATGGGTCACCTTTTGTCTAGATTTGTATCTAAACAGCATTGTAGACCATGATTTTTCCATGCTTTCCTCCTTCGAGCCAATTCAAGATATATGCTTGACTTCAGACCAAATACTCACCTCGAAAGTAAGGTGGATGAAAGCAAACTTAATATTAATGGGTGCGCCTTTTTTGACTTAAAAACCGTCCCTTTGAGTAGTGAACGTGGTTCAGTTTGGCTTCATGCAAATAATTCTTAGTTATCAGGCTCCCGGAACTGAGAATTCTCCCAGAATGCATCATCTGTAAAAATCCAGTTTTACAGAGAAAAGTATTAGGTTGTGGTTGATAGGAGCTCTAGTCAAAACCATGTTGAATTTGAAAATCCCATGAAAATTCTGATTCTGGCTGCAGGCACCTATATAGTATGGTAATTGGAGATTTCATCCGTCGTTCGTCTCAGTGGTGGGAAAATGACACAGATAATAATCAAGGGAAACCTTATGAGCCGTCCACTCCTGAATTTTGGCCGAACCAGCTGAATACCAAGCCAACTCATTCTATTGGTAAATCTTAATGTGTTTAAATCGAATATTCAAGGATCAAAAACCCATAGAAGACCTTGTACGCAGTGATAACGAGGCAAGCACCAAAAAGAGACTTGGCGAATAAATTTCAGTATGGCATTTGTCCAGCTTCTTATAAGAAGCTTTTATAAGAGATTCGACACTGGGAATGCAAAGCCATCCAACAAGCCTTAATATCGGTTAAAAAAACTTTAATCCCTCTTCCTTTTTCGATTTGCTCCAAGGAAGAAAATCATACCTTTGCCTTTCTTTAGATCATTTGAAAAAAACTGTCATTTTTAGGCTATTGTTATACAGCAAAATCGTCCAGAAGTGAATTCGTGGCAATATTTTGTACCACCCCGAAATCTTAGAAACTTTGAATCAATCACAAAACATTAAGTATATATAATTTTTGTGTCTCTTAAATTACAAAAGGTGGGCTGGCGCAGCAAAGCAAGGGATAAAACAGAAGCGTACAACCAAGCAAGATTCAAACCCCGTTTTCAATTGTATCGGGTCCAATTAGATGTGTACCCAAACTGGTACGAAATCAGCCTTGCGTCTACCCGAGACCTTGCAGATCCGAACGCATTTGGACCTGCTATCCATACCTATTTGAGAAAATTTTCACACGTGGCTTTACTTGAGCCGAATCTAAACAAGATATCGTGTCGTTTAAGACCCTATTTACACGATATTAGATCAAGATCCACTCCTGTTTAGATTTTGGATTCCTCTCCAACGCATGTGCTACTTCTCACGCTCAATGGTCAACATTTGACAATGTATAAACCTCATATTCTTCCTTCTTTAGAGTACTGCTCTCATATTAGGGGTGGCGCTCCTAGATTTTCTTTACCTTCTAAAGACAAAATCCAATCAAAAGCCATTCATCTTATCAACAACTCCGATCTTACAAAACTTCTCCACCTCTTCCTCATCGGCGTTTTGCTGCTGATCTATCAATCCTTTAACAAATACAACCACGCACATTGCTCTCCGAGATAAGAGGTATTACCCTGCCCCCAATCCCCTGAGCACACCAGAAACTTTCCCGTGCTCACTAATTCCAAGTCTCTGTGCCAACTTTGCGAACTCTGTCCCATAACTCATGTTTCTTTCCCAGCGCTTGTTGACTTACCCTTACTTACCCTTACCTTTGACGAACACTTACCCTCTTCTTGCTTCCTAGATTGCTAAAGAAATAAAGTATACTTTCGTTATGTGGTACCCTGCATAAGTAGGACGCCCGCTATGAAGTACAGATTTTCCCGGTCCCTTGAACTTGCTTACCTTTTTCAAGCATTCGGATAAGTAGGACGCCCGCTAACTAGAACACTTTACGCGGTCCCTTGAATGTCCCACTTAACGAGAGTATCCTGTAGCTCCTCCCCTTCGTCGCCCCCTCCATCAGCTAGTTCCAACTTCCCCTCCATCAAACTAAAAAGCCTGCCCGGATCGTGTCTCGTGCAAACGAGGACTTTATTCGGGATAAAACAACAATGTTTCCCATTCAAAATACAAAGCAATCAACAGCCCAACTTACCTCGGCTTCCTTTACATTTCCGAGGAGACTCTCTATTTCTTCAACGAGGGCTGCTTCATGAGAATCCTCCTAAAACGAAAACAGCAGCGAGGGTTATCTCATAAAAATATCTATAAATATAAACAAGAACTTTTGCAAAAAAATATACCGGTCTTGTGCTTGTGTTTTTCTAACTGGCCTATTTCGATCCACAACTGGGGATATATTTTGCATCTTCTTCATTTCGGGACCTTATTCTGACGTGAATTTATGCTCTGAGGAGTGTCATATGAAAAGCGTTTGGATGTTGTAAAATGTTAGAAAATCTCTGCAAACCAATCCTTATATCGTCTAACATTGGACAAAGTCTAAAACGTTTGAAAATGACATGAAGGAAGAATTCAGATTTCTCAAGTTGTTGAATCTATTTACATCGGAACCTTAAATCTGATGCTTTAAAACATTTGGAAAGACTTCGTTTTTCGTTTTGCTGTATTTCTCTTGTATTAATAAGCCTTATTGAAATAAGTAGTGTTTAATGCTTTATTGTAAACACTTATATTATATTATTGGCCTAGCTATAATTTTGGTTCAAAGAGAAACAAACGTGTGTTTTCACCCACGTACAAGAACAAAGAAGCTATAAAACGTACTAAACAAACTCAACCGAAATTTTAACGGAAACGGAGTTACAATGACAAGCATAAAAAAATATTGTTCTTGGACCAACTGTTCGATTTTGATGCAATCCAGGACTACTCAAATATAAAAAATTTTTTTGAACCGTTCGGCAGAATTAACCAGAAGATGGGGAAGGAACATAACATAAAATGATGACATGGTCTAATGACGATTTTCGTAAAGAAAAACAAGCCGTTACGTTGTAGGAAAACAGAAGAATTCTTGCCAGATTTGTAGAGGTTTCAGGTAAACCAAAATTGTCATCGCATCATGAAAAAATTACCTTTTTTATGCCAGTTTCCTGAGTGATTCTGCTCAAACCACTACAAGCAATCTGCAGAAGAAATATTAGCAGGTTGTTCATATGCTTGCTCTCTTCAAGATTCTTATAAACTTGCGATTCTTTTCAATATGTTCATATGCTTGCTCTTTTCAAGATTCTTATAAACTTGCGATTCTTTTCAATATGTTCATATGCTTGCTCTTTTGAAGATTCTTACAAACGTGCGATTCGTTTCAATATCATTAAGGATTCTCTGCATTAAGCATTATCTTATGTTCACCATTCTGCATTTTTGCCGAATCCATATCATATTTATATTTTCTAATGTTGTGTAATATTTTTATAAGTAAATCGTCATATACCTTTCTCTCTATATTGACAAATAATACTCACACGAAACGTTAATCTTTTAAGCCTAAGTTCACATAATTTCTACTGCTTCAGATTTTGGTTTAGATGGACTTTTTTTCCATATTTTTTACTTATATTAAAAATGAGCCATTATAAGTAATATAAATATTAATTTAAGTATTACAAAACCACTGCAACTGGGAAGATCATTGGAAACTGACAACCGCAACATAGTTGTTTTTGCAAATGCTATCATCATCAAATTTTTTAGCACCAGGTTCCAGAACGTTGAGATTTAATAGATTTCATGTGACTATAAAAAATCTGAATAAAATTTCTGTTGAAATAGTTTGGAATTTGTGATATCGAAATTCTCCAGAATGCAATGAAAATTGTCTTGTTGGCAAAAAGCAAATGATACTTATATACAAAACAGAACTTAAGACGTTATCATCAACATTTTGCTAGTAAATTCTTTGTGATAGTCTATAAAAAATTTCTGCAAGAAAAAATCATTTTCCTGTAATTTTTTGTGGTCAATAGGCATACGGTTACAAGGAAAATAACCTACTGCCAGGCTCCATGTCTCTTATAAAGGGCAAATGAATAGTCTTTCATGGTAAGAAAGACTTACTATGAATTGTCATAAACTGAGCATAGGAGATTTTAAATGCAATCTATCTGTCGGCAAATTTGAGCTGTTCTGACACAGCGATCCTAGGTAGTGTGCAAATAGACAAAATGCTACAGGAAAGAGCAATGCTTTGGTGACAACATGTAGCAGCTGATCGTCATGAAAAACGAGATCTGAGCTTAAATTAACTTGAAAATTACATTGAAAGCAAATTCAATAAACAGTCGGAATAGAGTATCAAGGGAAAACATGGATATAATTTGATATAAAGCAGCCGTCTTATTAAGCTGTATTAAGCTTAAAACCAGTTCTTCTTCTGTTTAAAAAACAAAAAATTATGTGCTCACGAAATAGACATGCATTTGTGGTAAAAGACTTGTTTTGCCGTCAAATAGGAAATTTAAGGTCACATTTAAATTTGACAAACATTTAAATCTCAGTCATATGTGAGATGTAGCTTCGTTAAAGGCAAATAACTTTCTTTCAAAGAAAAAAAGTTCGCTGGATTTTTTTTATAAAGAAAAAACGAAATGCATCACTTCATAAAAAGCAATGGACCAAGCACTGCATCTTGTCAAACCCCAGACGTTACAAAACACTTTATTTACGCTGTCTTTCTATACATATAGCTTTGGAAGGTTATCACCAGTATTGATGAGAACTTGATAGCCATGATTGGTCATTGCCATTATTGGCTGATTACTTTCAGCAAGCTTGATTGATTAGCATGATTGGCTGTGACCATAGATTGATAACGATGACTATGATTGGTTGATTACATTAAGCAAGCTTGATTGGTTAGCACGATTGGCTGTGACCATAGATGGATAACCATGACTATGATTGGTTGATTACGTTGAGCAAGCTTGATTGGTTAGCACGATTGGCTGTGATCATAGATTGATAACCATGACTATGATTGGTTGATTACGTTGAGCAAGCTTGATTGGTTAGCACGATTGGCTTTGATCATAGATTGATAACCATAATTGGTTGATTACCATGGTCGTGATTGGCTGATTGGTGATGATCACCGTTGTGATTATCACGATCAATAACGATCAAGCGATCTCTGATGAACAATGTAGGTTCATATTCTCCTTGAGAATATGGGCTATCAGATTAATCGTTGAGAATTATAAAATTCAAGACATGCAACAAAGTGAAACAGAATTCAACCTTTAAATATGTTTCGTTGATTTCCCCATCGCTTAGGTCACTGAATCGACGACTCACGCCATCTAAAAAGAAAGAATAAATAGATTAAAGATTCAGATTAGTCGTATAGATTAAGTAGCTTATTAAACTAAATTAGACTAAAGACTTGTATTATATGATGTAATAAATGAAGCCAAATACAATAAGACCTATTTTTCATATTATTACATTTGATGTCATTAATTAAGCTGCAGTTTGAAGGGTTCCAGAACGATCAAATTCATGACATTGCTATAAGTGCAGAGGATATAAGTAGTAAACCATATATCGCCTTCACTTCATTTACAAATTACAAGTTGATGAAAAGATTGTCTTATAGGTCAATCTTCCTTATTGTCTTAGTCTTAAATACTGACTTAACAAAAATTACAAATAACACTGGACCGCAAACCTGGATATATGCTTTCATTCTTCAATAATATCAGGTCAAAATTAGACTGCGCTAGTTTAAGTCACTACTTAAATTAAGCTAGATTCAATTAAAACATTTTCTTTAAAAGCAGCTTGATTAAGTCTACGAAAAAAATTCAGTGTAATAAGGTTTTTGCACAAAAATAAGAGGCATCATTGAAGAATCTGCATAGTTTAATTATTTTCAATCCTGTTCAATTGTTCAATAAACACAATCCGAAGAGACTTTTTAAATTTCGACAAGTTATCAATTAAATCGGAAACTTTCTTCATCCTATCGTACTTTGTTTTGACATGTGAGAAAAGACCTTGTTCAACAAGAAAGAATTCACAAAAACTTATTTTAAACAGGCTTATAGGCATTCGTTATATTTAAATTTCTATTATCTTTTAAACTTTCATTTCAGCTCATTTTCATTTTTTCCGGGAGTTCGTCAGTCAAGAAAGACGGCTAGTTGAAATACAAAGCTCAATAATTATTGTGATCATTTTCTAAAATGATAGTCTGATTGTAAAGGAGTCGGCGAGACGGGAAAAGTCTCAAAAGTATGCTTTACGTTCAAAGTTCGCTTCATTTTTCAGTCACGGTGGCCCATTTATGAAGAGGGACTGTTTTCCAAGGGCCGTGATACAGTGTCACAGGCTACTTTCACCTTAGGTGTTAAATTAACAATAAGAAATAAAATTAGGATATCAATTATCTAAAGATTGAAAATTTGAAGGACTTCTGGCCAAAGCTCCTTTTATTTTCTATCTAGAGGCATTTGAAGATCTTTTCAAGTGTTCTACCATACAAATATGCAGGTTTTTTAAACATTTGTTCATGCATGCGAACACAGACGAGTTTTACGTTACATCAGTAGTTTATTTTGTATGTGTACGCCCATATTTGGCCATCCAAGCTCTTGGATAAGAAAAGAGCGATCAGGATTTCCCTTTGTCACGATGTGTGCAGCCCTGCCTAATAACCAGAACTCCACGATTCGGTGACCGTTACTCAGATGGGACTCAACATGGAAGCGGCACATTTCTTCAAAGGCTTTGCTCTTCACATTATAAATTTTAATATGATATTTGAGCTAATATCCCATCTAACCTAATTGCCAAGTTGGATCCCAAGGAAATATTTATCAGTTAAGCTTTTCGTCTGACACACAATCACAGTATATAAAGTCAGAAAAATGATTAAAAATTCTAAACCAGGAAAATTTACAATAGGAACTTAGCAGGAAACTGTTACAGCCACGTGCTTCAGGTTTTAATCGACCTAACTGCATCAACAACTGGGCATGTATATTTTCTGTCTTAGAATCTTCCATCATTATTAAATTTTGACGTTTGACTAAGACGTTTCATCACCTGGAGAGTTTAACACAAAAAGCTTAAGTATGTTTTAGAATCCTTGCTTCTTTCAAACCAATTTTTGGATATGTTGATCTGAGCCAATTATTGAAGACCACGTTTTAGGTACAGTGAGATAAACTCCTTCTTTGAATTCAGGCACACTGTTGTTAACGTTTAGAATTAACGTTTGTTTCATTTTGTAAATAAAAAAATCTCATTATTCAAGTTAGTAGGGTAAATTATTCCAATATACTTGAAATAGTAGTGGTGCTAGACAGAAGCCTTGCAGGACGCCACGATTAATACTGTTGATACCAGAGGAAACACCATTGTCTTTATAAGCAGGGAGCCATAAAACGTCAAGTAATCGATTGACCAAAGTTCAAAATGTTGATCTCATTGTAAAACTCTGTGAAAACTGAAGCTCATGGTTGACTTTTAGCTCCTCTTTTAGCCAAAACTGCAATGTTCGAGAGTAGAGAAGAAACAACTTCACAGTACGACTCCGCAGCATGGCTTATTACAACTGCTTTTCTGCTACTATAGTAAACACCGGTGAAAGTCACACAAAGCTGCATGAATGAAATTTGTGACTTTAAACGGGGTGTCGCAGTAAATAGAGTTAAAATAAACAGTTTTGAGCATTTGAGCCCAAATTTTAGGCGTCTTTTACCGGTACTTTAAGAGGAGAATATATAAGCGGAGTCGCTTGTAAAATGAAGAGATAAAATAGAACTAACCACCTTGCACACTTTTTCTCTCCATTCGCTCTTTGAAGTGGCAAGCTAGATTCTCCAAGTTCGTCATCAAAATAGTAATGTAACTCTAAAAAGTATACGAGAAATGTTATGAGTATTCTTTGAAAAGCTGACAGTACTATAAATTCAAGAATATTGGAGGTTTTTGTCAAAACGGTGGTTGGGTTTCAAAGAAGGCATACTCTGTTATAAAGGACGTTCTCTTACAATGAGGTTCACTTGCAAAGGAGACTATTTTGCAAAGGATACTATTTGCAAAAGAGGCTCTTTTGCAAAAGGGGCTTTTTTTGCAAAGGAGGCTCTTTTTTGTCAAAGGACACATTTTTCCAAAGGAGGCTATTTTGCAAAGGAGGTTCTAATTTACAGGGCTGCATTACCTCTCAAATAATAAGCAATCTCTTTAAAATATTCACAAAAATTTATATCTTACATAACCGTCCTAGGATATAAACAACAGATGTTCAATCCCAATCGAGCATCAAAGATTTGTGCGAAAAATATTTTGAAAATGAGGGCGTTGTTTAGACTGGGCTCCCAGAATGCATATCTTATATAGGTGAACTCTTTTTAATCAAAAGAACGCCATTCTATTTCGTGCACACAAGACCAAATTCTGGTGTAAATAACATCCACAAGGTTGAAATTCTCAATAAAAAATTGTTGCTACTGGCACTCACAAATGCTCTGAATAAAAGACTGTTTTCTTCTGGGTGATTCGACTTCGGTTTCCGATTTGGTGTTGCCAAACGCGAGCCTTTATCAGCATATCGTTTTCTCATACTGTCAAGATCCTAAACAACAGTATCTTTGTAAAATCAAGTCAGATTCAAAAAAACTTTATCAACAAAAACTTTCGTACTTAAAACAACCAAAAACAAACATTTCTATTTCAAAACTCTTCCACTTATTTGCATATAAAAGGATGACACTTTTGTTTTCCAAAAACAGCAAAGGATTGAAATAGTTTACATCGTTGACGGGATCCTATTGTTTTATCCTAAAGATCCCTAGAAAATATTTTGTTATGCTGAAATCTCGTGCATTTTTTTAAGAGTGGATTGTCATTCGTAAAACCCTCTAGATTTATATGTAGAAATTCTAGAAAAAGCTTCATATTTGGTAACATGACAAAAAATTCTTGTCAAGAAGTCAACAACAAACAGTTTGTGTCAATTAATAAATCATATGTCACTCAGAAAAACGAATGTTTAACGAGAACCAAATTCTTGCACGTACCTTTTTCGTGAGAAAATCTCTGACAAAATCGTGTGATTTGAGGACCTTAAAAGAAAAAAAATCTATAAGAAGATTCCTTCTCTGATTTTAAATTGGTAAGTCGTTAAATAATGCATAAAATAGTTTTAAAGAGATGCTCTTAAGAGAGTTCTGTCCATTTTCTCAGGTTTAAATGGATACTTCAAGAAAATCGAATCCTCAAAGACGTCAAAAAAGGACTATTTTTGCAAAACTCTAAATCCAAAATTTTGATTATTCTGAAAATTCAAAAATGCTTTAGAGAACAACGAAGTCACAAAAAGTTGCAAGCTTTGAAAGTTATTAAAGATTTCTGACATGTTAAAACCAATGTTTCTAGGAATCTACAATTTATGTCAACTTTGAAATGAAAAAACATTTCGCCTGAGATCTCACATTTTATCGTGAAAGTATTTTTATTGCAAAACAGGTTTAATCACCTTATGATTAGTAAGCCGTCCTAAAAACCTCTGTATTTCTCTGAAGTTTCCTAAAAATGAGCGCATTGAAATTAAAACCGTAGAGAACCCTCATATTCTAGGCACACAAAGAAAACCATTGTTCAGCACCTTGTTATACGTACTGATCTACATCCATCGCACAATTTAAAAAAATATATATAATTTCTTCATTTAGAACCCTTTGGCATTACTGAAAGGTATTTACAACAATGTTACAAGAACCATTTTCAGTCTACCAAGACGGAAATTAGAGTAAACTGAAAAGAAACATCTAAATTTGTTTGACGACGATGGAGTAAGCAAGAAGAAAATTTTTCTACATAATTGTCCATAACAAAAAGGGCAGATGCCTATCAGAACAAATATAAACTTCGTGGATCTGAAAAAAGACCCAAATGTTGATGAAAGAAGAATTTCTGCTCTTTAAACCATCAGCACCTCCCACCCAAAAAAATTCCTGCATTATCACCCCGCAATATTACAATTGTAACTGTCTCTGTTCCAACGGAAGAGATTCTTCTGGACATTGACTTCGTGTCTCTAGGCTCGTGTATCCATGGTTACACAAATCTCAAGTGCATAGAAATATTTCAAATATAGGTTTACATGGGCTTACGTCCTTAAAAACCATAGAGCAACAAAATTAGAAATAATAACAGAATGTACTTCAGGGAAATGTTCTTAGTCCCCAGGGACTGGTGAAATTGATTTTTCAATTAAATCGCCAAACAAGTTAACAATAAATTTTCGAACAATCTTTTGGTGGTACAAAACTTGTAAATGGCTTTGAAAAAAGCAAACATTTAGTAAACTAAAGCTTTTCGTCTGACACTCTTCAGAGTTTGAAACGTCAGAACATAGACCGAAAACTTTACGCTGGGAAATATATATACCCAGTTGTGGATCGAAATAGGCCAATCAGAAACACGCGGACATGACTGTATAGGTTGACCAATCAGTGCCGCTTGCCTATTGAGAATGTTACCAATGGAGTCCTAAGGTGAAAACGAACTCCTTTTGAATAAATTTTCGCTTAACAATAGAATTTCAGCCATATATGTCAAAGGTTTATCGGACTAGGCCGAGATTGAAACCGTCTAACTCAAGACATTTTTGAAGTATTCGGAGATTAATGTGTCCCTAGTCTTTCATTTATGGAATGACTTAATGAGTAACTTTACAATCAATTTGGCAGGCCTTATAAGCAGATACAAAAATAGTTTTGACAACAGTTCTCAGAAAAAACAGCGCTTAAAATCTGCAGTCAACAACAGAATAGATAAGCCGGGATGGTTGGTGAAATGTTGCAGATAAGATAACGCTGGTTTTAAAATGAATTCTGTTTCTCAGAGGCTTAACAATGGGAGCATAAGTTTTATAAATAAAGAAGCTAATAAGGCAAATAATAAGTCCAGAAAATGCTGAAAAATAAGTCCAGAATAGGGAGTGATAATGCTGAAAACTAAAGTAAATCAGGGGTAAATGTGGCAATACATACCGCTTGCAGAATCATGCAGCCTTATGCTAGGTACTATTCTACTGGCGCAGATAACCTGAAGAATACAATTTTGAGGAAAATAAAAAGATGTTCCTAACGAGTTGTTCGAAAAAGTAGTAAGAAGTTTATCTTTCTAGCTATAAGCAAATTAAAACCCAACTCCTTGGTAGCTAAATAGATACATTATTAAACTTAATTTTAGCTTTAAATATATATAAATCAAGTAATGACGGTATTTAGTATTAATATAGCTGGAGACAACATTCAACAATTAGCGATCCTTTATTTCATTCTCAATTTATCTTTTTACATATGGTAACCTTCAGTTAAAGACTAGCTTAAGGGGGGCCATTCTAAACTACACAAAAACAGGAATTAAAATACAATTATGAACTAAACTACATATAAAATAATTGCAATAGTAACGAATAAGAACAAATAAGAACAAAACTTTACTAAGAAGAATTTTGAAAAAATATGACCTACCCCTACCTAATGCAACTTTTCTTTATTTTTAGGAGAAACATGTGGACCATGTTCTGACAAAGTGGGGGCGTCATAACCCCCCCCCCAAAACCATATCTTGGCACCGCTGGTGACCTTATTAGATTTGTGCAATGTCAACAAGCCTCTTCTGTCAGCAATTTGGTCGGCAGTTATGTAAGATTTGTCTTTAAAACTAGGAAGATCGCGAAATTTCTTTTATAGTAATTTATTTCTTGTATGGTTATTCGATATATCGTATCCGACTTTTCTTTAGCGAAATCTTTCGCACAATTCAAACTACAGAGGATAAGAAACTTATTAAGGAAATTGGTGTGGTCATCAAAATGTTCTGTAACATATTCTGAAAATTCAGGAAAAGGTTTCAGGGTATCTTGGTGAAATTTAGCGAATAATTTTGTGGCCTCTAGCAAACCTTACTTGTGCATTAATATACCTACTTGCAGTATTCCTCGGAACCAAACAAAATCTTCTATCGATCGATTGACTTTGAAAAGATGTCCGTCGTAACTCTTTAGCGTCGTCTAGAACGGAAAACAAATATTGAATTTCTTCTTGGAACGGCAGTTATTTCTCTAATACAAGCGCTTGATGAAGCTAACAGTGGCGTGGATAGGAAAATTCATAGGAGGGGCGAGAAACTTAGACTTTCTGACAAAAATCTAATAAGCGTTTTTATTTTTTCATAAAATTTGAACGGAACATAACGACATCAGAACAAAAGGAAAAATCTTTTGATATATTCAGGTAATCTTATGTTCACTTAGCTCTAAAACCTTCCCTATCAAAACATAACAATAGACAAAAAATAGACAACAATGTTGAATTTCCGACAAGACCAGAAGTTTTCCGACAAAGTAGCAGTTTAACAGTACAGGGAGGGAGTTTCGCCCTCTCTGAACCCCCTCTTCCTACAAAGGGCAACGGCAAAAGGAAAGCCAAAACTGATATGTTTTAAAAAAATGTTCAAATCGCTGACTTATACTTGGCAAAACAAACTTATACTAAAACAAATCTTTAACAAATTATCACAAATTTTTCTTCTTGTAAAGCAAGGCACGACATGTGTTCCTAGAAATGCGATGACGCCATAAACCATTTTAGACTTTTTCGAATTTGAACCTCATAGACTAAAAGAGCATCGTGGAATTCCACTATATGTGCGAAAACAGCTGAATTTGTTACAAATTGGCTGAGATCCAGCCATATGAGCACAAGCGCTTTCGCTATCAAATCACGGTAATTTGGTCTCTGCTCATAACTTTATGAACCAAGCCAAAATAGCAATACTCCTTTAGCAAACTTCGAATCTTTTCCTAGCCATATTTCATCCAATATTTGTGATTTAATTAAAGTTATCTTATGGCGTTTGTTTAGGCTATGAGGTCAAAAGACATAATTTTTAAAAATACACTTTCTTTAATGACGTCACACTTTAAAACGGCAATTGCACACAAAACCTTGAGAGGGAATACATGGCGGGGGGGGGGAGGTGTTTGATGGTGGACTAGCAAGCGAGCTTCGGATAAATATTTACAATAAAAAACGATGACCTGTGCTAATGTCAAATGACGTAATCACTCAGTTGCACTTTAAGTGTCTAATGCGTACGTTTTGTATACTCATTTTTTGCACATGTTCATATATACAATGTCACCGAACTAACCTTACAGATTCAAACTGCTAAACGCCTCGTGTTTTTCGTAAAAATTGCTTGCTAATGGACCAAGTTTGGGAAATGGCGTGGTTTGAGCATGGCATTAAAATTGTCTTTGCTTTTCCGAAAACAATAAATTCTTAATGCAAAATGGTTCTACTCTCACTAACCAATCAGTAATCGCTGATTATGTATCAAGGTTGTCTCCACCAGTGATCATTTTTATAAAATGCAGAATTAGCTGAACCAAAAGTCCGCTAAAAAATTTAGATGGCAGTGAAAAAATGCAGAGGTTTTTCAAAGTAAAAATGTTCTGCTTCAAGAAAAAAGCAATTGAAGAGGTAAACAATACCTTGAGATAATTTTGAAAATGGTTAGGAGTTTTTAATATTGAAAAAAATGTGATTATGGTTGCGTGTGTCTTTATAAAGAATGATTAAGAAAACAAGATTATTAAATTATAACTAGAAAGAGAGCGATCCAGCAAAATTGGTCAAGAAAAATCAAGAGCGAGCAAACTTGATTTAAGTGAAAGGTTTGTTTTTAAATAGTGCTTTAATCAACGCAAAGACGTCGAACATGATTGAGCAACGACACACAGTTAGGCAGATGGAAGAAAGTTTGACCGTTGCAATAATTTTTTGTGAGCTTTTCTGGGTCTTAATCAATTGCTCGTTTTCACAATCTGTTTTATCCAATTCAAAATTCATCGAAACAAGATCCTGTCCAAGAGATTTAAGTTCACATTAAGAGAACCATATGGATTTCATGGGTTGGGTTTTTAATCTTACATTGTTCCTACGCACTATGCAAATAGCAAATCAACCAAGAAGTTAGATCACTTGATTGCCATGCAAAAGATGGCAGGTTCACTTCAAAAGGAATCGCAGTACTGAAAACTCTAAGCCTCAAGTAACTTCTCGAAAACTGTTTTGTAAAGATGCTTTGGAAATGATCCTTTTTAACGATTAGATAACTAAGTTAATGCCTGATTAATTATCATAAATAGAAAGCAAAGATCCCAGTGACCTATCAGGTGTCCAAACAGAAAAATCCTAGTGCAGGGGCTAGAGAAAATATTTCACTAAGATTAATTGATGCACCACATACGTAACAAAACACACCCTTGGCTGTTTGAGCACCTTGACCACCCCTCAGGAGCAATGGTGGACTTTTTGTGGGCTAATGGGGGCTCAAAAATTATTAAAAATTATTAAGTATAATGATAACGGGACGGGATGGGGGATGAGAACTTATCCCTGAATTCAATTTCTGAAACCTTAGAAAAAAAGTCCATCCAGTATATAAATTTTCCAACAGCTATCCATGCACTGTGAGAAACTATTAGTTTTGCAATTGTAATTTGACAATCGATTGCAGACAAACTTAATAATCCATAGTACAACATAAAAAAGAAAATCGTACAAAATAAGAGAGTGATCGACTTAAATTCACTTCTATATATGATTTCGTTACCACAGAAAAGCTTAGTTTGAACGTGCTCTAAAACCATCTTGAAACAAACAAACTTAGTAATAACTGAGCTAGTAAATGAATCTTGCTTCACATGTAAAGAAATAGATGTTGACTTTATATTCTCCCGCACCAACGAGGCGGTATTATTAATGCCTGTATATTTTTAATACCTTTGTTATTACTTTAACCAGCTGCTCCGTATTTGATGCTTCGGTTACCTGGGTGACATCCACTACCAACATGTTGGGTAAACTTGGGCTAAAACGAAAGTGGGGCTCGTTGATTAGTTAGACAAAGGTGAATTCTTTTGTAATGACTCTATATAGGCCTGTTTATTATATCTTTTTATGTCTCTGGCTCATCCCTTTAAATTCTGACACCACTGGAAGTAGCATAAGACAAAATATGGCCAGGATATTCCATCGATGTTAAAACACTTGGGGAAAACCTTTATTCAGTAAAAATACTTTGTTCTTAAACATTTATTCAGTAAAACACTTTCTGGAATGGAGTTGATAGAATTTTGACCACAGGCCCACCCCAGAAAATCATTACAGTGACTAGCTATCGGTTAAAAGGACAGTCTAACAGTACTAAAAGTCTCTTTCTTTATCTTTTTCTTAAAATCTCTTAATACACAAATCACCTCTCATCAAATGAAAGCGAGAACAAACTCTTAAAATTGACACAATGATAAAAATTAAGATCCACAGTTTCACAAATCTATCACTCTTGCTCTTTAAGTTGTATTTTTAAAACCTTTGAGTTTAAAAGAACAGTGCTCTTCAAGGACTGGCAAAAACAAGATTAGACACCTTAAAACTGAGCAGCTTGCCAACTCTGTTAGAAATTTTGAATCATATAAATACTGTTGGAAAAGGGGACTGACTAGACAAACAAAACCAACTAAGCACCAGGAATTTTGCTTTCGAATATCTCCATTCGCTATAATTTTTATAATTATTATTATTATTATTTGAAAAATGGAGAACACGACTTACATGAAAACAAAGGGTCCAAGCAATTTCAAACAGATACAGGGCCTAATAAATTACATAACAGTCGTGTTCTTCATTAACTGATGACTTACATGGCATTTTTGTTGGCAGCTACAGAAGAGCAGATTTTGGAATGAACTTCCAATTCAGTTAAACTGCAAAAAATAATCGGAAAATTTAAGTTTTAAAGTAGCAGTAGCAAGCTCCATCATTAAAAAAGTAAAAAAAACTAAATTTAAATTAAATTTGCACCTGAGAAATGTAATTTTGAGATCAACAAATGCTAACTTCTGGTTTCAAAACAAAAATAAAATTAACAGTGAAAACATCCATTTTTAGATTATTTCACATTTAAGAAGCCGAACTTTCGAGGCACACAATGATATCAAATTTGAAACAAACAGAAATTTTGAAAATGGAGAAAATCACATGTAACGAAGGTTTCCATAATTTCTTTATGACAAATTTTAGTTGAGGCCTGGAAATCTCTTGACCTGTAGTGTTAAACCAATTATCGTTGCTTTGCGGTTGTGGTCGCATGTCTCATTTACAATATCGCATGGCACATCCATTTATCCCATGCACGGCCGTATTTGTTTAAACAGGCTTATAAGCTTCAAGTGTCTCGACCCGGATTACACTGTGGTTTACGAGTGTGCCTTGCAAGCGCGATCAGTGAAATCCCGTTTTCTCCGGACTCACAAAACCTCTACATACAGGTACGAAAAAGCTATTTTGTACCCAAGGAACCAATCGAATGGCTCAAAAATTTGCACACGGCCAGGACAGATGTCGGGTAAGCAAAGTGTGTCTCAAAATTTCTGTGTTTACTCTGGTCCGTCTTTTATAGCCAAATACAGCTATGAGAGGGAAGAA
>NW_027019306.1:1867739-1948861 GCF_013076305.1 Rhopilema esculentum
GTATATATTTTTCCATCGTGTTTTTTCGGAACCTATTCTGACGTTTTATGCTCTGAGGAGTGTCAGACGAAAAAGCTTTTAGTATGTCGTAAAATGTTTGCTTTTTTCAAAGCCATTTTAAAAATTATTAAGTATAATGATAACGGGGCGGGACGGGGGATGAGAACTTATCCCTGAGTTCGATTTCTGAAACCTTAGAAACAAAGTCCATCCAATAAATAAATTTTCCAACAGCTATCCATGCACTGCGAGAAACTATTAGTTTTGCAGTTGCAATTTGGCAGTCGATTGCAGACAAACTTAATAATCTATAGTGAAACATAAAAAAGAAAATCGTACAAAATAAGAAAGTGATCAACTTATATTCACTTCTATATATAATTTCGTAACCACAGAAAAGCTTACTTTGAACGTGCTCTAAAACCATCTTAAAACAAAAAACTTAGCAATAACTAAGCTAGTAAATGGATCTTGCTTCACATGTAAAGAAATAGATATTGATTTTATATTCTCCCACACCAACGAGGCGGCATTTTTAATGCCTGAATATTTTCAATACCTTTGTTATTACTTTAACCAGCTGCTCCGTATTTGATGCTTCGGTTACCTGGGTGACATCCACTACCAACATGTTGGGTAAACTTGGGCTAAAACGAAAGTGGGGCTCGTTGATTAGTTAGACAAAGGTGAATTGTTTTGTAGTGACCCTACATAGGCCTGTTTACCATATTTTTTCTTGTCTCTAGTTCATCCCTTTAATTCTAACACCACTGGAAGTAGCATAAGACAAAATATGGCCAGGATATTCCATCGATGTTAAAACACTTAGGGAAAACCATTTTTCAGTAAAAATACTTTGTACTTAAACATTTATTCAGTAAAAATACTTTGTACTTAAACCTTTATTCAGTAAAAATATTTGTTCTTAAACATTTATTCAGTAAGAATACTTTCTCGAATGGAGTTCTTAGAATTTTGACCACCTGGCCCTCACCAGAAAACCGTTACAACGACTAGGTATCGGTTAAAAGGACAGTCTAACAGTACTAAAAGTCTCTTTCTTTATCTTTTTCCTTAAATCTCTTAATTCACAAATCAACCTTTCATCAAATGAAAGCGAGAAAAAACTCTTAAAAGAGACAAAATGATAAAAATTAAGATCCACAGCTGTATAAATCTTTTGCTCTTGCTCTTTAAGTTGTATTTTTAAAACCCTTGAGTTTAAAAGAACAGTCTTCTTCTAGGAGTGGCAAAAACAAGAATAGACACCTTAAAACTGAGCAGCTTGCAAACTCTGTTAGAAATTTTGAATCACATAAATACTGTTGGGAAGGGGGACTGACTAGACAAACAAAACCAATTAAGCACCAAGAATTTTGCTTTCAAATATCTCCATTCGCTTTATTTTTATAATTATTATTATTATTATTTGAAAAATGAAGAACACGACTTCCATGAAAACAAAGGTTGCAAGAAATTTCAAACAGATACAGGGCCTAATAAATTACATAACAGTCGTGTTCTTCGATAACTAAAGACTTACATGGCATTTTTGTTGGCAGCTGCAGAAGAGCAGATTTTGGAATGAACTTCCAATTCAGTTAAACTGCAAAAGATAATCGGAAAATTTAAGTTTTACAGTAGCAGTAGCAAGCTCCATCATTAAAAAAGTAAAAAAAACTAAATTTAAATTAAATTTGCACCTGAGAAATGTAATTTTGAGATCAACAAATGCTAACTTCTGGTTTCAAAACAAAAATAAAATTAACAGTGAAAACATCCATTTTTAGATTATTTCACATTTAAGAAGCCGAACTTTCGAGGCACACAATGATATCAAATTTGAAACAAACAGAAATTTTGAAAATGGAGAAAATCACATGTAACGAATGTTTCCATAATTTCTTTATGAGAACTTTTAGTTGAGGCCTGAAAATATCTTGACCTGTAGTGTTAAGCCAATTATCGTTGCTTTGCGGTTGTGGTCGCATGTCTCATTTACAATATCGCATGGCACATCCATTTATCCCATGCACGGCCGTATTTGTTTAAACAGGCTTATAAGCTTCTGGTGTCTCGACCCGGATTACACTGTGGTTTACGAGTGTGCCTTGCAAGCGCGATCAGTAAAATCCCGTTTTTTCCGGACTCAAAAACCTCTACATACAGGTACGAAAAAGCTATTTTGTACCCAAGGAACCAATCGAATGGCTCAAAAATTTGCACACGGCCAGGACAGATGTCGGGTAAGCAAAGATTGTCTCAAAATTTCTGTGTTTACTCTGGTCCGTCTTTTATAGCCAAATACAGCTATGAGAGGGAAGAAAAATTGTTTGCCTTTGACAGGGTACAGTTTCAAGGGGAGGAGGAATTTGTAAAATCTGAGACCCACTTTGATAGCTTATGATCTGCGCTTTCTACTGATATAAATCATATTTTGATATCTCAAACGCAAGGGTAAAAAATAGCTTTTGAAGATGGTACACGCATTTAAGCAATAAATTTGCCTGGAAAGTATCATTTTACAATATGCCAATTATTTTGATTTGGTTGGAATCGCCACATTTTTGTGCATCGAATGATGTATAGCTTAATCTGATTCCATAAATAGTTTGGCTTTTAGGGAGAGAAAACCAAATATCGTGTCAAAGACTAAGGAACAATTTTCTGACGCTTTTCGCTGGCCATTTAAATTTCCTATCGTTATAACTACAAACAAAAGATCTATCGTTAAGTATCCAATCGGCTAAGTCTCAATGTTCTATCCATCATAAACGCGTTTCAAAGCCTATTGTTAACTCTAAACGGTTAACTGACTTGACATGATGCCTTTAAAGACTCATTGCTCACAATGAGGCATTGCGCTACGCAAGCATCCCATAATGCATTTTCAGACAGTCTGAAATCAATTATGATTAATCCGTAGAAGTTTACTGCCATTGTTTGGATTGTCGCCTGGATAATTTGCTACCCTCGCAAAGGCTCATTGTTATAAATGAGTCTTTAAAGGCAAAACTCCAGCCTAATGTTATTTGTGCTTTACCTCATTGTAATAACCTCATTGTGCTTTTTAGAGGTTAAAATTAGTGCACGTTTATCTGGAGTTTGGAGAAAGGCAGAACCGAACAGTATCAATAGCAGGGAGCATGAACCAAGAAGGGTGTCCTATAATTCTTTGAAAGTGAATGACCTTTGCTGAAAATTGAGATCATCGAGAGTTTCATGTTGTAATCAAAGTAGATCTGATTATTAACCAACAAGATTGTGTTGTTACAAATCATGAACACTTCTCTTTGATTAATTTTCACCACAGTGTATAAGCGCATGCCTGAATAGAGGTAAACGGTGAATAATTTTTAGCATCGTTGTGTAAAAAATCGGCTCATGTACTAAAAGAAAGTCTAACTTGCAACGGTGAGGTTAGAGAAAGGAACAAGCAGCACAATATACTGTTGTCTAGAAAATTCTTTGTTTATGGCTATCAAATTCTATTTATGCTAGCAGGTTGCTAAATTCTAGATGCACCACAGGCACATTGTCAAAGTAAACGGTTTACTGATGAAAGGGGCAAAGTTCATTCAACAGAAATTAACTTTATCTTTAAAAAAACGTCAACTGGACTAAGATATAATCTGGCTATAGGCTAGTTTAATCAAAGCTTTTAGCCAGCATGCAGAAAAATATGATGATTCATTGTAAGAATCAATTATTATCAATTTATTGATTTTGAAATGAATAAAAAACATACTTGATTTTTCGCGAGCAAAGTGTACAAGAAAGCTGTATTTCTTCCTCCAAGATATCTTCTTGCTATAACAGAAAGCAAGTCGTATAGTTCAATGTCACCTACACTCTCTCTTAACAGTTTACCGCATGTGAAAATCAATTATACCCAGTGAACCACACAGATTTTGCTCTTTAAATTTCATTGTTGACTACCAAGATTTCTATAAAATTATCAAAACAAGTGCAAACGTAACCAAACTTTTTGTATAACATTGATTTGAGAAAGATAATTGAGGATTTAATGCCTCAAGCAGTGGCAGACATTTGGGGGGACAAGGGAGGGGCGATCGCCCCCCCAAATACTTTAGAGAACAATGGTCTTTTGTTCTAAAACAATGGGAAATGTGACATCATCTTATTAAAACAATAGGCTTGCCCCCCTAATATTTGACCAAGTGTCCGCCCCTGGCCCCAATTATATGCATAATTAGTAAATTTCTTTCCAAAATGTCATTTTGAATTTTCTTACCTTTTCTAGTGGTTTTTCTAGCATCTTCAAGAAAACATCAACATCAGGATCCGAACAGTCACTTCTAGCAGTCCCTGACTAAATAAGACAGAGAAAATTCAATAAAATTTAAACTGGTTATTATCAGTTGGTTCAGATTATTAAAGGAAAATATTACAAAGGGCTACGTAACAAAGGGCTATGTTTGAACTCGGGAGAGACAAGAGAAAAAGATGTGGACATAACTGCAAAATGATTAACTCTACTGTCAGAAACGGGGTGACTGCCTGTGTTAAAATGACACTGGGCAGATAATAAGATTGAGTATTTTTTGCTATCCTATATAAAAGTTTACAACAAGGAATTACCAACTAACAAACTTTTATACAACCCTACGAAGACAGGAGCAGGAGCAGAATATCATGACTACCCCCCAGTGGGGTCGCATGGCCATTCTTGCTGGGGGGAGGGGGTGTAAGAGATGCAAAACCATATTTTACCAACAGAAATTATTTTGTTACATTGATATTTTGTTATAAATTTAATTCCACCGACGAGTTCTCCTATGCAGGGGGCGTACACCCCCCAACACCCCCCGCATGCTATGCCCCTGCTACCCCCTGGCTTTTTACATGTGGGTATTTCCAGAGTAACTGATAATTGATTATAGCCACTGCTTTGCAAATATTGATTAGCTCAAAGAAAATTCCATCAGCAGCTAGCTAAACACATTTCATGGTAGCAAGTTGTGTTCTATGTGCCCTGCTATAGGACTTGAGGTGGGAGTTCCCTTGGTTCATGTGAGCTTTAGAGACAATAACTTGATGTTTAGAGGTAAGAAATGTCATTAGTACAGGACAGACAAGTGCCGTATAGTATGTTATTACAGACCTTTTACATGCATGTTCTTATCAGTGCAGCAAGGAAATATGCATTTATAAGACAGTGAATCTAGACTTTGTACCTATTATATTAAATGCAATTCAGTTGAGACATAAGTTTGGAAATCATACCCTAGCCCTTAAGGGTCTTGGTGATTTCCACATTCTTGGCGAGACCGGTCTTGGTGATGCTGGGATACTGAGAGAAAGTGAGACCTGCTCTTCTCCTCCATTCCAGCTTAAACTATCCAACAAGCTAAAAATCAAAATCTAGGCCAATCAAAATTAGAAATCTTAGATATTGTGGCAAACTGAGTTTCCAATTACATACCTTGAAAATGATATGTGGCGGACACCATGGAGGGGCAATGGGGGGGCAATTCCCCCCAATATTTTGGAAGACAATGGTCTTTTGTTATAAAACAATGGGAAATGTGATGTCACCTTATCAAAACAATAGGCTTGTCCCCCTAATATTTGATCAAGTGTCCACCACTGACTACAGATGTGTAGTGCAGGATTGCTGTAAGTTGCAACTCTTGAGTCTTGCTTTACGTATATAAAACAAAAGAATAGGGTAAATATTCAAAGCATATGAAAGACAATGGCAGATTGATATGAAACAAAAGAAAAAGTAAATAATACAGCACCTTTGTTAAATAACACCACAAAAACATGGCTTTCAAGCTTGACAGCTAGGAAAGTCTTTTAGATAAACATAAAAGAATCAATGTTACTGTCACCTAACTTGCTTTAGATAGGTCATTCACCATTTCTGCTAAATTTACTACCTCATTTTTCTTGTTAGATCTGTTTTGACCCTTACAAGCATAATAACAAAACATTGTTAATGATTTGAAAAACAAATTAAAACTTGAAATGGTCATACGTCTAGGGGACTTGTCTTTGATGCTAGTAACAAGAGACATTGGATGAGGAGGTATTATTCTGCAAAAACCTACCCATCATTTGTTAGTCTCAGTTCTTGAAGCTGTGCCCGAAGTCTTTTGTTTTCATTTGTCAACTGCAAAAAGAAAAGTATGTCAGATAAACAGGACAACATAAACCACTTTTGCTCTAATGAAGCCCCATATGCCAGGGAAAAATATCAGCCATTACTGATTTATGTGTGATTGTTGTTGTTTATTCTTATCATGTTGTGATGTTACTTATTTACTACATAAATCCACAGGCTGTAAAATCACAATAACTAAATAGGACTTGATGGAATCTAATTAAAATGCTTTTGTTACTTCCCTAAGAATTCCATTATATCAATTGACACATCCTCAGAAATACAAGGTCCCACTTAAATGTGTTATGGTTCTTATCAAAGGGATTTTTACTCCTTTATTTCATTTGTAAATAGAGCAATTGCTAATTTGAGAAATGTAACAGAAAGATAAACAATCAAGATCTTGTTGTAAGTTAATAATAATTCTAGGTAATTTATTCCATGGTCTGAGAACATAGCAAAAGTTTGACTAGCAGTAAACTCGAAACAGACTTTCTCAGGATGCACCAATTTTTATGAAAATTAATCTCAACTTAAGATTACTAAATTCCTAAGGCTAAGGGACAAGGGAGAGTTGTGACCAAAAGCCCTCTTTAAATAAAGCCATATTAGACTAATTTTCATTTCTGCCAACAACTTTGAAAGCAAACTTTGATGGAAGAATGTACAGATAACTGGTTGTACAATTTCCAGGCTATATAATGCGCATTTTTGCAAAAACCTCGAGAGAGAACTTGAGAAAAAGCTATGAAAACAGTTTGATGCACCAAGAAAATGGTCAGAAATTTTTGATAGTGGAGCATGTCTGGTTTGTGCATTGCTTTGAAAAAACTGTCGAGCAGTTTGCATGTTCTGCTAGCAGGTGTTAGATGCCATAAAAAGACACTTTCCTCCAAGTAAAATGCATGATCAAAAGAAATTTGAGGGTTAGGTGACATCTGGATATTTGGCTAGTGCACCTTTGCATGTCTCCTGACATTTTCGCTGGACTGGTGTAACATTTATATGCCATAATGCTACTGCAAACATTTTAGTGCATTTGACCATCATTGTTTTTCTAGGCCTTGCTTAGTCTCAAAATCTTGTTCTGACATAAATTAGTTTCAAGCAAACATAACACATTTAAAATTGGCGGAATTTGAACCTGCCAGAAACCAGGAAGTGGACTTCGCCAACAATTAGCGTCTGGTTTGTGTTTATGACAAAAAATGACGTAAAAATCAAATTTCTTAGCATTTCAGACTTCTTGCATTTTTTGAAAGACAGCAGAAAAGACAAAAATATCAGCATACAAAGAGAATTAATATTTTTTTTCACGATTTATCGCAAATTTTAGTACTTTTTCATTCATCTCATCTTTTGGACTTAAATGAAAAAACCTAATAGGCCTAGAAAAATATTTAGGCTTACTTCCTTGATGATAGCTTCTTGCCTCTTTGTGAACTCTGTACCGCAGCTGCACTCCATGTAATGGCAACAGGATGTATTTTTACCGCCATTGTTATTGCTGTCATTAACAGGTTCACAAATCTCGACACTATCAGCTAAAATGTAACCCTTAGCAACGGCAGCGGACTCGTCCATGTCAACCTCAAAACCAAAGACACTGTCACCATCTTCATTCGATTTTTCCCGGGAAACTCTTTCAACATAAATAAGTCTCTTATCCACCGGTATTTCGATGGACTTGAATACATCACCCTTCAGAACATTGAGAAAATTGTCATGAAATACAGATTTGTTTGGGGAAGAAGTGCTAAGGCCTAAATCGAATTCGATGCCTGAGTCCAATCTTCCAAGAGTCGATCCGTCTTTCAAATTATCGCGGGCTCTCTCAGTTCCCGGAGAGCCAACAATGGCTTTGTAGTACATTGCAGTCTGGTTGCTTCGAACTCCCTAGCATTAGACTGTCATACCACTTTCTGCAACCACTTTCAGCCGAGTTTTAGCCAGATCCTGCTGTCTGGTAATTATCATTTTAATGCCAAAGTAATTTCCACAAGGGAGCATTTCCACAAATCTTATTGACAGCATCATCTTCCGCTTCTTGCAGGTCATTATGTCACATGACCAATCTCCTCCACAGTTTAATTTTTTTTGGAAAGAAAAACATTCGAGCGTAAAGGTGTTGGTTTGAGCCTGTTTTAGAATTTATTACTGATTTTAGAGATGAAAAGAAAATTTGATCTTTAAATAGACAAAGTTGTAAGGCTTTTCCTTCTATAGTAGTAAATAAGGAACACCGCAACGCGACGAGAATGAACAACAAAAAACACACATAAATCAGTGATGGCTAATATTTCGCCCCTGCAGACGGGGCTTCATCAGAGCAAAAGTAAACGAACTTAACATTTGCAAATTTAAAACAGGCGTCACTGTTCTGGTGGTGTCAGATTGGTTGATATGGAATGGTGTGTAGATCACTAAATTCCCAAAGAAGTTTGTTTTCGATAAATATATTGCAGGCAGGCATGTCATGTTAACAATGTTTTATTGCCATGACCTTTACTGCTTTAGGGTGCTTAAAGTAATCGTTTTGATGTTATAGAAAAAAATTGAAAATTATTGTGCCAAGACAATGCCACTTCCTTCATGAAAATAACCGTTGTGATTTAGCTAAAATTCGCCCCACCACCAGAAAAATCTAGCTGCGTCATTGTTCTGTACGGCGATACCCAGTTTGGTGATGTTTCAAATGAGAACATTTTGTAAATAAGACAGACTCCAGTCAGAGACAAAGGAAGCATTTTAAAAATGGGGACACTTATACCCATTAAAGGAGCATCTCCATCATTAGCCTGCGCTTCAGACCCCTAACATGAAAGTTAGGGGTCTGGGACACAGACTACGTCATCATAAGCCGCAAGTAGGGACTTCCCCTGCTTCTGAAAAGTGGAGGGATGGCACGTCCCACGGACCCCTTTGTCCACCAGTCCTTCGTCTATGAGAAAAGTTCCAACCATATTAGTCTTTGAATCTCTTGCTTAGAATAAGAAAAGATAATACAAAAAGTGAAAAGCAAAATGAAATATGTTCATGTGAACAATAATAATACTAAATGCATAACTGAATTTCGTAAAATTACAAATATGGTTCTAAATTATCTATGCTAATTAATACAGAGTCCATTCCAATTTATCATAAATTATGAATATCATTCAATTCAGCAAGGGCAGTTAACTTTCTATTCTAGCATACAGCAGTTCTTTCTGCATCAAACACCATAGTTAACACCGATTTATGATTAACTCGCGGGCAATAGGACACCTAGGCCCAGTCCAATACGTATATGGATATTTCTAGCTACTTCATTGCGGAGTCAAAGATTTGTTTAATTCAATTGATCCGGATTCGTTCGATTAACCGGTTCTCAAAGTAGAACGAAAATCCAGCTTATTGTTTTGAATAATGACAGGTTGTAAGATTCTGGGAAACAGAGAGAGGGAAGAGCATTTGTTTATTAGATCTAGGGAGGAAGGAAGAGTTTTGGGACTGGGTTCGCGCGTTTGGCAAAGAGACTTGGAGAGGGTCATCACTGAAAGAGTGTCTGGTATTAAGTGCATGTCCCAGTGGAGCTGGGATCATGCCTCGGATCTTCTGAGAGCAATCGCCGTGGTAAAATCTATAAAAAATAGCGAGATCAGCGACACAGCGCCGATGGGAGAAAGGCTGAAGAGACTTGGTGGGGTTTCAGCTATTGACAAGGTGAAATCAAGCGCACTACATTATTTTGACTTCGCAGCGTATTCAAAATGTACCATTTGAATGCGGATAAGTGTAGACTGGACTTGAGATCTAGTCTGAAAAGAAATCTTGGGTTCAGAAATATCCGAATACGTGTGGACGGATTCTTTGCATTTTGATGCCGTTTTACGAATTCAAACGGTTAAAATCGAAATTATTCCAAAGAATCAGAATCTAATTTGTCTCCCAAAAAGTTTTTAACTGGAATTGCCTATTTCACACAATACTTGACTCATATACACAACACTACCGAAATTTTTTTACCAAAGTGCCATAAAATACTGCTTTCAAATATAATTTAATTCATCTAACTGCGAGGGGTGCCTTGGATTGTGGGTGGGGTGAGTGGGGCAAGAGTTTCTATATAAAAAAGTTTTTTTAATTTCCTTAACAGAAAAGGGTAACGTCGTTAAAAAACATCATTAACCCATACAGGTAATTTTCTTTTATTGAACAAATGAATAACAATGAATGGACCAATGATGAAAAACATGCAACTTTAGTGTCAAGAGTCCGTGTCGAAAATCTGCCGAGTGTACAAGATTCAAAGCAAAGTGTAATACGGGAGACAACAAAATTGCGATATTTCGGATCCTTCAGGGCAAAATTTGCTTATCGAAGACCGATATGAATGTAGTTTTAAAGTCGTTTCAACAAGCATCATGAAAATTCGGTGGCAATTCCTGCCAAAAGTTTTTGGAAGTTGCTAAAGAAAAAAGTTAACCGTTTCCGGGAGAAAATGCCGTCACCGCAGTTCTTCTTCGCCAAAATAATGTTTTCTGCGGGGTTATCTATCATGGGTGTCATCATGGGTGTCTGATTAGAATCAATTGGGGAACAACGAAGCCCTTAACATTATACCAAACAAAATCGTGGGGGGGGGGTGCTACTAATTAAAAAAAACTCATTCCTAACATGAGTATTTTTGTGTAGAAGGCCATAATGTTACGGGCCCTACTTAGAGTGGGAAAAATGCTTTCTGCGCCTACAATCATAATCCTAGTAGGGAAAGATGCCCAAAAGTAGGTTGTCGAAATTTTCCCCATATCTTGGTCCAGAAAGAAGAAACACTGAAGCAAATTCTGCTTAAAGAAATTGTGGTAAAATATGGTGGTAAAATGACTTGGAGGAGAAGTTCCTTGGTGGAGGGGGGATTTACAACAAGAAATTTCAACATGCAGCCAAAGAAATGCATGTTGTTATAGCATTATCTTACCAGTAAGTAGGTGCCAGAAAAAGCAAGATATGTCTAAAATAGGGTATGAATTTGATTCTACCCTTCTAGGCTGAAGAAATTAGATATTTTCGAAGGCATTCCTTGAAGAACTATGCAACGCCGATGGTGCAAGCTTATTGTTCAAAACATTTGGCATGCATAAGAATCTATGGCAAAAAACAACAGGACTGAGAAACAATACTATGGACCCTGGGGAATAATTTCATCTACCAGTTTGCTCAAAATAAGAATTTCAAATTTTTTGTTATTCATTTCAATGCTCATTTCAATGCTCTAGGGCATTCATAATAAACAAATGCAATCTACAGCAACTCTGACACTATGGTCAGGATGTGTTGGTTTAGAACGGGTTTATCAGACGTGTCCCCTTCCCCATTTGCTTGTTCGTTATGCCCAATTGCTTCTTGGAAACTATTCCCTAACATTGCAGACTAGAGGAAAACTACCAACCCCTGTATTAAAGGTAATAATTGCAACGCCAACTCACAACTATTCGCAATAACACGCTTTGCAAAGTTTAGCACCAGGAAATTTTATCAAGTTTCAATCGTCAGATTGCGTGGCTCATTACAACAGGATTTCTTCAAGAAAGTCCATGAATCTTGTTGCATAATATGCTGGGTTAACTGTTGAAATTTCTGCGCCAGCCTAGTGAGAGAATGAAGAATAAAATGAAAAACATTTAGTTGGAAGAAGATTGTCATTGACGTATAAACAGAGTTGCGAAATGGCGGGAGAATCGCATCGAGCGTGAAACTTGAGTTGCAACATAAAACTGTTCGGTCCTACACAATGAAAACTGTCATTTCAAAGAAAAAATGGATTAACACATTTGATTCACAAATTAATAAAAAATGCTGAAGCTTGCAAGAATTTGCTGCATCATACTTAAGGCAGGCAGAGTTGAAAATGTAGGCCAAAATGGTCGTATTATTCGGTACAATGCATACTTCTTCAAACTGCAAAGTTTCATCTAAGAAAACTGGAAACCACAACAAAGTACTTTTATAACATATTAATGCAAATATATGTTTGCCATATATTAATAATTTGCTTCGGTATAGCATACAAATCCGAAAATGAAACTTACACTAAACGTTTTTATGTGTAGAGAAGGAGAAGGATAGTTTTAAGCTGCAACTCTGAGTTTTACGCTGACAGTGATAATAAGGTGAACAATTTTTTTGCGGTACAGAATTTGAAAATGGCTTTGAAAAAAGCAAACATTTTACAACATACTTAAAGCTTTTTCGTCTGACACTCCTCAGAGCATAAAACGTCAGAATAGGTTCCGAAAAAACACGATGGAAAAATATATACCCAGTTGTGGATCGAAATAGGCCAATCAGAAAAACGCAAGCACAAGACCGGTATAGTTGACCAACCAGTGCCGCGAGCCTAAAGAAAAATTACCAATGGAGTCCAAGAGAGAAAACGAACTCCTTTTGTCTACACAATGGCGGCTTTTTCGTTTTTATGTAGATTGACTCCAAAACTGCTAGATGGAAGGACGACCGGGCTCTGCCAATTATCCGAAACATGTCGTCGTTATAGAGTTTTGCACAATCTGGGTTGTCTAAAAGATGTTGACCAATGGCAGAATCACTTGTTTTAACAGTGTTTCTAGACCTTACTCATGATTCCTTACCATTTTTAGATGTTTTGGTCGAAAAGTCTAACACTGGATTTCTTACCAGTGTATATCGCAAGCCTACTTTTACCGGTCAGTACATACGCTGGAATTCATTTTGCCCAAAACAACGCAAAGTCAACCTTGTCAAAACATTAGTACATAGGGCACTTATGATCTGCTCGAAATCTAAACTGCACGCTGAACTTGAAAAACTCAAAACGATCTTCTTGGACAACGGCTATCCTGAAGACGTCATTTTATCTTATACTAAGGAGAAGATCGCAAGTTTTTCGGCTGTTCAAAAGTTTGGTCCGCAAAAGTGCCCAGTTTATTTGAAACTACCATGGATTGGTAACACTTCCTTGCGATTCGAGAGTCAGATTAGGCCAGCCATAACCAATTGTTTCTTTGCTGTCAATCCTCGGATTGTTTACAGCACTAGGAGAGCCCTTCCATCCATTCAAAAGGATTGCGTCCCTACCAAACAAAAAAGTTCCGTCATTTATGAATTTACGTGCCAGTGTGATTCTGGCTACGTAGGGCGCACAACCCAAAGATTGGGGGATAGGATAAAACAGCATGTTCCTTCCAACATACGAAACAAAACTGCCCCTCAAAGAGAACAGCCTCCTCGATTATGTAGGTCTAGAAACACTGTTAAAACAAGTGATTCTGCCATTGGTCAACATCTTTTAGACACCCCAGATTGTGCAAAACTCTATAATGACGACATGTTTCGGATAATTGGCAGAGCCCGGTCGTCCTTCCATCTAGCAGTTTTGGAGTCAATCTACATAAAAACGAAAAAGCCGCCATTGTGTAGACAAAAGGAGTTCGTTTTCTCTCTTGGACTCCATTGGTAATTTTTCCGTAGGCTCGCGGCACTGATTGGTCAACTATACCGGTCTTGTGCTTGCGTTTTTCTGATTGGCCTATTTCGATCCACAACTGGATAATAAGGTAATTGCCAAAGCTGTGAAGCCCTGCCTAAAGGGCAACGGGCACTTTACAAAATTTCGGTAAAAGGTATTCTTCATTACTTATGCCCGAGGAGCCTTTTCATTCTAAACTCTCAAGATGACGAGGGGTTTTTCTATTGTCAAAAGATTGTTCTTAACTGGCCACCGATATTAACCAATAGGAAAAAAATAACACTTGATTGGCCCTCTGTTGACCAATCACAGCACCTTAAAATAGCATGGTTAGCAAGGAAGTGAATGAGGCAATTGGAGGTAAAAATGGGCAATAAATATAGAAATAATTGAGGTACATTATAATTTGAATAAAAAAGGAAAGTGAAAACATTTAAAAAACAGTATGTGGCAGACGATTAGTGCAACAATTGCGAGAAATGTCGAATTTTCTGCAGAGTGTAACAGTTTAAAAAAATTTGTGCTGATAATTATGATTTTGAGGTGCAAAATATTGATACGCGAATAGTGGAACGGATTTTTTAGTTAATTTTCAACTAATTTCATACCATTTATTAAAATATATACTTAATTATGACATTTTAGAGAAGACATCAAGTTTAAATGCAAGTGTTGATGCCTTTTCTTTGACGAAAGATAATTTTATAGGTATTTAAATTTTATATGAATGACCAAGTCATGAATAGGAGCCAAGACTAAATATATTTAAGTAGTCTATGTTACATCCTTAAAATATTATATCATATAATATCATATAAGTTTTAAGAAGTTTCCAAATAAGTTTTAAATAAGATAAAAGTTTTAATAATTTTCATTCATTAATGTTTTGCTAATGCGACATTTACTGGTGATAAAAGATATTAAGGCTCTATTAAGCATATTTATCTGCGTAAAATTAATAAACTTTATGACAGTGCTATAGAAAAAAAATTAATAAAAAACATGAAAAGCTCAGCTGTTTAAAGGGTAAACATAAAACATTTAGCACAAAATTCCATGACATTTTGTAAACTTATAAAAACTATTTATATTAAAGCTGGTGTTAATAAAAAATTATTGATATGTCACTATTTAAATTGCTCAAAAGAAATTTTTTATTAAAAAAATATTTACATCTTAAACATTGTTTATCAAAATAATTATCGATATATTATTATTTATATGTGTCAAGAGGAATGTCATGGATCCATAACAGTTTAACGATAAGATTTAATAATTTTAAAGAGTTTAGTAGTATCTGTTTTTGCAACTACTAAATTTACTTATTATTAAAATTACTTATTATTCAATTACTAAATTTCAACCTAAAGTTTTAACGAAACCACTGAAGACTTTTAAAAACGAAACATGGCTTGATAGATCTTGTTTCAAATTTAACTTTATTAAAGTTATACTTAATGAACCGCACCTTGCAGTTTGATTTGATATTTATCGAAAAAGAATGCCAAGTTGCCCGTGTATAAAGGCTGTATCAGATTTAAACATGATAAAGTTATATCATTGTTCACCTAGAATTCCAGAAAAACCACGCGCTTAAACGACAGCCTACCTCAGAAAATTGAAAGACGCGCGATGGAATAAACGCGGGATGGTACATACACGCGTTACATACACGCGGGCACTTACGCTTCAAAAAATGTACCTTATAATCCGGGGTTTCACTTTCCTCCGGAGATTTGCGGCTTCTCGACAAATCGGACGACTGGCGCCGAATCCTGCTTTTTACCTGTTTAAAATCACAGTTGATTTCTGTTGATGTTGATTCGATTAGGCAAATTTATTGTTTCTTATTTCTTATTATGTTATTTTTAATCATCATAGAGCTACATTGAGGCATTTTGCTGGAGCTCATCTCAGAAAACCATCACCGTTGGAAAAGCTAACAAAGTGGCGTGATTAACAAATCCTGTTTTCCTTCAAAACCATCTTCATCGGAGGACCCTCATTTCATCTTGGGATTTGAAAAAACCTCTAGAGAATGTAGCTCTAGGAATCCCCCAAAGAGATTCTAGAGAATTTATTAGCTAAGCACACTTGGGACCTTCCGGACAGATCAGCTCTTGGAATCCCCTTAATACTAGATACCAGAGCATCAGTGCACTTGAAATCTAATAGATCTTTTCGGCAAAAAATTTTGTAGAGAAACTTTAGATAATAGCTTTTGCAGACTGAATTTTTTTAAACAATGTACCACCATTTTAAAAGCTTGTAAGTAAAGAACAAGTTTATCAGAAACAAATGAGATTTCAACTTATTGAGTTCAAAACGCTTCTCGGTTAAATTCTCATTAATTTTCAAGCTGGTTCAATTTCTTTTCATCTTATACCAAACTTATTTTTTTAAGAATCGGCAATTTGTAGCATATATTTTTTAAGTCCGTGCAATATGAACCGGAAAATGAGTTTCTTATATGCAGGTCTTTACTGTAAGGTAAAACGATATGTTTGTTTCAGCTGTTACAGATTTTTGGCCTAAAAAGTAATATGGCCCAAACGAAGAAATATTGACTTGTATCTGGATTAGAAATAATAACTTCAAAACTTCGCAAAACTTAGAAATGTTGACATTCTGTTGTCTGAGCGACAGCACTTACAAAATACCTCCATGAAGTTGTATTGATGACTAATCGGTTAGCGATTCGAAGTAATTGCCAGAGAGCTGTTTATTTAAATCTTTATAGGTTAAAATTCAAAAAGTAAAACTCACACAGACAAATTAATTTACCATGTAAGTTAGTGTAAAATACCAAAAATATGCATAGAAGTAATGATTATGAGAAATGTGATTTTATGTAAATTTTAGATTTTATTAACACACAATAACCTTAGATTGTAATGATAGTCCAAATGGAGAGGTGAATAAACTTTAAACAATTTAAGTGCAGTGGAAACAAAGTAAACAGGTTTTAATGGCTTTATAGTGCCCATATTTCCTTATTAATTGTTCAATTATTAGCCTATTAAATGTCACACAAATAGAAAATTTCATGCTCATAGACATGGAAATTAAAGAGTTACTTAGTTATAGATGGTTTAACATCAATGCCATATTTTCTAGTGAGCAACAGAATCTGGAGTTATCAAGAAATGGTCTTGAAGTTTTTTATCAAAAGAAAATAGTTTTGATTCAATTGATTTATTCTAAAGGATTAATCACAATATATTAATCAATATTTAGTAAGCAAAATATCACAAAAATATCGAAGAACAAGAAACTTTATTATAACCAGTGATAAAATTATAAACAGTAGCAAATTATAATCTGTGATAAATCTAGGCATTAAGATAATCATTCACTTTTTACAAGCCACCGTCTAAATTAACTTGAAACGTCATAGAACTAAGTTTTCGGAGCTACAATAAGAGCAGCAACTACTTAGTTCATATGGAAATAATCACATTTCCAAGACCATGAGAGGTGGTGAACAGTATTTAAAAATCAGAATCATAGATGGTGAAGAAATTGTAATTGATCTTTGAAATGGTAAACATCGTAAGATTTTTGGGATAATTTCATAAAATGACTTACTCCATGTTTGACCGTTTTCGCGGCGTGGGCTGCCTTTTTGTTTGACCCATAATATGTGAGCACATCGATTATTCCAAGGTAATAAATTTCATGTTTTGAGTCTAAAATTAAAAAAAATTGAACAGGTATAGAATAAATTAATAGGTTATATGAAAGGGCATAGCTTAAAGTTCTCTGAATAACAATACTTCATGATAGTCAACGAAATCTATAAACATTTAAAACAGAACCGAAGATTCGTTGGATTATAATAATCATTTTTTACAAGTAACTAATTCAAAATTTAGAATATGGTCGTTATCTGTACACATGCAAAGGTTAAAAAACAAAGAGCTAACTGGTATTTTGAGAGACAGAATAACATGAAAACATGGGAAAAATTCACAGATTTTTCAAACATGGGAAAAAGTCGATTTTTTATTGTAATTTCCATACTCATTATCGAAGTTTTTATGTATCGTTACTTGTTAAGTATCTGAAATCAAAATGTTTTTAAAAAAAGATTTTTTAAGAAGAAGACTTCCCTTTCAAAAGATTTCCAACAAAACAAGGGTTCCTCTCAACATTTCCTTTTATTCAAGATAATCCACAAGACAAAGACTAAGATGATTTGATTTCTCGTCATTCGTAAGGATAACTATCTCGTGAATCAGATTAAAAAATTGATTTAGCTTTAAAGACTCATTGCTAACAATGAGCCATTGCGCTACGTAAGCATCCCATAATACATTTTTAAACTGTCTAAAATCAATTTTGGTTAATCCGTAGAAAATTACTGCCATTGTTTGGATCGTCGCCACGCTCGCAAAGGCCCATTGTTAGCAATGAGTCTTTAACGTGGGTGTCAGGAGGACCTTAAGTATTGACAACAGAAAACATTTGAAACTAAATCTTTTCATGCAAACTCAATTTCTCAACAGAAGATAGTGGTATTCAAGCTAAGGGCTGAATTTTGAAATAATTAATACACTGAACAATGTTTTTTCCTTCAGACAGAACATAGGCCTTGCGGGTGTTATACTGATATAAGAGAGCAACAAACTGCAAAGCGAGGAGAAAAACACTAAATGAAGTAGCTTTACGATAAAAGTAGTCATGCAGTGCGCATTCATCGGAAAAAACATCGAAAATACATTTTGTAGTCTGATTGTATTAGTCTGACCAGTATGAAATGCCAGAGTGAGGTCGAAAGCTGAGTACCTAAACTTATTAACAAGGACTTTGCTATGGACTGTTGGCCAATCAGTAAACATGTGAGTGGTATCACGCTTATTGATTGGCCAACTTTGATTGACAGTTAGCTTAAGCCACTTTAGTATTTGTTGACTGCCTTTGAATGCCGATTCTCTTTGACTTCCAGAAGGGGGCTGCCTCACTCAAGATTAAACCTCGTTCCTCTAACAAAACTTTTTCCACGTTTTGCTATCTTAAACACAGATTTGCTTTTTCATATGCAAAAAAAGTACAACTCACCTCGGCTGGAATTTACTGCGTACCTTTCACCGTCCATGGGGACCTCCCCACTGGTGACACTATTTGATCTGCCCATTAACGGACGTTCACCAGAAGGGGAAGAAGGGGATTCCTCGGCGGAGTCATCACTTCGACCATTAGTGACGTCAGCATCAAGGTCATCATCAGATTCATTTCGGTCCTCTTCATGGATTCCAACAAGTAAACTGTAATCCATTAGGTTTTGGGCCGCGAGAAACTAAAATTGCGAAAGGTTACAAACAGTGTTACCATGCTAGCGGGAAATTCTTGAGTTTATTAGAAGAATGGTGATAGGGGAACAGAAAATGCCTTCAAAGTTTCATAAACCAGTAAAAATAATTTCGGTTAGCTAGAAGTCCTTTCATGTGGTTTCTGAATTAAACAAAACGTGGAAAATCTAATGGAGGGGATGAAGAGAAAAGTGGAAAATTAAAAGTAAAAGAATGATCAACAAGTTACTGAATATTTTTACTTACCTCCACATCATTTCGTATTTTTTGCAATAAATCGGCTTTCTTTTCATTTCCAACGTACAGTTTGACATTGTCTCTTGTGAAATCAACATCCTTGAAAGTTGGCAAGTCCTTGGACTAAAAAAGCGCCAAAATCAACGTTATCTTTTAGTTTTTGCTAAAGATGAAGTTCATTTCTTTTACTAAAGCACTGATAAATAAACAATCTAAAGCACTGATAAATCACCTATTTAACAATCAGCCAAAACGAGAAAACGTCGACTGAAGCAGAAAGCAAGGCCCGTTACCTGCGTGCAAATTCATTTTACACCAGGCTTGGTAAATTTTCCACAGAAAAATTGTCGGTATTCTGCGACCAACAAATTATGTTTCTCTAGGAATCCCGTTCAAATTAAAAAAAACATCATTGAAGCTTCTAAAGTCAACTTCTGTAGGAATCGTACCAAAGTTAAGTCTCTCAGGTCAAACAAGATTTTTGGCGAGGTCTAAGGCATTTATTTGAGGATACGGATAGACCTAAGTACAAGAACACTAAGATTTATAAAAGATTTAGATATGACCCTATGGTTTCCATATGAATGAGGCCTAAAGCATTATCTCAATGTGATACAAAAGAATTTTAAGATAGCCGTGAAGAGTGGTCTCAAAAATTCTTATTGTTAATGTCACAGTCAATACAATTATCGAATGGGGAGCCAGTACCAACAAAAATAATTTGACATCGAAAATCATATGGAATCAGAGATAATTTATTAAATTAATAGCAAGATACATTTCCTACTCCTATCATCGCTAGAATAGACACTTCGATCGTCTCTGAACGTTATTTGAAAACCAAGTATGTTAAGTGCTGTTTTGGAAAAATAAAATGTTTCCGTTAAGAAAAACCGACCATGCGACCCCTATCCCCAGAAACAATGTTGGTTGGAGAGTTAAATGTAATAGCTTTCTGAAAAGAATTCATCGGACCTCCACAACCTTGCATGAAATAACATTTTTCCAAGGGGGAGAGGGGAAAGGAGTTCAAAGCATTTGAAAATTTGGTGCAGTGTAGTAAGACTTTTGGCAGTCATTGTACATCATCGGAGTTCCCCAACTAGGGAGACACAATGTTCAATGCTTGATCGTTTTCTGGCTTTTCCCACGTGTATGAGTTTGTTTTGTTTGGAAAATACATCGAAAACGGAAAATATTACCAAAAAGGCTGCTGCTGAATAATGAGATAAGAACTTTTACAACCTCCATAATAGCTAAGAAAGCTTTTCAATTTGGTGCAACATTTAATCGGTCACGGCTGAATAAAACATACGAATTTCAGATGGAAAATAACATCGAAGACTGGCTTGGGGATCTTTTCCTATTCTCTTGAAAGAAAGTTTTACTGTGAGCTGTGTGGGTAATCCCTGACATTGCTTTAATTGAAAAGTCTGTTATTGCCCCTCTAACTGATACTACGCATTTGAGATAACAGAATAAAAATCTTTAGAAATTGAGAGAATCTCAAGGAACATACCTTTTCTGCTCCAGATGCTTCTCGGCTAACACGTGAGCCCTGGAAAAAATGAAAATTTTCAATGCTCCGTTCTTTTAGAGACAAATCTTTGTTTAAGGGTAAAAATGAAAACATAACGTAATACACTGCTGTAGAACAGAAATATTGACTTTTGAACAGACAATCATCCGATATTCGTTGGTTAACAAGAAAATAAAAACTCAACTGTTATCTTGGCGGGGGAGGGGGGAGGGGGTGCCTAGTTTTGGACAGGGATGAGGCATTTTAGTTTAAAATTTTGATTCATAATTCCGCACATGTCTGAAAAATGTGACTCATAATCCTGCTAACAGGATGAAAACTATACCCATAGTTCTGCAAGGCAAACAGCATTTAATTAGTTAGTTTGAATTGGCTTTTAGTGGAGCTACATGTTGTACATTTTACAATAATGATAACATAGTATGCAAACAATTTAGGTCGAGTACTACGTGTGACTAACTTTTAAAGGCTCTTGCGCAACCGGCATACTTTGCAACTTTATTTACAAAACCGGCCTAATATCCTGCATGAAAATACAAAACATAAGCAACTACTTCTCAAGACAGCTCCTGCTAAGCATGCTGGTTACGCAAGAGACTTTATTGAATATAACTAACCTTGAGGTCATATTTTTTGTGGATTGTCTTTGTAAGGCTGAATACTGTCCGGAATGTAATGAAGTAATGCTCCTTCCCGTCAACAGTGACCCGGTACATTCCGAGGTATTGAGGCAGAAGGGTCTCTCCGTGTGATTCAACGACGTACTACGACAGAGGAAATAAGCTCAATTAGATTTATGTAAGCTTTATGCGGATTGTACCCCTAGGGGAAATTTTAGGATTTTCTTTACAACAAAAAAGGACCACAATACTATGAATCGATTGTACTATTGATAAATCGCCAAAAATGATAGCCAGAAATGACGTCAGTCTGTGGATTTTACGTACAATTTTCCCGCAATAAATTTTTACAAAATACTAAATGACAAAAGAAAAATAGGTAGCATAATCAATAAAGGGTAAGGTGCTTCGAAAAAGACTACAAGTTTCCACCAAACAACAATCGAATATATTTAATCACTGGTTGCTGATATTGGAGAATTCTCACATCAACCGCTGTGGAGGAGCCATTCATTGACAGTTGCTACCAGTTTATGACGTATCTAGTACCCAGGCCACCCAAAAGCTTATTTAAACAAACAAACAAGTCAGGTCTGGTACCTGCCAAGTAGCCAGTTACGCGTTTGAAGTTTACGACGTTTGGTTTGTTCAATTAAAGCTATTAACTATTTGCTTGGAGTAAATAACTGGTGGTTGCTTTTTAGTTGATTGTCAGCTATGAAGACAATAGCCAGGAAAATGCTTTGCTAAAAAAGATACGAAGTAACGACCAAAATACTGTATATATAGCATTGGCGAATATCTTAACATTCAGGTACCTGCTAGAGACTTAGGTACCACACGAAATAGCGGGTTCGATATCCACCGGTCCCATGGTGTAATGGTTAGCACTCTGGACTTTGAATCCAGCGATCCGAGTTCAAATCTCGGTGGGACCTATTTTACAAACCGAACGAGGATGAGTTTTACACTCGTTTCTATCAGAAACCGTCTTTTAAAAACCGAATCCTGAGATGACAAAAATGAAGAAACCATACGACTGATCGCCACCAAACCTATTTAAAAAATTCTCGAAAAACTTTGAATTGATTTTTATCAACAATTAGGTACCTTCTTCCTGTTCAATCCCAAGGGGTCACTTGAACTTTTTATATACAGGGGGGTCCATCCGATAATTATGGGTAATAATTTTCCTTGTGATCTGATACTTGTTGGTACTTGACTTAATAAAATACCTTTTTGATAGTTGTGGATTCAACTAAGACAAAACAACATCAAAACAGGATAAAAAGAACAGATGTGCTTAAACTGATTATTAAAGCAAACATTCTAAATTACTATGACTGGTAGTCTTCTGTGTGCTCAATAAGAAGACTTTGAATTCTGATATTTTTGATACTTTTCCCCGTATGTAAAAATTTTGAGTGACCCCCCTTGGGTTCAATCGACACGAGCAAATAGAAAGAAGAGCTCCATGCGGCTTATTAGGTGTTCTACTTCATGTTATCTCATATTGCGTTTCTGTGTGTCTAAAAAGTAGCTAATTAGCTTTTGGTATTTATAAAACCTTTAAGAAACTGTTAGCACAAGAATATTAAGAAACTAAGCGCTAATCCGGAGGTTAGTTTCCCATAAAAAAATGTGGGCGATTACTATGAGCAGCCTAATTAATTTCTGCACACTACTTCAGCTTGCTGATTCGGAAAGAAATTTCGAGTTAGCTCTAGCTTAATTGAAATAAAGAACAGAATAAACAGACTTAAAAAATGGGAAAGAATTGAATTTTCCTTGCCTTGTTGTTCGACTGTCTGACTGAGAGAAGGAAGGATGTTTTCTTAATATTAAATAACTATTTCTTTCATTATTACTGTTTTTTTAGCAAAATGACTGGCATGTATGAAATGTATGAAAAATGACCACAAAAAGCGATTTTCACCTGAAAACCTTTCACAGAAATAGGCCAAAAGTACCGCTGCAGGTTATGGGACTGCATTGGATGGTGAACCAACAAAATTTACAGAGGTACTTGAATAGAATTGTTTGCAAGTATTTTATAAAGAAACGTTTCAGCTCTTAAAACATTCTGCTAATTCTTTGTCAGTTTTTGGTGACACTGAGCGGTGAGAATGTCAGAAGCCGTGCTTAAATGATCGGATTGACCAAATTAGATTTATCGAATCAGCTCTGCTGTCGATTATCTGAATCTGAAGTGAGCGTATAAGTGGTCAGATTTTCAAATCTGAGTACCTAGAACTATTATATAGAACTGAAATAAACGGAAATTTTCAAAACAGCGCATTGTGATCTCTGATGCAAGGGCATCGGCAAGGAACACTCCATTTATTTTCCATTCGATGCATCGAGCTAACTTGACCAGGTTTGAATTTTGTAAAACTTAAATCGACAATCTGATTTATTCTATACAGAGTGAGTCTGGTAACCAGGGTACGTTAAAGCTTACTTCACGAGCCTCTGTTTCGCTATTGCCTCGATTTACTACCATTAACAGAGAGCAGAAACAGAAAAGGAACATTGTAAACAGAAAAGAAACTAGAGATGTTATCTAGGTAAAAAAATAAACAAACCTCGTGGTATTTAGGCAATAGACTGTGCATCATCTCAACTTCTTCACTTTCAATGGATTTCACAATAAACGCTTTATCGCCAGTCTCGAACAGTTTTGCTCCACTGTTGCCGGAACTCTCGCTCATTTGCAGAGCTTCTTGGAAAGATCGCTGAAGATATAAAGCGACATATTACATCAACTATAACATTTATAAAATTAAGAACTACTTATATTTGTAAAAATAAATATATATATTAGTAAAGACGATTTCATTCAAAATTGTTTTAATCTGTTTCTATAAAAAAGCAAAAATCAGTTTCAGGGTAATTATAAGCTAGACAGACAATCCTGGACAGACCATGTAGAAATCTGTGCCTTGAGACTCCCCTCTCCCCAGTTCAAGGGTTCAAGGGTGACTCGAGTACCCAGAAAAACTTTTACATAACCATCTTTACATTCGAACTGCTCTCGATTACCAAAAAGGGGTCTAGAAAAACGGCAGGGGGTTGGAAATGGTTTGGTATAGTAGTAAGGTTGGAATAATTTTGGGGGGGGGGAACAGTGGAAATGGTTTGATGCGAAAATAATCGGGGGGGGGCTGAAGCAATGGGTTGGAGGTTGGAGAAATTGAAACAGTCGTTCTCCCTTTCTTCGTTGTTATACACTTGTCTTTTTATATTAGTTATATTGTGGATTGATTGTACTCATGAACTCTGGTTCTGTTGAATGCGCTTCAAGAGTCATCATTGAAAAACAACCATTCTAATATTGCTAGATATAATAAACAATTATTCGGTATTCGAGAGTACTTAAACTATTCAGCTGGACTGAAGCCAAACTCATTACACAAGAATCCATAAAACATTTATAGCATAAGGTATTGCTTCATTTGAAGGAATTGAAATCTTGCAAAAAGGAAGCCAAATGACTGGATTTGAAGATTAAAATCAGCTTTCGGAAGAAAAAATGAGTCATACACGATATCCTACAGCTCACAATCTTTGCCATCTGACCCAAATAACAAGTTGCAAGTATTTTTTCAGTTTTTTCACATAGATATAGACTATACCGTTAATAATTCGACTTCAATTAGAATTTCTTTATACCAGAATATGGCGAACTTCAGTAAGCTTATCCTCTATTTCTCATTGCAAGACTATTGCTTTCCAGCTCATACTAAAAGTGGTCGCCCATAAGCTCAGAATTACGGGAAAACCTGATACTATGCAGAAAAATTGAAATCAAAATTGAATCGCATCAAAGAAAGAGTAAGCACTTTCTTTCTGAGCGACGTTGATCAAGAAACCTAGGGCAGAATCGGCTTTTGTCCAGAAAGCAATGGCGGCGCCAGCCACTAAGCTCTGGGGGGGGGGACAAACCAGAAAAATTTAAGCCACGCCCTTTTAACCACCAGAAAACGCCCTTTTACCAACAGGGAACGCCAATTTTATCCGAAAGGAACGCCTATGACAAACTCTTGTTTGAAAATTGGCCGTTTGAAAATCATAGGATTACATGATTCCCCCCCCCCCCCCCCCCCCGTGGCGCCGCTACTGCCAGAAAGGATTCTCAAGAATTGAACTCACGGCATAAAGTTGGTCGTCAATTCCGAATCTCTCCCTCAGGTTTTGGAAAACCAAAGGACAGTATTCTTTGAATTTGAAGTGTGACGGCATGTTATCGCTGCAAACAGAAAAGAAGGAGAAATAAATAATTGTGTCGAAGTAACCACAAAAATGCGACAAATTTCATAGCATGCGTCATCAAATGACGGTACATATGAGGTATGTTAGTTAGTGACTCTTTCGTCACTACACACACACACACAATCAAGAACAGTTGTATTAACAAAAAGGCTAGGCGCTACGTTCAACGGACATGAATGAGACAAGATGTCCTTCCCTTGTAGGTTGTTCTCGTAGTGTCCGGAGGATATTTAAAACATATTTGCACAAAATTTTGTGCTTGTTCCTTGAAAGTTTCTGTTATTAGAAGCTTCAATGCATTTCACTACTCGTCCGGGTCCAAACAAGATGGTCCAGGGGGGAGGGGGGTTGGTGGAGGATGATGTATATAAAAATGACACAAACAGAAGGCTGGAAGCGAGACAATCACTCACACATTTTTATGTAAAATAAAATTATCAGTTTTGATTAAACTCGGTTTACTAAAAGTTTAGAATGAAAAAAATAATTATTTGGATTTGCTTATTATTTGTTCCCACATACAACTCTCTCTCTACTCTTCTATCGTGATAATCCTTTCTTACACTTCTTTTTAATTTGTTTTTTAAACATGGCAAATATTTTAAAAGTTGTCCTTCTAAAATTACCAAGATTATTTATATTTTCTAGGAAATTAATTGAAGCTACTTTCCATTAAAATTTCTATCCCCAGGTACAACAAAAATAAAAATATATTTGGAGAAAGGCAACAAACATTACACTGAAAGACGAGAAAATGTTTACAAAGCTTGAGACCAATGTGAATTCTGTAAGAGTACGCAGTCATCTAAAGAAACTGGATCTGTTCCGTTCGTGCATTCCCAGCATCGCTCGGTTAGGTGAATAGCAAACAGGTGGGTTATATGACATGCAAAGTTATACAGATCGTGGTTTGAGGTGAACCACTCCAGGAACGTAATCGTTCTTTGGCTTCTAATTAAATAAATGATAAAACTGAGCCCACTTTGGGGTAGTGCTTGGTTGGCACCCCTACCTGTATAAAATGACCAGTCAACGTGAAATATCCATTAAACGAAATCATTTTTAAGTCTTTAATTTTCATTCTAAGGGTTAGAGTCTTTCCTCAAATTCAAATTCATTCCCTACAACCGACATCTCCTCGCAACGGACATTTCCCCATTTCCCTATTACGGACACCTCTCTATGACGGACATCATTTTATAACAGAAATTTCCCTACAAAGGACGTCTACCTACAACGGACAGTAATTCTAGACACACAGGTATACGTTCTAAAACGGTTTTACTATACTTCAAAACACTGCTATATTGATAGAAACTAAATTTCTCTTGAGACCTCAGTTGGTAAATTTCTTAGAAAGATAATGCCCTTGGGCAAACAGAAATCTACAAGAATTTCAACAAAACCACGCGTTTATAAACTATTCTGAAATTAATCAAGTGAAATCTTTGTTCCTGCACTATTCTCCCACAATAATGCTGCAAATTCGCTTTCGGGAGATTTTAATTCTTATTATCTGTGGCTTCTCGGCTAGTATTTCACATATATGTATGTATGCCTTTGTCAAATTATCCTGTATGCTATACTTATGAAGCTGAAGGGTGCGTCACAATAGATTTGGCGATTGCTGATTCGAACAGATTTTGCAATGGAAGGCAAAGTTTGTCAAGGAGAGCACGGATCACTCCTCTCCTTAATTGATCTACGCTGTTTTTATTGATATGCATGGCGAACAACAAAACATAGGTATCCAGGTGTCTTGCCTAAAAGCATGAATTATTGATCCACCACTTTAGTTTCAATCGAACAAGTCATTAGAAGAAGGCTAAAATAAGCTCGATAAGTACTGCGATAATCATATTAACTCAATATGCAGCAAAATAAAAAATTGCTTCCCTTGACCTTAAGAAAACGAGAGCTTTTCTACCACTTGCCAAAGCAGCCACTGCGATGTAAGCGAATACTGCGTGGAACAGCAGCTGAACAAATTCCTTGCATATTAATTACGCGAATTAAGGTTAAAATGAGCCTAAAGTGGTTGAAAAGCTGCTATCAATCAATGCGATGGGAAAATAAATATACGTGCAACTGAGCGGGCCAATTCTTGTCGTCGTTTTGACCATAATAAGGGTCTGATGACGATAATTCATTATAAAAAGCACTCAAAAAATTAATTTTCAAAATGATAAGGCCCAAACTTGAAGATTTCATAAATTCAGGGTGGGTACCTTCATTCTGCGACCCAGCAAATGTAATTAAACATACTCTACTGCTAATTTTATCCAATTATGATACAACTTTCTCATGGCTACTCTTGATCCAGCAAGCAATGCATCGTATATCACATCTTCCACCCATCCAAAGGTTAATTCTACCATCCTGCAAACCTACTGTTTGCCTTTACTGATTAAACATCCAAACAGCAATAAAGAAAGAGTGTCTACATAATAGGAATGCCAAGCATATAACTATTGGTCCTTTTGACAAAAAATTAATGTGAACTTTATTACTGAGTGCAGCTCTGTTATAAAGCAAAATGAATGAGCAGGTTTGAAAACAAATTTGCTAAAAACAGTAATACAAAAATGTTAAAAACAGTAATACTTACTTCCCATAATTATGATTTTTTATGATGACTTTGCCAAAAGCTTTGAAATCTTCCTTTAAAAGCATGACGTTTGGGGGCACTCGACCTAATTCATTTATCTGTTGATAAAGAATATAAAATTACTTGAGTGTCATGAAGCAGAAATGTAACTTGACTTGTATTGTAACTTGAAATATATAAATGCTACCCTCAGGATACACTTACTCGGTTCTAGAACTGCAATGGTCTAACTTTATCAAATAAAGCCATAGACCAAAGGAGCATTTCAAAAGGGAGGGAACATGTAGGCAAAAAGGGGGAACCTCTGTGAGCTGCAAATATGTTCTTTACTTCTGTCTCTATAAAAGGGAGGCTTAGATCAAAGAACTTACTAGATGAACCAAAAAACTTTTCCACATAACCCTTAGATGCAAACAACCCTAAATTAGTTTTATTCGCAAAACTACAAGAGCTCATTCAACCGAGCCAAACAACACAACAACACAACAAAAATAAATAATCAGAAAGCAGATAAAATATCATGTAAATATAAAGAAAAAACAATATGCAACCCATTTTTCCAAAATTTAGATCAAATATTTCTTCTTGGTATCAACATGAAATATAACATTCAATTGGAAAACTTTTATTAAAAGAAGAGGTATTAAACTTGGTTGCAGAGAGGGACAGAAGGGCGCCAGTAAGGGACCAAATAGACTGTGAAATTATTGAGAAAAAGCCTCAACCATCTACGCTTTGAACAAAATTTTAATGTTGACAGTCAGACTTCTAGATATAGATTCATCGAATTAAGTAGCATTTGAAGATATAAAGGAAGCACAGAGACTAAGCTAACATGATTAATTCAAAGAAACATTTTCTGTAGGCAATAAGCCACATATCAGCAGCTTGATAGGGCCTAGAGTTGAACTGTGAATAATGTTATTGTTTCGAGAAAAACTAAACCTTTGCCAGGGCATAAGAAAACTTTTGCATAAACAAAAGACTATCTAAGTTAATCACTTAATGATTATGAAGTATGTATTGTCTATTCTGATATAATAGTGAACAATGCACAGAACTACAGATCAATAAAATAGTATCTTGACCAATATAAAGATACTCAACAGAAAAACATTGAGAACTTTAAACACTGTCGGCTGAGTGCACAGCATGATACAGCAAACATGTCTTATCTTTAATCAAACTTTTACAATATTAATAAATTATTAAGCATTTTTCTGACCATGGCATTTCATGACAGATTTACATTGGCTGTTTAAATACAACAGACAGGTTTCAAAGTTAGTCAAATGACATGGCCAAAAATGCTGAATTTTATTGATTCATTTTGCTATCATGATTCACAAAATTGCATGGGAATTGTTGAAATAGCATTTTTCTAATAAACATGCGAAAAAACTATTCCAAAGCAGTCAAATGTTTATAAAACAAAGTCTTAACTGTACTAAAAGTATTAAACATCCAAAAAGCTGTTTTTTTTTATAATCTGTACAAAGCATGGCACAGGTGATAAGCGCTGGCTGAATCTTCAAACACTTTTTTTTAAGTCTGTGTGTGGAAAAATGACCTTTTCATTAAAATTAATCTAAATTTCAAGGGTTAATTTTATCTGCAAAACATCATATGTCATCCTTAAATATAAACTATAAATTTCTTACAAAAGAAAGCTCAGTGGCTCAGATGTGTCAGAGCAAACATCAGAGCTCTTGACTAAAATGTGATATCAAGCATGGAATCCATAGAGCTTTAGCCTACGTGCAGACTCTCTTGACAACCAAGTCAATTTTCTTGTTCACAGGTTCCTCAAAATCAAGGAACCAAACTTGATTGGTTGGGGGAATTTCAATTGTTCTTTTCAGTTTTCAAAGTGGTGCCTTCGAGCAGAAGTATAAATGAATATATCAGGATAATAGAATAGGTCTGTTTGTTCTTTTGAACAACTAAAATTACAGAAAAACATTGCATGCTAATGGAGTTGTTGTTCTAGTGCTTGGAATAAAATGTTGATGTCAGCAAACAAGAAAAGCGGCACTGTTGCGCAGACTCTACTTTCTCTCCTCTTTTCAATTTCAGAGTCTGCACGCAGGCTATATAGCTTATGCTGGAGAGATCTGACATGGACTAATGAATTGCAATTGTTATTTTATAGGCATATTTCAGGTGTGAACCATACATGGATTCCAGCTTGGCTCAAGGGTTGAGACACAGTGTCAACTACTATTTTCGATGTTAACCTTTTGTCAACCTTGCAGCCAGGGGTAAAGCCAAAAAATATTTTTGAAGGGGTAAAGAAATGATTTTTGTTGACAAAAGAAGGGCATATCTCACCGTTCAAGGGCGTGGTCAAAAGATAAATATCCTTATATGCTATTGTATCTGTTTCTATTTTAAAGATACTACAGAAATGTTAATATGTTACAATAGTTGCAAAAAGATTACAGGGTGAGTAAAATATTTCTTTTCTTTCCGGCCAAAATTCTTAATGTGCCGACACCTTTTTAGGCCAGGGTACATTGAAAATTAAGATGCTTTGATGAATCAGAAATTGAATTTTTTAGACAAAAACCTTCTTGCTGGTGCAGAGTCAACTAAAAATGAGTCAATTGCTAGGAACCATTACCTTTCAGGAAGCAGAAAAATTACTTAGCTGGGTTAATAATATCCGCAACAAATATTAATATTTGTGTAAAAACAAAAATAGCAAAGTTGATTTAGAATTCTGGAAAATTTTATAGTAACTTGACATCTACAGCTGCATTAAGAAAATTTATTTGTCAAAAGACTGTTTAGAAAATATCTTTCCTTTTTAAGAAAGAAGTTTATGGTGTCAGAAGCCCAGCCTGCATAGTTTGGCACAGTTTTTACCACATGCAAACCTTCTTTTTATTCATAAGGTATTCAAAAAAAGGTTTTCATAATAGTGTTCTATTACATTTGGTGTGCAATTACAAATTTTGGCATGCAGCACTACACTGACCTGGCAAGTGCATCTTTCATATATTTTCTTGAGGTTTTTGTGTCAACGAACTTTGTTGCTTTGTGATTACAGCAGTGGTGGATGGGGACTGAACAAAAGATCTTTAATCCGAAAAAAGTTTCTTTACATTGAAGCGATGAATATGATTCATATCATTCCCGTATATTCTAAATCGGATGTTAGCTCACTTCCCACTTCCTTCTTCTGATAGTTTCGTTTTATCGTTGGAAAGAAATTCCTTTCATCGGTCACAAAAACGTTGTCAACACGTATTAGTAAAGACACTCGCACAGACAATACCTGCAAACGTATTCTAACATAAACAGACCCCGTATCGTGAATTAAACTGTAAAAACTCAAAATACTAAAAAACCTTTCAAAAATTTAAATAAAACAGCTATTATTGAATCCAATCTAACCAATTTCTGACCCCAATACATTTTGATTGTGCAAAAAAATTCGATAGGCCTAAAGTATGTGGGTAATTGTCTTTTATCAATTCCATACCGTAAAAGGTCGGGCACCTAATGCCAAAACAAAGTACAAGTTAGATCTACCATCACATAATAACTTATGATTATTACTCACAGAATGGCAAATTCCCCACATTAAAACGGATATCTTAGGATCTTGGGCTCTGAATAACTTCTTCTTCTGGTGAAACGCCTTTATCTTTTTCTTTTTCTGCTTCATCTTAGTCACGCTAGTGCCGGTGTCAGCCATCTCTCCGGAATAGGTTTATTCTAATTAGCTATTTATCTAACCTTGCCTACTTTGTTAAGGTTAAACGTAAAGTTATTAACACCATGGGTTGAAATGTTCCGTCTTCTTTTCAGACACACCAGCAACTAAACATCAATGTCCAGAAACCATCCTCTTGTCCGACCAACTACAACAACATTGCTTCGTAGCTTCCAGCTCAAGGGTGGAGTCCCAAAAATCATTGGCTTTTGGCTTGAAAACTTGCACAGAATTTGAAACATGAAATGGAATTTTATTTTGGTTTGCCTCAAATGAATTGTGTACCTTATAAAGATGGTTAGACTTTTTGGTTTGGAACAGTTCACCTCTCCCTATTGTTAAAGCTAGAACTTGAAACTCTAAAGGATAAATCTATATTCGTAAATTTGGATAACAACAATTCTTCTCTTAAGGATTATCGGCGTTATTACTGTATGCCTTGATTAAATAAGAGTAGTTTATAGTGTTATTTGAGCTGCTCTATTTTGATGGCTGGCGAATTTGACAATATGAATCCATTCCTCATAAGACAACGAGCCCTGGGAAATTAGAATGGAAGTCGTAAAACCACCAACAATTGAGGGGTTTTGCCAATGAAAGGGTGCCCAGTTCATTGATAAAAGAGGTCACTAAAAAAGGTTAATGAATGTCAGAATAGTATAAACAGTCACTGCTTAGAATACCAAGTGTTAAATTTGTATTATTTCATTGTGACGAATGCTTTAGTCGAACAATAGTAAAGCTACCGCACTACACTCTTTTTTTATAAGAACAATCACGAGCCTCAAAATTGGTCAAAATTCAAGAACAAATTAAGAATAAGTTTAGACTGAGCTACTGTAAAATGCAATTTTGAACACCGTTTTATTTCATAAACGGCTTCTTTTAGCCATGTTTGGGTGCTTTTCGCTGAATGTTCAAATTTGTCAGCAAATGAAGGTTGTCTCGCTCACTTCGTTAGCAATGAGGACCTCCTTAGAGCGAAAAAGCTAGCACTCGCACTTCTTACACCCTATTAGATTAAGAACAAATTATGAACAAACCAGCCCAGTGGCAGAAATTGTCGGGGTATGGGAGGGGGAGGGGGCTCGGGCAATGTCGTCGGAAATTTAGGGCTTTCATTGGATATTTGACAACCGTTTAACTTGTCCAAATCACTTTTATAAATCGTTCTGAAAGGGAATTTTAAGCTAATCTAAGCGGCTTTGCAAATTTTTTTGCTCGCTTCGCTCGCAGGTGCTCTGCATTTTCTTTTTTTACCCCAGGTGCCTCTACAATCTCTCTGTGCCTTTTTGCAAAATTTGAACATAGCATAGCTGATAAAATAACAGCCAGTACTAAATAATCAATCAAACAATATATGTCCAAAATCAAATCTTCTTGTGAATTGTATTTTCAATTTCATTTCCGTAAAGATTAGCCAAAATTTCCACCGGATTCTTCTGAATAAAAATTTTTTTCAAACGTATTTCTCACTGACGAAAACAAGATAAAATGTATAAAATGAACGTACGACTTTTCAAAAGTGTTATCGGTCTACCTCTTTCATCATCAATTGTCTTAGATGAGATATCAATCTTGATATCAAAATTCATTTTTATTTTTATTTTTAAATATTTATACAGGGTAATACATTCAGTAATGAAAAGATAGTAACTGATTTACAATGAGCCCTGTCTAAAAACCTAAGCTAATTAACATACAATTACATAACAAAGATAAACGAAAATTAATATACAATATATTCTGGTAAGAAAAAAAAAAACTCTCAAACCCTTTGATTTTTCAAAGAGTGTTTCAGCAAATTTTTGAAAGTAGCCAGTGAAGGACTACTTTATAAATGGATTGTTCTTCTTGCTACTTAATTATGGCGTGGTCAGCAAAGATTTCTAAAGGGTCCCACCAAAAATCAACTATTCTCATCAAAATGTGCAGTTTCCTTAAAATTAGACATGACACAAGATGTTATCTTGTCGGAAAATCGTAGGCCTGGGCCCCCTTAATGAAAGCCTGAATTTCCGCCACTGATCCAGCCTCAGATTTTAAAAAAAAAACTAAAAAAAAGGCAGCCTAAACATAAATTTACTGGTTCTTATAAAAAAAAGTGTATAGCACGGGGAGGGTTTCAATGCAAAGAAATCGGTTTCCACTGAAGAAAAAAAAATTGCATATAATATGCAGTGTTTTTCAACATGATAAAGAAAGCCAATCGGAAGAATTGTGAAAAGGAAGAATATAGAAAAAGCTAGAAAGCCTTCCGGAATTGAAGCTTCAAGCCAATGAGAGATGTTTGCAATCAATGTCCCATATAAAATCATCAACGTCTCTTCATCATTTGGGATAATTCTTTAAAATTTCAATCCGAGCCCTGCCTAATATCTTTTGATATACAAGAACAAAAAAACTCTCTGAATTAAGTATGAGTCTTCATTTTATAATGAAAATATAAATATTTTTAATTTTCCTCACCTAGTCTTCATTCCTGAATAAAGACAGCCATTTTATGACTTCATATTTTTATTTTCAGCACCTGAAGCAGTTACTCGCGCTTGCGAATCCCCCACATCATGGGCATCTTGATTCTAACAAAATATTAGAATTATGGAAATGTCTCGATAAACCTATATTTATCTTCCCTGTATGAATATGGCTTTGTTTATGCATTTGGGCTTTGTAACGTTTGGAGAAAATCCTCTTGATTCCTGCCTTTTTTTCAAGGCACCACAGCCACAGCAAGGGCAGGCAATTTTTAACAAAGAATCATCTTATTTGTTGAAGAATCAATAAAACTTAACATTAGTAATTTTGATTTTGACGACGGTTTTCAAAGTTTTTGTACTGTATAACATTATTAATAATAATAATAATAAAATAACAACAATGTTTAAACAGGGTAACCTCTTCAACACACGGAGTGCTGTTTATCAACAAGGGCCCTGTATCTAACTGCTATATACTACAATGAAATGTTACAATCAAAGAAAAAATAATAAATACTTAAGACTGTTTAGAAGCAGGGTCGCAGAGAGGATGTTTAGGCCCCGGGTCAGGACGAAAGATGTATAATAGAGACAGACGCTTCTAGGGGGTACACATTATTTGGTAACATTCAGAAGCTTTTCAACCTCTTTAGACCAAGCCCACAAAGTTGAGAAATTCATAACAGCAGTCAAGGACTCAAACTGCTTCTACCTTACTTCTTTCATAGACTTTTGTCATTATTGTTTCTTTGAAAGACAGTTTGTGATAATGAAGAGGCTGCACTGTTACTTATAATGTTTTTAATTTGTTATTATTTGTGGGCCCCTAAGGCCAAGGGCCCCCTTGTCAGTGACCCCCTGACCCCTCTCTCCTCAGCACTGTTTAGAAGCATAAATTAATTTTACTGTAAATATAAAACTGCTTTAGTTTACTTTTAAAAAGAAGAAAGGAGTCCAACTGGCGTAGGCTGCTCGGAAGTTTATTGAACACTTTGGGACCTTGAAACCAAAAGCCTTTATTCCTGTTACGTTACGAAACCGGCCTTTTGATTGCATCATGGTCAATAAATATACCACATCGACACATTTTGTTGTCAAGGCTACTTTTAATAGCTTGTTATGAATTTTGTATGAATTTCTTTTAGGCCAAACTGTAAAGAAAATATTATATCGTTATGAGTAACGAAAGAAGATTCTTTTGTGTAACAATTGCATACATTCGGAATATTTTAGGCCGGATTGCTGCTTATCAACTTCAAAGTTTGCACCAATTTTAACAACTTTTAAATACATTAATTTTTTTATAAGAAACAAAGGTAGTTGTTGCGTAAACCAGTTTCTTGATGTTCTGGAAATTTCAATACTTATTGTTTCTTAAGAGTTTCTTAATTATGATGTCATGAATGACATTATAAAATGTTCGCGGCCTTTCTATCACGTCAAGAGATTCGCTTCCGTTCTGATGCTGTATTTAGACATGGGAAGTATATTTTTATCCCTTGTGTCTTAAGTTCTAGGCCAGCAGGGCAATCATGATCTTGGATTTCACGAAATTTCGTTGTTCTCAGTTTTATCACGATTTAATACCTTTTTAATTCTTTTGCTTCGAGTACTGAAATTTCTTAATTTTTTCGGCCTGTCCAGTACTCGTTTCTTATAGCCAGTTTCTTATAAAAAAATGAGTGTATCTGTCCTCTATAATTGGAGGCTGAAATACCCTTGAATTTTTATTAAATGTGAAAATCAAAGCTGTAAAACAAAAGGATGATTAAATCCTATGGAAGTCAAACTAAACTTTACAATTATAATTTTTATTCTGGGACAGGAGGGGAATGGATGTAGTAGAATTTGGGAGAAGAAACGGAAAATACGAGAAACAACTTAGCGGCCACCGGCTGGGTGTTCCGCATAATTTTGTCAAATTTTACCATTGATTTCATAATATGCGCATTTACCGATCGCAGATTTATTACTTTATCGTGGCTTATTTCCGAAAAACATGTTCACTTCAATTATTGGCTCTAAAATTTGATCAAACAAAGTTAAGCAAATGTTCATTGAAATTGTGAGAGCGTACAACAAAATACAATGAAAGTACAACAAAAATTTAACATTTTTGTTTTATATCCTTCTTTGAAATATAAATTCATCTACCAATTTATATCAAATTTTTCCCAAAGTTTGGTATAAATTTGGTAAAAAGCAAAGGTATAAATTCATCTACCAATTTATATCAAATGTTTCCCAAAGCCATAATTACTAAACAGTATATTTTTCGGCCACAAAAGGTGTCCATTGGCGAAAGTATGAGCCACAGATATTCCATGCTGTTTTCAAGAGTATATTTTTGTTGAGCCTTAACATTCTAAAAAATCTTTAAGTTTTAGCTTGAATACTTTCTTAAATTATTCCTGAACGACGTGGGTAGAATCTCAAGCCCAGTGTCGTATGGTTAAAACTTTCAAAACATGATATAATCTTTTGTTGTTAATATTCTGTAATTTTAAACATTATCGAAGTTTAAAAATTGCGAGAAACTCAAATAAACATATCAAGGTAAATTTTTAGCTTGGCAATTATTCTAATTTATCCTTAACTTAGCAGTTTTGTGTTGCAATAATTCAATACGAATAGATGAAAAATCTGTATTAAAGGGTTTAACAGCTAGCCTACAGCTAGCCCACAGCTACAATCCTTGACAAAAGTCCTTGGAACACCCTGCGACCAATGAAAGATTTTGAAGAAATAAAGGTTTCCGGCTGTAAGATACAGAAATATCCCCCTCCCCCCCAAAACAATGTTGGTTGAAAAGCCTATTACTTACCCTAGCAGATAAAGTAACATTGGATAAATTTCAAGCTTTAAAACTGTTGTTATTCAACATTGTTTCAAGGGGGAGAGGGGGATGCTACTGAAGTTTTGCAAAATTTTAGCTTGGTGTACCAAGACTTTTGGCAAGGATTGTAGCCACGTTACATGCACAATGCTACAATTAAACTGTGAGCTTGGTTAAGACATACATGAGCGTTTAATTCACAGCAATCGGCTTTTGACTGCTGTTTCTTTCTAAGTGTCGCCTGGCATCATTTTCCCACTGGCATCATTTTTCCACTGGCATCATTTTTCCACTGGCATTATTTTTCAAGTAGAACTGAAGGTCATACTAAGGAAATTATCAAAAGCATGTGACTTTTTTTAACATTAAGCAAAGCAAGATGGTTTTATTGCGTCTACAAAAAAGATAACAAGCTGATTTAAACTGACAAATTTGATGCATGACATGGAATTCATTGACTGCATTCTACGACACAATAAACAAAGTTTGAAACCGCTTTACATTAAACGTACCTAGCGATGTCTTTTTTAACAGATACTTCGGGCTTGCACTGTTTGGCAAATTAACATCCATACTCGCTTCAAATTGATATCTGCCTAGGCCAGTTTCGAGACATGGCATTAAATACGCAACGATACAACACACTGCTTTAAGACTTCACAAGGAAGGCTTGGAGGAAATGGCCATCTTTTTCTTACATATAACGAATTAACCGAAACACCCTCACAATCAAATTACAACATAATCTGTTACTTATTACCAAGCTATTGTAGAGATCTGACTTGTTCATCGGATAGCTTATCAAAAATGGGTCTTCTCATTTTCGCCATAGTGCTGTCGACCACGAGTTCTTAAAGAATAACATTTAGGCTAAATACGACTGCGAGTAACAGCGAAACCGTTCTATTCTATTCTATTTATTCAACTTTGACACTTGTAAAGACTGCACAACACTGAAGTAACCCAACAGTGTTCTTACCATTTAAATAAAACAGACTCACACAAACCATTATTCCATCAACTCAAGACTACAATATAGAAGTTTGGATTCGGCTTGGGTCACCTCTTGCTAGGATCAGACTGGAGTCTTAAACGCTTCTTGCTAAGGTTCAAATAGCCTTAAGACCAAGCTTAAACAAAATCTCGATTAGGCTTAACGTAGCTGACTAAGATTTATATGGCATCTGGATCCGGTTTAAATAGAATCTCGATTCAGCTAAATGCATCTTATTATTAAGATTCGCATCTCAATCGAGTTTGAGCCATCTAAACAAAGCCAGTCGGACGCCTCCACTAACAATAAGTTCAGTTTACAGGCAGGTTTATTTGTGCATTTTATTTTATCATCAAAGACAGAAAACACTAGCCCTTATCAATTTTAACAAAACGTTACAAATCCAGATTTTCTAAACCTTTTGCGAATCACGAAATACCGTATCTTCGCATTTGCCAAGCTTTTCGCAAAGTGCTGTAAAAATACGCATTTTCCTAATGTTTAATAAAATCCAAATAGTCAGGTTTACGGCTCGTCGCATCTGGCAAACTATTTCCATAACTTTTTGATAGACATGTTTTTCTCCGAGTCCTTTTGCATAACCTGAAAAAGAATTCAATAATAAAACGGCGTTGGGAGCAAAAACATTCGATCTTCCAGTATTTTTCAACTTTCTTTCAATTATAAAACTGAATGTGTAAAATATTTGAATCCTGTTCAGTCGTACCCCGGGTAACTCGTACTTCCACTAAGTCGGACTGTCATAAAGTCGGATTGTCATTTCAGTCGGACTGATTTTCAATTCCCATTGGCAATTTCAACCAGATTCAAGACAAAAGTCGTAACCCCTATAAGTCGGACATACACTAAGGAGGATCATTCTTTTACACCTCTCCCCCTTTGAAGGTCCGAGTGAATTCGGGTACGTCTCAACTTCCAGGAATTTGATTGCGAGACAGATGGTTAAAAAAACTTTAACCAAAATGATTCAAACCAAAAAGAGAGGATTTTGTGGTAAGACACTTTTTCAATGCGAAAAGGTTCAACTAGGAAGTTGCCAGCTCCTTTTCGTGCATCAAAAGGTATTGGCATTAGGTTTCCTAGGCTGCCAGGTAGGCAGAGGGCAAGCACTAAGCATAAAGCATTTAGCATTAAGCATTACACCTACAAAGGGCCATTGGTTGAAGTCTATAATCTTCCATAACATCCCACAAAATCAAGAGTCATTCTACATACTCAAGTGTTTAAATAGCTGATGTAAAAAATAAAGAAATTCAAAAGGCCACTTGCTTTTGCTACTGCCATTTCAAAATCTTCTTGGGTAACATGGACTCGCCTTTCACGAAGAGCATACATTCCGGCTTCAGTGCAAACGCCCTGTTACAAATACAAACGAAATTCAAAGCATGTACTGATCTTAAAACGGCCAAAAATGTGTCACGGACTTGTTGGGGGTATTTTTGGGTGTTATAAATGCTAAGTGGTGGGGGCGTGTTGTTATTAAAATAAACGGGAATGGCATATTAATAGATAAGAAGCAAGATCATGAATTGTTAGTAAAATATACTAAACTAGGAGTCTGCAAGACTCTACCTGTTGTCTGCTGGAATTCTTGCAGATCATAAACAAGTCATTATTAATATCTTAAGACATCATGAATGTGAATATACCAATTTTTCCGGGTACCTGATGATTGTTGAAAATACCGTATTTATGACAAAAAGGTGCCCCTAAAAATGGTACAATATGGCCGCCACGCCCCCTCACCCCCTTAAAAAAGGTCATCAATTACCATTAGCACTAGCTTTTCTATCTGTTTACATCACCTGTCGGTTCTATAAACAACGCCATAGACCAACCCATCTTGAATATCAGGGCCATTCAGATTCCAATCTTTTATTCATAGTTTAAATTCACATAGATTAACATAAAAGTTTGTGTTTATGCCAATCAATAGCACTCCAGTTTCCACAGAAAGGTTATTTTCAGTCACGACTCATCTGCTTAAAGGCAGTCCACAGACACAAAAGGCTTCGGCCATCTGTTGACCTTTGATCAAGTTGCGATTTATATTTTCTTTAAACGAACTGCAACATTTGCACGATTTTGGCGACCATTTTATCAGTGAGACAGTATCGAGCCTTTATCACTCGATATAAAATTTCTATAAAGTATCAAGTCAACATTTTGATCTTTTACTCTATCGGGAACAATTTGCCTTACCGAAGTTGAATGTCTCTGTAGGTGAGCCCTGTTCTTTAACATTATGGTTTTTCACAAATACAACTTTGCAGACACAATCAGATGTTTTCTTATATTAAGGAAAGAGCAAATTTATCTTTACTTTCATACAGTCGTTTATCAAAGGACCTCTAGAGAACCAAAGGTTGCGTTCGAAAACGTCAGAGGGCCAGGTTGCATTCTGGGCACTTTAAGGTGCCACCCTTAGGCCAAATTTAATATATCTGTTTGTGTCACCTTTCAACATAAAACGGTTTAGTCTAATTTAAGAATCCACAGGAAACCTTTAGCCAAATTGCGGGGCTAGCTCATAGATAAATTTGCACGATCGCTGGAAACATCTGTGAGTTAAACAAAGAAACTGAACTGCCACCCTCAATCACATTCGCAAATATCCTTGCACACGATAAAAAGAACATGATACAGAGATGATAAAGTTGAAATTAAACTTCCAGCAGAAAATTAATGTCCATTAACCTAATTATAAAAAGAACAAGTTTTAAGAAGGTCTCCTATTTTACTTTTGCTGATCAAATACCTGATTGGGGAGCTAAAACGACCAACTGAAGAATCTGTGCAAGACAAGGTATAAGACAAAATTACCTTGATTTCAGCACCAGAGGCACCAGGCATAGTTTCGGCTATTTTTCGCAAATTGATGCCACGGGTGAGGTTCATTTTACGAGAATGGATTCGCAGGATATCTAATCTGGCCTGAAGAAGGAAAATAGGAACATTTATTTAAATGAAAAATGTTATAAATGTCAAACATGCTGTTGGAAAAAAAATCCGAATCTTTAAGAAGAACTCACGAAACCAAAGAAGGAGTAACTGAGGGGACGAAATGAGATTGGTGATTTTTGCTCTGGCTTTTGAGCTAGGGTAGGGGGAGGGGTATGTTGTTCGGCAACATCTACTAAATTTACCGAAAAAAAACTGCAAAGGTACATAAAATCGTGACGAAAAAGGTATAAAAAAGTAGGATCAGTAAGCGAGCTTCACATTTCTGTAAAAAGAATCTAAGATGAGAAGGTAAGGCAATAAGAAAACAAGAAATGGCACAAAAACCATAAAATGGGAAAAGTAAAAAACTAGACATTAACTTTTGGCTTACATTGCACCTATTACAGGGGAAATTATAAAATAGCCTGTTTTTGTTGTAAATGAATGCATTGCAAGTTGTTCCGGGCGAAAAACCTGTCTTTGTGAAAATTGATTTACATATCCCCTGTATTCCCCGCCTGCCTCCTTCTCCACGCAAAAGTCATTGTATTTCTGTATATCATATACTGGTGCACCTAGCGCTTTAGGTATGCTTTTTGACTACTCATAAATGCATTAGGATAGAATTTGGCTATTACCTCTTCATTGGGGGCTGGGAACTCGATTTTTCTGTCGATTCTTCCAGGCCTAAGAAGGGCCTGATCCAAAATATCTATTCGATTTGTTGCCATGATGACTTTAATATTCTGCGTCGGCTCGAAGCCATCAAGTTGATTAAGAAGTTCCAACATGGTCCTTTGCACCTCGCTGTCACCTTAAAAAAAATATATCCATGAAAGAGTAAACAAATTTTCCGTTTCCTGACCATCCGTTTTCTCCTTACAACTCAAGCTCTTAAATTACACGAGTGATTTAAAGAAAATGAATTTGTACAATTAAGCTTTTGAGAACTATAAAAGAATTTACCTTAATTACGGGAGCTAATTGATACTCATGTGAAAACATTTTGAAAATGAAAAAAAATGTTTCATGAAAATGAAAAAAATGCCAACGATCAGTATCATGAAATTGTGAATAAAGCATTGCACAGAATTCTGAACAAAATGGCGACATAATGTAGACCATGGACTTAACAAGCATTAAAAACATCTCTGCACAAATAAAAGGACTTCTGGTGACATAATATGTAGCAAATTGCAAAAAACCACGTGTGTAGACAGAATAAGTTCGTTTTCACCCTTGGATTCTAATGGTAATATTTTCAACCTTTGCAGCCATGTGCTTGCGTTTCTCATTTGGTTATCTCGATCCACAATTTTGTATTTTTATTTATACCTCAAAATTGGATGATTACTCGGATGTTTTATAGTCTGAAGAGAGTCAAAGAAAAAGCTCCCGTATGTTTGAAATGTTTGCTTTTTCAAAGTCATTTTCAAATTCTCTACCGCCACAAAATTGATTGCACACTATCTTAAAACCAGGCTTGATGACAAAATTAAGACCTATTATCTATTCGCTTTGCCCTTCTCTTAACATGACTTTATAAACTTGTGTATGATATTATCATATTTTCTCAACTTATCGATGAAAAAAACACACAACCCGTTAGCATTTATTACCTCCAGAGCCTCCTGAGTCGATCCTGGTGGATCCAATTGAGTCGATTTCATCCATGAAGATAATTGATGGAGAATGCTCTCTGAAAGAAATCGCAATGTCAGCTTGAATCAAGCGCTGAATATCTGAATTTTTCAAGAAACTTTTACCATAAAATATTTGGTTAAAAACTTCAATACTAAAAACTTTATAATGGTATGAAAAGAACACTTGTTTTTCGGCTGTTCTGATACCTAAAAATAGGAAACTGCATCCTTCACATCAACTACAGCAAAAACTAAGTCTTCGATTTCCTACGGTGATCCACGGACAATTAATATGAGTTGAGAGTCCCAAAATACGCTCAAAAGCTGATTTTTGATTCATTAACAGTAAACTCCTTTGCTTTCAACAACCATGACCATAGCAACACGTTGGCCTAATTATTTACGAAAAGTTACAAACTATCTTTTCACCAACTATGACGATGAAATGAAAGAATTTTAACATATAGAATAAAACATTAATTGATTTCAAGCCATTGAGACAATAGAATGAAATTAAATTATCAAAACATCGTTGATTACCTGGCGAGAATAAAAAGTTCCCTGACCATCCTTGAGCCCTCTCCAATAAATTTTTGTACCAGTTCTGAGCCAGATACTCTAATGAAGGTACACTCTGTGTGGTGGGCGACGGCGCGAGCTAACAGAGTTTTGCCAGTTCCAGGAGGACCGTACAATAAAACGCCCTGGCAAAGCAAGAGAGAAACTTTGAATAAAATTAATCAAACATAGCAGATTAAGTATCAATGAAATGACCTCACAATTTCAAAAGACGGCTTTTTGAACGAAAGAAACAGGAAAAGAGATGAACGGCTGCGGGTAAAAGCTCTCCTTACTTTACTGTAGGACTGAGCTTGTTAAAAGAAAGACAACTTTTTAGGATTTTCTTTTCAAGTTTGTTTTCAATTTACTGAGCACAATTAGATTTTGGTTTAAAGAGGCATCAACGCAAAAAATTGGCATCGCCAAAAAATTTCGTCGTTCTAGTTTGTTATGTGAACAGCAAAGACTATCGCAAAAAGGCTCAATGTTGTTTGGAATACAGAAAGGGGGTCTAATTTAGGGGAAGAAGCGAGAAAGGGTACGAGTGTCTGCGAACGCGGGTCGTCTAAAGGCCGGTATCGGAAGATTTAAACGACCGCGTGATTGTCACCATGCTCGCTGAAAATTGAAAACAAACCATTTTTGAACGAACACGGCGCAGAAAATTGAAAAAAAAAACGTTTTCTATTCTGGACAAGCTCTCACCAGTGTGGGTCAGCAAGTAGTATAATTCTATCATACATAGGTTTGAATACCATTCTATTCGTTCTATGACGGAAAAGTTCAGCATCTAATACCTGGTAGGCCTAGAGAGCGGTTCAAAACTTTATTTTTGATTGATTAAATTTTTTCTTAGTTATATCAACTTTTTTAATTTCATCGAAGTTAGCAGCCATTACCGCTAGGCAGAAGCTTGTCTTGTGCCGAGAAATCCCCATTGACCGAGAGCTCTCATAATTATTTCGGATTTCACATGATCAGTCAATTATTTGTTGATGACCATCGGACCGTAAAAATACTAGGTTACCAAAAATTCAACCGTACTGGTTTCTCTCGCTTGTTTCGCGCAACATGTATTTGATACAAAGCATGTAAAACCATTTTTCGGTAGAACTTTTGTTCCCACTTCAAATGACCAAAATCTTTTAGCAATTTCGGGGGTCGGAATTCTGCGTTGGTGCTTCTATAAACAACTGGAAGCACTCTCCGTGGGTTGTTTATCTATGGAGAGAGCTCCTTTACTAAGAGATTTTTTGCATATTTTGAATTCTGTCATATCATGTTTTATATCATGTCATGTAGATAAATCCCTAAATGACCCTGCACCTGAAAAACTAGATAATATTTTCGTAAAATTGTCGAATCTTCATACCAGCGTGTTAACAAAATACAAAATGCAATCTTGCTATACCAAACATGAGAACAGGTGATGGCCAAAATAAAATTTGCGTTTCAAGGAGCAAATGCGTGGAATAGACTTGACTCGGAAATGAAATTAGTCTTCAGGATTCAGTCACTCAAAACGAAATTAAAAGCTTTATCTTTATTTTTTATCGCGTTTCGTAGCTTCTTTATTTTATCAAATTATTGTAAAAGGTTTTTATCTTTAAAAATTTGGTTTAATACTCTGGCTGAGTCAACGGAAAAGCAGTTTAATTAATTAACTGAATTGTATACCAGGGTGAATACGTTCAAAATAAAAATAAAAATGTCAGTCTTTGCATTTTTATTGTAAAATTGTTGTTCAGATTCAAAATGCTCTAATAATTCAAATCAAAGTATTGAAGTAAACTTATTATCAAGATACAAGAGGAAATATATGACACTTGATCATAACTAAAACAAACTCTAGCAGACACAGTAAATCCCTGCAAGAAAAAACCTACTCAATATTTCAATTCCATGTTTTGGAAAGGCACAAATGTGTTTGAAAATAAACAATACAAAGATTTTGGGCCTTTGCAGCTCAATTACGTAGAATCCTTGGCCAAGGTGCAAAATTTTCTGAAGATACCAGTTACATTAAGAACCACACCAATGTATATCTTTCAGCCTAAAGAAGATTCTTATATATTAAGTGATTCATAAAAAGATATTTCGTAGGTTCTTGAATTCTTTTATTTTTTGAATCAATTTATTCTCCCTTTACCCTTCCCTCTCCAATAAAAGCAACCCCTCTCTAACGCACCCATCCCATCTCCATGGTAGATACCCAATTTGGTCCTTTTCTCTGTAGATTATTTGTTTCTAAGCTGAGACCTCCACCGAAATCTAATAATAAGTCAGAAAACTCACCTTTGGCTGTGCGATTCCTAGAGCTTCAAATAATTCTGGATGTTTGACAGGAAGTTCTATGACCTAAAAAACAAATGTGAGACCCAGATTCATAAACCAGAAAAATTATTTCGTAAAGCAGGACATCTTTGTTAAAATATAAAAATAATGAAGGCTTAGATCCTAACAACAGTCTAAACATGGCTCACGATAAAAAAGATTAACTTAAGTTGAAAGTAAGCAAAAGTATTAATATCCGGCTGATTCACATATACCCACGTGTTGAACATCTTTTTGGGATTTATTCACGTATACAAAGCTCAAATTACAACTAATAATTTAAAAATGGCTTTGAAAAAAGCAAACATTTTACAACATACTAAAAGCTTTTTCATCTGACACTCCCCAGAGCATAAAACGTCAGAATCAGGGTCCGAAAGAACACGATGAAAAATATATTAAATAGAAACACGATAAATAAATAGAAAATATATTTTTCATCGTGTTCTTTCGGACCCTTGCCCTGAGCCTGAGGAGTGTCAGACGAAAAAGCTTTTAGCATGTTGTAAAATGTTTGCTTTTCAAAGCCAATTTCAAATTCTGTACCGCAAAAAAATTGTTCACAATAATAATTTAATTATCAATAGTGTGCGTACACCCAAATATGAATTTGCTTAAACATATTACCAATTTTGAAATATAAAAGAACTTGTCATGCACTTAAAGTACACAACATTCACGCCAAAAATTTAGAAACATCAGCGGTATAAAATGCAATGTATAAACTCCAACATACTTCTTTAATTTCTTTGATTTGTTTATCAAGGCCTCCCACCATCTCGTAGGTGGAATCTGGTACTTTCTCCACCATCATCAGACTCACAAGAGGATCAACCTGTCAATGCAGAAAAAGCCATTATAACCCAATCAGTTAGACAGTTTTATCGAGTCACTATATGTCACATGAAAAGTTGATCGTGTTTTGGGTCACTGGTATTTCTAGCCAATGATTTGATGAAGTCCTGTGTCTAAAACGTAAAATTATATATAGGTAAAACTGAACCCTTACTGATTTAAAAAACTATAATCAAAAACACACTTCTACGGGCAACAAAATTTTCAAGAACAAATTATAAACGTGCATGCGTGTTATTATTTATGGTTCCTGAAATCAATAAAGGTACCAAGTTACCAAAACAAAAATTATCGGATTTATAGAATTTATCCAGCATAGAATAAATAAAAAGATCACAATTGTTATTCTATGAATCAATGGATGGAATTCAACTATCTATTCCGAATTCCTTCTAGCTAAGAACAACTGGTTTATGACAGCAAAATACGACGTAGAAAGATTGCTTTGTGTCAAATCTTCATACTTACTTTCGTTGGTAGAATTTTATGCAGCGAGTAACTATCGTTTCTTAGAGCCACCCTAGAGTTTGCCGTCACCTGAAAAACAATGACAAATAAGAGTAGACGAAAAGAATAGAGCACTGGAAATTTCAAGGGGACTGATGTAATGTCCATTGGCGATAAAAAGATAGGAAAGAAAGAAAGTTTATGTAATTTTCCAGGGGGTGGGGGTGGGGGAGGGTGGGTTAACAGCAATCGATTATAAACACAGTACGATGATTTTATGACCGAAACCTGACTTTTACACGTCTGCAGTTGAAATATTATGCGCATGCTCAGAAAACGTTCGCTAAGACCCGACACCAGAGCGAATCAGAGACAGCTTCGAAAATTATAATAAAACAATCTTTTGGTGGAACAAAATTTGATAATGGCTTTGAAAGAAGCAAACATTTGAGTAAACTAAAGCTTTTCGTCTGATACTCTTCAGAGTATAAAACGTCAGAACATAGATCGAAAACTCTACGCTAGGAAATATATATACCCAGTTGTGGATCGAAATAGGCCAGTCAGAAATGCGAGCACATGACTGTTGAGGTTGACCAATCAGTGCCGCTTGCCTATTGAGAATGTTACAAATGGAGTCCTAAGATGAAAACGAACTCCTTCTGTCTGCACAAAAGCGGTTTTTTCGTGGTTATGTAGATAGATTCCAGAACTGCTAGATGGATCGACGATCGGGCTTTACCAATAATCCGAAACATGTTGCCATTATAGTTTTTTACACAATCTGGGTTTTCCAGTAAATGCTGCCCGATAGCAGAATCGCAGGTTTTCGTTGTACTTTTAGATCTGCAAGACCAAGGTGGCTGTTCTCTTTGGGGATAAGTTTTGTTTCTAATACTAGACGGAACATGTTGTTTATTCTATTCTCCAATCTTTGGGTAGTGCGTCCTACGTAGCCAGAATCACACTGGCACGTAAATTCATATACAACGGAACTCTTTTGTGAGGCAGGAACGCAATTCTTTTGAATGGAGGGAAGGGCCTTTTTCGTACGGTAAACAATACGTGGATTCACTGCAAAGAAACAATTTGTAATGGCCTGTTTTATTTGGCTTTCAAAACGCAGGGAACTGTCACCGATCCAGGGTTGTTTTAGATAAAATTTTAATCTGGAAAAAGGCGCTTTAAGTTGCGCGATCGTTGTAGCAATGCAATAAAAAATGTTGACCACGTCAAGTGGGAGCTAATAGCTGCAACTTAGAACTGCCTTATTCTAACTATCACAGCACTAACAGCTCTGGCTATATGACATCGAGCAGTATAAAAAAACTAGTAAAATCTTTTCAACCATTTATATTGATATTTAAGTGATATAGCAAATCTGCTGTATACTATAAATTCTCTGCTATAAAATTGACACATTTCATCCTACGCCACGAGCATTCACTCGCAGCTGCAACATTTTCAAAAACCAACAACTGCGTGGCAAGATGCTGTTTCCAACCCACTCATCAAATGTGAAAAAAATTCAAATCTGATTTCAAGATTTCCTGCATATCGTTTCATGCTACAGCTGCAATATCCTTACCTGGGACATTTCAATGCTTTTATCGAGATCAACAACGTATTTTCCTTCGGGATGAACCTGCAAAACAAGATAATCAGTTGAGAAGATCTGACATACAGAGATAAACGCCATTAATTTGTTTCAATAGATTCGCATTTGCTGAACACTCACAGCTACAAATTAACATGCAAACACATTAATGTGCATAACAGCTTTTGAAGCAATCAAACAAGACGTGCATTTTCTCTTGTCGTGAGATTAACACATAATACTAAGCAAGAGCGTAACCGTTAATTTTGTCACATCATTTAACCAAATACATCCACAAGAACTTCATCAAGCAAGGATCCAATCTACAAATTGCTAGAGTATATATCGCACATACATAATGACCTCGTGACTTCAAAAATCTAGTTGCTAAAGCAAACATGTTTGGTCATAGGTATCAAAACAGATTAACTATTTAAGGCTGGCATTAGTTAACTCAGTCGAAGAGCAACCTGAATCACCACTTCGTCCTTACTTTTTGTATTATAATGTCCATTCATAGATCAAAATTTGTTATCAAATTTCAGCTACCACAAAGGAAAATTAATGTTTTTAGCCCTATTGTGAAAATGATTTTGTTTGCTAGCAAATGTGTGAGACCTTCACACAAGAACGAACAGTGTCGTGTTTTTATCATAAATGCCAAACAAAGCCGATAATTTTTCTGTAACTAACAAAACAAGGATCGTGTCTAAGCATTAAACCGTATAATAGTTACCTTGACAAGAACTTTCTTCTTATCCATTGGTTTCACTACTTCACCGACATAAGAACCTTGCTCTTGAAGAAGTTGCAGCTCTTCTCTAAGCAGGCGAACTAAAGACACAATCAAGTGTGTGAGTACAATGATTGCAAAACTTTGATACATTCAATAAAGTATTCTTGTAAAAGAACCTCTTTAAAAAGATACTGCAACGGTACCATTACTATATCAAGCCTAAACTTTAGGTTTTATATAGTAGTTGGTACCGTTGCAGTATCCTTTAAAGAGGTTCTTCTACATGAATACTTTATAAAGTGTAAACTGAAAAGCACACAAGCTTTGAAAATGTTAGGTATATTTTTGGAAGTCATGGCAAAATGTTTAGCAGGGCTGTTATCAAAAACCCATTTAAAATTTCGAACACAGACAATATTGCACACAAAACAAACATTCCATCATAAAATACCACAATTTTGGGGAAACAGCAATACTGCTTGATATTTGCTTCAGCAATTCGTTTAGTTCTAACATGAATCTATCTATGGACTATCACATATCAGAATTTAATAGTGTGCCTAACACGCTTGCCATTATACGAAGAAAGTTTATATCTAGTTGAAGTTGAACTAAAAATCACATGCATATTGACTTTAAAGAAAAAAGGAAAAAAAACTTTCAAAACAATACAGTTATTCAAGAATAAAAATGATAGTCTCTTTAGTAAATTACAGGATACTTGAAAAGTGCTACAGGATTACAGGATATTTCTGTTTCTTTAGCTTTCTTATTATTAGTATGAATCATTCATTGTGACATGAAACAACCATACATTATAATGTTTTTACTTATACCTTTTGTTAACGACCCAAGCTAGATAAGTACATAATTATTCTTAGGTTGGGTCGTGTATATTACAGTATAAGTAGTATTCTAATAAAATTGAACTGAATTGAGTCAAATTGACATTATAAGCAGACAATATGTAAATAAAGTTACAAATGCTTTACCTTTTGCATTAAGTTCATTTCTCTGTGCCTCTAATCTTCTAAGGTTTTTCACTTTTTCAGAAACAACAACCTTCAATTTAAAATAAAAATCTTTTTAACATGGCACACATTAGATATATAAATTATAGGTTATAAACTACATTGGTCATAAAACACATAGTATAAACTAGCTGCTGTATAGAACAGGATGGTTCTAATTTGCTACCCTAGCTGGGTTTCATGCATAATGCCATCATCAGGCAACTAAACAGTAAAGTGTGAAACTAGGAGCAGCAACTTATAACTGCCCTGTTCTATACAGCTCTGTCTATATGGCATCAAGCTCTTTTTGAAAGAACGGAAAACAGTAATTTGCATAGGTTAAAAACCACATTGTGGTGCTCAGAGTTTTAGTCAACGAAATGATAAAAAGAAAAATGAGATTCGCTGGCCACATTATGAGGGGATCATCCGGGTTCTTGGCAAGGCTTGTTTTGGAAGGTATGATTGACGGAAAAAGAGACAGGGGAAGGCAAATAAGAACATGGGGTGACGATGTCAAGGAATGGAGCGGGCGTGAGAGCATTGGGAGAGCTGAACGATATTCTGAAGATAGGGATAGTTGGAGGGTCATGGTAGCCAACCTTCTGATAGAAGATGGTACCTGATGATGATGATAAACCACATTGGTAACAATAAATTCAAATTAAGGTTTCGATTATCAAATACACTGATTTCTCTGCAGATGACAAAATCTACTACATGAGGGAAATAAACAACCTATACACAGTTGGAACATCTTTCTTGCAATCTTTGATTGACTTTATAAACACAACTAAGTTAGCTCGTCACTTCTTCAAAATAGCTTAACACTTAGTAGGTAGTATCAAGTGCTATCATAACCTTCTTATATTTTTCAAAAATAATTAGTGCTCATTTACTTGCAATATTAAGATAAATTTACTGCTTGAGGTGTAAGCCATAATCCCACATAGAAACTTTAATAAAATATTTTCTTACATCCAAACTATTGTTAGCAAAGCACAGGGTTAGAGGGAGGTGCTCTGGGTACACTCTAAAAAACATTACAGATGTACTCTTAGAAATCAGTTTGAAGATTATAGACATAAAAATGATCATTTCCTAATCTCTTTTTACCCAAGTGCAACTTGCATTCAGCAGCTTGACACAAGACAGGGCCAGCGCCATCGATTCTAAAGTGGGGGGGGGGCCAAAAATTGGAGTTACCTATTCAATACCTAAAAGGGGGATTTGATACCTATAGTTGGCGAGAAAAGTGGGGGATCATGGCCCCCCCTTTGGCCCAGGCCCTGCAATATGTAACGTTTTAGGACTTGTATTCTTCAGTAATTATTATTATTATGTTTAGCTAGATCTTTGATTATGTTGCGTGTTAATGTCACATGTTTGTTTGTCACGCTGTTGTGTTAGTAACTCCCTTTCCGGGAAATGTGCGTCACTGTCATCGTGTTGTGTGATGTTTCACAGTGTTCCTTTGTTTGTGTTTTAATATAATGTAATCCTACTTAGAATAATTTAGTCTTACTGTTTTAACGATAAACATAACATCAAAGAACGAATATCTCTTGTGTGCTATCTACTTGGGGCTAGGCCCGTTGGCCCAGCCCATCGCTCAGCCAACGAACTGATACTTCACCGTCATAAGAAGAACCCTATCGTTACAAATACATGTCAAAGATACCCACAATTTATAAGTAAATCTTTTTAAGGCAAAATTCCTTTGCATAAAGAAACCGCAAAAAGTCAATTTTTTAATTAGATAGAAAAGAATCTTGTATTAAATGATTAGATGTCTATTTTCAGTTCAATTGACAATAAGAATTGTTTTGTTCGCATCTGCATTAAATATTGGAAATTATTTTGCTACCCAAGGTTTTTCTTTGTCATTTCTTATCCAAAACGTAGATATTTGGCATTATAACAAAAAGAAATTGGTATTTGAGAAACCTTTAAGAACTATTAAGTACTAAAATTAACAAAAAAGGAAGCAGAATACAGATTCTGAGCTTAGTTTCTTACAAAAAAGGCGTCAATGTCTCGGTTACTTAATTGTGCACAAGGCCTACCTGTAACTCTTCTATTTTGGTAACATAATATTGTTGTAAACCATCATGAGAACCAGGCTCTTCAACCTCCATCTGAAAACGAAATAGAATATTGCATAAATTTTCTGCCATTTTTGCAATATCAAAATATGTCAAAATATGCCTCAAAATAGTACCAAATATCTTCTAGCACAAAAAGTGATAATAATTAAATTTTAATTATAACGATACACTTAATGTTTTAATGCATTGAATCCAGTGGCGTAGCGTGAGCGCAGAACTTAGGCATGCAGTAACATAAAATATACGGCTATGTTGAATGAATGTAATCGTATTTTCAGCTTCTTAAAAAAAACGGTAATTAATGATAATTGTGATAATAAATTTTGATTTTGAAAGTAACAAATCACTTGTACTCTAATTCTAATCAATCAAGGTGTCTATTCTTTGCATCAGAGGCTCCGACAGAGGTTGGAAAGTGAAGGGGGGGGGGGCCAAGGGAAAAATTATCACCCATGCGAAAGTTTTTGAAAAAGCTCAATTGTTTTAGCAAGAATTTTCAGAATAACTCCTAGTGTTAAAACTGCTTCGCAAAAGATTTTATTCTTATTCATATTCCTCAAGAAAAGGCATCACCTAATGCCCACCTAATGTAAGAATCTTTTATGCTATAATGAAGCTGGGGATTCCCGCAAGGAGGAGCTCTCCACATTGCGAAATTGTTAATACACTGCAGAGCCTAAGCGAACAGGAGCAACAGTTTCTGCTCATTTTTTACTCTCATTGTTAACGAAGATGAAAATAGTGAGCTGTGAGAGTTGTTAGAATTGAAGATGCTTCCATGTGTAAAGTTTCAGAAACTTAGTCCCGGCAAATCATCATGTATTTGGCAAGGCTTGCGCTCAGGTCTACCGCATGCCCTGGTCCGTAAATTCTGACTATACGGGCAAGCCTTTTGACTTGAATTACGGAATGTGGATCATGACAAATAGACTATGACCCCACTTTGACGAAACCTTTTCTCTTTTCAACAGTCACAAAGTAAATAAAGCGAAATAATTGGATTTGAAATGATATATCACGCAAAGAATATTCGCAAAAAGCAGCTTATAGGTAAAATAATTTTGTGGATTATCAAATATTTGGGAAGGCTTGCGCTCAGGCCGACCGCAAGCTCCAGTCCGGAAAATTCTCACTTCTCTCAGAAACTTCTCTCGAGTTGCACTGAAGCTGCACTGGAGCATCACATGTTTCTCTTATTTCAGACAGGCATAAAGAGTGATGTGGAGGGGCTTCAGTTTTTCAGATTTTTCAAATTTCAAAATTTTTAGCGATCTGTTTACTTGGAAAAATAGCCCATTGGGGCCAATTGGCCTGTTGGCGCTAGAGTTCACCGCATGCTGCTCATGACAAGAAAGAGAAGCCGTTTATTGCGGAAATTGTTATGCATTGAAAGTGTTGCAAGAATTTTAGAATTTGTCTATAAATTTTTACGCTTGCGCCGCAAGCGTAGCATACATAGACGCTACGCCACTGATTGAATCAAATAATCTTACTATCAATCTTCATAATACATAGTATCCAATGTATCTAAAATTGTCTGAAATATGAAAGTATCAAGAACAAGTTGAAAATGATGTGCTTGAGATCCTTTTCAAAAACATCAACAGATTCCAAAGCTCTTACTCTGATGAAAAAAAATTCTAAAGCTTTGATGCAAAAGCTGTAAAGGCTCTGTCACTACAGTACTAAAGATGAGAACATTGTTCACAAGACTGATAAAATAGACAAGAGTGTGTAGTGACCACTTTCCAATCGAAATATGTCTTCCATTGTATCACTGTCAATAACACCCTTCATTGTCTCTGTATCCACAGTTACGTAATCAACAACACTTTTCTCCCCTTATTTTATGTTTAAACACCCTGTTTTGTAATTAATCAGTACTTTCATCAAGACGCATCGGTCAGGCAACAATGTCTTTTGCTGGCTCCGTGTTTTCTGCATGTTAAACAAGACATGGACAGCAAATTCGGAAAAGAGCTTCTTATCATCAAATGGAATTATAGGAACATCATTAATCAGGATTTCTATAAGTGTAGTTCATACTTCCACTTCTTTGGCTCAGTCAAATCACAAATATTGTTCTAGAGCGACATTAAGAATTGCTTTGATATTGAAAACATCCCATGACATTTAACTGAATGCTATTAGTTTTGGCAAAGCTATGTTCAAATTTTGGCATACCCAGTATTTGCCTTGGAGCTGAATACTATGCATTGGCCTTATGGTCGATGCTTGGATACAAATATCAAAGCAATGTCAGTTCTAGTCTAGATGTGATAGTACCAAGGCATTTTAAATATGTTTTTGCTCTGTTAACAATTTAAAAGCTTACAAGCCAATGTTTTGAAATGTTAATAGCATTGCCTCGGTGTTGAGACAAAATGATTAATACAAAGCTGTAAACTTTATAACCCATTACCAATTTATCAAACATTTCAAAAACTTCACTTAGGATGCTTGCGTATACATTAAAATGAATGCAAAGGACCCAGCACAGGAACCTTGAGGTACCCCATAATTCAACTTGGTGATATTGGAGAAAGTGCTTTTTATCTTGACTCTTTGTGGTCTCCGTTCAAATTTAGTAAATTGAATGAAGCCATTCATGTGTGCCAAAACAGTTGGCTTTTTTCAGACTGATTTTCAAGAACCTTTTTCAAGGTATTATGATCGATTGTTTTAATGGAAAAGGCATATTTACAGACTACAAATATTGAACCATATCTAACCATATCTAAACACTAACCATATCTATACATTGTGAACCATATCTAAACAACAAGATCATACATTGCTATCCAGAACTTAAAAACATGATGTTTCTCTACCAGTTTTGCCAATCCTTTGCATGTCAACCATTAAAGGTAAGAAGATCAACACCGAAAAGCCAACCATAAGTATAACAGAGTAGGCTTTTACATTTGACACTGCCAGATGTGAAGTTGGATTAAAAGGGGCCTACCTCAGGAAGGGCCAGCTCAGTGCAAAAATCTTCTCTTTAAACAGACTGAAATCCAGGAGAAAGCTTCAGGTGTAATTTGAAGCCAGACAAAGTATGTAGCTTTCTTAGTTGTTTTTTGTCACAAATTGCACTTTCCTATCTGGCCTGTAACTTTTATTAACTAGATTATGTTTCAACAAAGATTTCTTTTCAGTAACATGGACAATGTCTATTTGGGAATGACAGATGAACTTTTTTCAAGATAAAATAATTAAGACAGCAGTCTGTTGTTTTGAAGTTAATTATGAATCTTTTTAGCTAATCTGTTGAAATCTCTTCAACTTGAAAAGGAATTACTCTCCGGTCTTTGTATTAAGTTTATAGCAACCATACAATGTTTTTCTGAAGCTTTTTGATCTTCAATTATTCTGTAACCTCTTCTAAACATCCTGGGGAGGGGGTTAACTCTGGAATGTTGGTTAACTTGTTCACAACTTCAAGAAACTTTCTGATGTCTACTTTGACACCCTTCTAAACTTTTCAGAAAAGATACTTTTGAAAATTATTTTCAACTCTGTAACTTGATAACCTCTTGACTTAATAGAACTTTGAAACCAGCTCAAGAAAATTACCATTTTTTGTGAAAAGTTTTAATTGTAGTATTTTCATCTGAATAATCAGTTGTATTTTAGATGTACTTTGATGTCCAGGAGGAAGTCATGATATTTTGCTCCTCTTCCTATCATTCTTGCAATAGTATTATACCTGTTTGTGGGTAGTGCCTCAATTATTTTGTTTTGTATTGAATATCATATACAAAAAGGTTTAGTCTAATGCTTCTCAAAAACGAAAAAAATAGAAAACAAAGTGAGGACATTGTACAATGTCTAGTTTGTCTTGTATGCTCTGATGGTATTTTAGTGTAACTTGGCATTTTATACACATGAAACTATAAAGGATTATCTACAATTTAAGCATCAATTAATTGAAAAGTACTCGACAATTTTTTCCTTCTAGCTACTTTTTTGGATAATAGGCATCAAGTCTAGAATATAACTATTGTTGGTGCCAATAGCAATATGAAGAGAGATCTCTTCTATTCATTTCACATTCAATTCATTCATTTTTATTCAAAACAGACATCTGTCTGACAGAAGGATGCTGTATTATATTTGTAGCCCATTCCAATTTCAAATCAAGGATACAGCATCAAAATAGATTTGAGTAATCAGCATAATGTCATCCAGCCTTCACTTAACCTTTTTGAGTTGCTTTTTCAGGTTGCATTCTTTTAGGGGATGGTTATTTTTTAGCAAGAAGGGCATTTTTGTTAAAAGAGCAGTCTTTGTGACATGAAAATAGGCTGTGTGCTGTGAGTGGCACATCTTGATTACTTTGCACTTTTGATAGCATGCAATGCAAACTGGACAGCTTTTTGTCTGTTGTTTTTCATTGTTGTTATCAAGAAATATAGGGTACTGCTTTCAAGGAGACCTTTTGCGTTATAAACTGAACGAACACCAGGAAATTGGCAGAGAAATGGATTAGTTCTTCTATAATGAAATCATATTTTATTGGTTGATAAATTTCCATCATACAAAGTCTTTGAATCAAAGAATTTTCATTTTTAATAGACCCTATTGTCCATAGAATTATTACCATGCAAAGCTACTGACTTCCCTATTATTGCTAAGGTAGAGGATATCATTGTAGATACTCATCACAAAAATATTATAAAAAGATATAAAAAATATAAGATAATCTTGTATCCATTTGATCAAGCTATCTTACATGTTTATGTAAAGAATAGTATTGATTTTCGCTGTCTGAACTGCTTTTAAATCTGGTGACTTTGACTTCCTGCTGCAGTAAAAACGTATTTTCCAACTTTGGGGATGCTGAATTTTCCTTGGGAATTTTTGGTTCTGAGTTTGATGCCTTGCACACCTTTGGGCGTGTGTTGAGGTGAGTGTGTGAAATCGCACACCTTATATTACAAAACGGCAATCTGTGTTTTGCTGGACCCTTTCCACCCATATATATACCTTCTTTCTCATTGTAATTTCAAACTCAAATAAAACTAAACATAATTATAAAGCATATAAAGCATAATTACACAGAGAGCTACATAACTATTGTCTAGGGTCTACTTTTGGTAAGAAATGATGTTGTAAATAACTCAAATGCATTTTCTGGCTATCCTTAGAATGTCATATTCCAAAAAATTGTCTGGCAGACAGCCATGGTGGCAGCCTTCACTGAACCCCAGAATAATCCAAAAATTTTGCTCAGCCTCCATTTTCAACAATGTTTTCAAGTCTTGCCTCTGGAGCTGATATTCATATCTTGGGTGCTGCTTAACCAAACTAATGTATCTGGTAAATCAACCAGGAATCGGAAAAAATTAACCCCATTGTGTTTTGATCAGGAGATTATATTCCAAGATATCTCATGACTTGCTCTGAGAGAACATACAATTTGATTGCATATTTGCTTGGTGCAATAGATTTTTCGTGTTTGGGAGTTAAGAGCCCCTTGGAACCATCCCTAATAAATATTGAGGTCCCTGATAATGCTTTTTCATGCAGTTTGGTGAAAGAGACACTATATATATTCCAGTGTATGTTGCACAACAATATTCCAGTATGCATGTAGACAGTACTGTGTCCTTTAAATTCAAATTGGGTGGGCTACCATAGCCATTGTATTGCTTGCCATTCAGTATACTATTATAAAGAAGATATAGCACAGTTCAAAAATTATTGGCAAGAATGCTATTTTTGCCAAGATGGCTAGCATGCAAGGAGACTTTTCACTTGTTTCCAGGGGATAATTTTTGCTAATTCTTTTTTGGTTTAATCTTTGGGCCTGCAAAGGGGACAAACCAAATCACCGAAGGCATTTTGATGGGAATGTGAGTTAATGATGTTATTTTTTCAAACAACGATGTTACCTTGACGCACATTGGAATGTTCCAAACAGAACTGATCCAGATTTTTCTTTGAAAACGACTCGATTAATTTCGAGCCCAAAACACCTTTCCAGACTTTTCAAAAGAATGAAATATCCTTGAACAGAAATGTGACACGTAATTCACAAGAATGTGATATTTTTGTACCTATTGCTTGATGTGGAAGCAGCATTCCTTTAGTGCAATGTCCAAAAAGTGGCAAAACGTCGGATTAAATCTCGGGAGTGCAAATTATATCAATATTCAGGAAGTTGGGTGGAAAGGGCGTACAATTTTCTAAAGATAATTCCAATAATTTTCTTGACTATAAAGAAAAGGGTAACGATGAAATGCTCGTAGATAACTGCGCGAGGTCAAGTCATTTTATGTGAGATGCGTCTCATTCAGTTTGTCCGCGATATCCGTTAGGCTACTTCATACAATAAAAAACAACTCAATAGCCTGGGAACTTAAATAATAATTGCAGAAAGAGCTACCTGGATAGCAGCCACATCTTTTACTCTCTGTTTGCCATCAGTTTTCTTCAAACTACTTCTTTCTGAAGGGATATTAGATATCAATGTACTGGCCGCCATCTTTCGTCACGATATTGTTGCAATGGCAGCCACTGTGCGCTTCTAGGGAGTCTGGAGATCAGTCAAAATGACGCTGCAGGTTCCATTGCTCCTTCACAGTAACACAACGGTTATGGCGAAAAAATTTTCATTTCCTTTTCAAAATAAATATTCAAAATAAAATTTATTTCATGACAGCAATGATAGTAATTTACTAACTAAATAAAAATGACAAGGTTGAAATTCTTGGTTAACATACAAATATAATAAAACCCAATCAACAAATTCATTATGATACGGAGAGAATGCTTCTCGGGTCCAGCGCTCTATGAACTGAACTGTACAAAAATTTGTGTTACAGACAAATAATTTCAAATTATTTTTATTTGAGAAACGTGAAAATTTCTTAATAGATGTTTGTAGAAACCCATAACCAATATCGAAAAAGGCCGGGAGGGACAACAGGGGCAGAGAAGTTGTTAACCTTCCTCCAAACAAAAACAACCAAGAAGGCAAACCTTCCTCATAAAACATTAGAAAGTGGCCGTGGCTTGGGTGTGGCATATGAGCTTCTATTGTTTTTCATGGACCTTCCTCCGGTTAGTGCGACCGTAATGTTTTCCTAACTCTGAAGAGGGGATACGCCAAGATTAAGATGTCGAATAAGCGTTTCATTTGATATCAGTGTAGTTGCTAAAAATCCGTAAACTGTTTGGATCTTTAGCAAAAAAAATTACATTATACAGTAAATAGCGTAGCTCTGACATAAAAATGATCCACATCTAATTTTCCGGTTTTCCTGAGGGAAAGTTAATTCTATTTGAGATACTTCTTTCTGGATGTATCTTTTCAAGTTCTTTCATTTTTTCAAGAAAGAGATCTAGGATTGATTGCAGCACAACCATTTACCAGAATACACTTTGTTTGAATTCCGGAGCCGGGGAGCAGTGGCGGAGCAACGGGGGAAATAAGGGGACTATTCTCCCCATTTTTTCAGAAAGTCAGTCCTCAAGTTTCTTGCAGAGCTGATGAGAAAACTTCAGGGGGGGGGGGATATGTACGTTATCTAGATCGTCACATTTAAATGACATTTCTTGGGAGACAAGAGTTGTATCCTCCGGAAGAACAAGTTTCAATCAGGAAAAAAGGGTGTGGTCCAAAAGAGCGTGGTCTCTGACACACCTTTCGCCCCTCCCATTTATCCCAGACTGGAGCTACCACTGCCGGGGAGGGGGCATGGGGCACAGCCCCTTGATTGGAAAGAGTGTAAAAAGTGCCCCTTTTGAAAAAATATTGGGTGTACTTTTTCACAGCCAGCAATTTTGCCTTTAGACGCCAGGTAAAACAACTTAAATCTAGGCGTTGTTGGAGAATCATTCACTGAAATTTCCTCAATTCTTACTTACAATATCCACTGAAAAGGACACTGTCAGTTTGGCGAAAAAACTTCCTGTGTGTTTTCAGCAACAAACGCATTAGTGAAAGGTCAGCATAAAGTCTAAAGAGAGTTAAAAACATGCTTCGTTCATGTAACCAAAGGACGACTGAACCACTGCATGATTCTTTCGATACACAAAGAAAAGGCTGATGAGATGAACCTAATCAATGCTGCAAATTAATTTTGCCATTGACAAGAACGTACCCGCACCTTCGGCCGATTGCGGGAAGATGACTTAAACTTAATATTTTGCAGCATTCAAAAAATATTTCATGTAGCGTAAGGATAGGAAGGCGCGAAAACCAAAACGGACTAGAATTGCATAAATGTTAAAATAAGAATATTAAAATCATTGTTCGAATGGGCTTTAGATAATCATAGAGACTGAAACTTCGCTTTGAAGTAGAAAGAGACTAAAAATTCGAAAATGGCTTTCAGTTCTTCACGTCATATTTTAGGTTTTTATTAATTTTGCATGTATGACTGCATCAATGTTGATTTATTGGTATGATGCAATTAATCTGAGCATTTGTTGAGCATAATGCGCCTGCCACATGTACGGGGGAAGGATTGTAATAGAAATATGAAATGAATCATACATGGAAGAAAGATCTCTTAATAATGTTTCAGAAAATAGATGTTTGTGCCCTTTTTATTCGTTTTGCCCCCACCTCTCTATTCAAACCTGCGTCCGGCGGCCCTGTAGAAAAAGAACCTAGAAATTAAGGAACATACCGGCCTCATACAGGTTACTTCCCTTTTAAGTAACATTACAGGTTTAATTTTAAAAACATTGCCCCGAACTGGTAGTGGTTGAAAGGATACACCTCTGTATCAAAGCATCATGGACTTTTTTCAACATCAAAGTATTCCTTTTAGATGAGTAAATAATGTGAATAAACCTTTGACTCTATCATCTTCATACTGCCTGACGCGTGTGTATTCATTTGACTTCAAATTTGCAGCCACTTGTTTGCAGAGCTTGATATCCAGGAAGGATACACCCAGTTGCATCTAAACCTGTCATAAAACCTGTTCATCTACAGCAAATTACAAAAATAATTATAAAGCCCAGGCCCGATGATGTTGAAGTGCGCAGGGGCCAACAACCCAACTCATGTTGATTTTCACAACAATAGATTCATGCAAATGCATTACTAAGCAACAATCTTATAATACAATTACTCAGTAACTCTAAGTATCAACAACGCGGTGGTGATGTTTCTTCAAATAGCGACCTGAAAATGCAAACATGTAGATGTGGCTAAATTCCAATTTCTCATAATTTTTTACAACTGTAAAACCAGATGACATAAAGAGTAAGCGTCTACTTTTGTTTCAAGCTAGCAGCTTGGAGAGCAAGCAACATGTTACCTGCCTCTCTTAGCCCTACGGCTGTAGCCACCAGGGAGGAGAAGAAAATGTTTAAAGGAAATTTTAGAGTCACCACTGAGTTTAAAGGGGAAAGTATATGCTTGATTTGTTTGCTCTTTATGAAAATTAGGAGACATTATGGTCTGGGAAGGCTGCAGCTCCCCTCTAATCGGGCAAGATTTGTCGCACTTCAGGCCCCGTTTGGGGAGTTCTATCTCAGTGACGCAATAGAGTTGCAAGTGATGACGTCACAAGAATCTATTTTTGAATTTGTTCTCATAACCTGAAAGAGCATCATGAAATACCTCTAAATCTGCATAATCAGTTAAAGGCATTACGAATTGGCTGAGATATGACCAGATGAGCACAAGCTCTTGCCCCATCAAACCTCAGTAATTTGGTCTCAGTTCATAACTTTATGAACTGAGCCAAAATAACAGTAATCCGTTAGCAAACTTCAAATCTTCTATTGGCCATAGCTCACCAAATGTCTGACAAATATATCTCAATTTGCGTATACAGGAGTAATTTCTGGTTTTCTTTTATGCTATGCGGTCACAATTCGGATAATAGTTTTTTTTGACGTCACACTTGAGAACTCTATATAATATTCGAGCAAGATCCATACAAAGCTCCCTCTCCCCTCCTAAGAGGTAGTTGATACTTCTTTCGCGTGGAATTCAATTTTTATTATTAAATCCGCGATAAACTCATGACAAATCTATCGTCTGAATGACACAAATGAAGTAATAGCTTCGGAAATTTGCCAAAAAGGTAGACTCAGTAATATGATAAAACCACAAATGTGAACGCGAACATCACTAGGAGACGCCTACGTCAAAAAGTCCCTTCATTAAACACGAGCAATTAAATGCCAAGAAGCACACGAATAAAAATCTTTGGAACTCTTAGTTCTTTTCCAGTTGTTGTCAATTTTACAAAAAAGTATATTTACTTTATTTCATGACACTACGTTGAAAATGGGGTTAACTGTTCGATGTTCTTTCTCAGTTTCCAAATGTTATGGATTGCATTTTATCGCGACTTGCAGTGCAAATGCGTATTAAAAAGTAACGGAACCAAACAGTTATCACGAAGCAGCATGCAAGTTTGAAGGGGTCTACCGTAAAGAAAAAATTGCGGACGAAATTGTTTGTTGCTTTATCAATGTGTCCGGTATAGTGTGGGGTCCGATAACGGATTTTGCAACCTCACTAAATTTCGACCAAATAAATATCAACTCATAAAACACAAATATAGGCCTTCTAAGAAAATGATCGTAATCCCAAACTTGGGAATGAAAAGTTTCTAAATCGAGACTGGAAGCAGAAAAATAGACCACATTTTCTCCTCGCTGCTAATTGGTTGAAAAAGAAAAACAAAATACACTTCCAGGGATTGGCGATAATAAAAAAATGAATCAAAACACTGCTGGAAATCAATTGACAAACTGTGACATTTCACTACAATAACGTCAAGGAATTTAAACTGCATGCATGTTAAGATGACTGATCTTGTACTATGTACCAGATGAATGCGTGGTTGTCCAATCTATCAGAAGTTACAGAAACTACGCATCTGATATTTATATATCTACAAAAAATTGTTAATTCTAAAACTGTTCTAACAACAACAGAATATCTATCTAATGTCTATTACAATCAACCAATCTTGACTTGATACGAAACAGTATTGCCGGAATTATTATGGATATGGCGGGAAATGTGGAGGGCATCAGAAACGATTTCTAACAAATAGATTTTTTTTTGATAAAAACTTAGATTCGCAGCAAATATTTATCAATTTACTCTTGTTTTTGTTTGAGATTGAACCTTTTGCGCGAACATAAGAATTTTGACTTATCCCCCTCGAACTGTGACCTTCAACCCAAAAAGCATGACATCTGACCTCCAGCTCTTGAATTTGGTCTCATGATTACCTTTGATAACTTAAGAAAGTACCAAAATATTTCGCATCGATTAAGTCGCGTTTGGAATGGTTGTATCTCAACGAATTGAAAAATCTTCTATCTACGAATAACAACCAGCCCTATTTATAAAATAAAAATGAAAGACGTGTAGTTGAATGCTACGCAGAACTAGCAAATTAATAGCACAAACATTGATGGCTAGGGCACTCGGGGAGGATATTCGTGTAGGTTAAGAGCATAGTTGGCTACAGCATTGGGGTGTCGAGTGTTAACCAACGACAAGGAAACACGAGTCTACTTTGAGATAGACAAGCGGTGTTCATGTTGCTGCATAAGTTATGGTTAAAATAGGTTAACAAAATAGGTTATGGTCCACAGAGTAAAGGTTTTTCTGACAAGTGTGTGGACTGGCTATAGGAAAACGTATGTTTACCTTGAATTCTTTTTCATGCTTGGCTGATTGGAGCTTAGGGGAGTTGAAATGTGAAAAACAAAGTCTGTGAGTCTCTAATGTTAGTTTTAGTTTTTTATGAACCGGGCTTTGCCATGCGCTAATAATTATCAGTACTTGGAGCATGTCTTAAATCTCACTGTCTAATCCTGTTAATCAAGACAGCGGCATAAATTTCATTACGATTATTATCAAGGACCCAAGGGCCTAGCATTTGTGTCTTTTGTACAAACAAAAATATAAAATATAAACTAACATGCAACTTTATGTCACTGCAGTTAAAGCTTAAAGAAAAACGTGAACGAGAAATTCTGAACGGGCATCTAAGAATTCCACTAAAAACCTTTACGTGTAAAAACACAATACGCAATGCGCTAATTCCTGAGTCTAAATTATCTATATTACAATAATTACATTGTTAGTAACTGATAGACCTCAAAAAGCGAATATTAGCTCCCAACAACTGACGCTGTTAACTCTGCTTATTTTCCTCACTGAACGTACAGATTGAAAGGAAATATGAGTGGATGGGTAGTGGGCTTGCCAAGCCACTTGTTTTAGTCTGTTTTAACGACAATAGACTCATCAATCTTTTATAGGCTTAAACAGAGTAAAAAATTGATCAAGCAAGAAGGAAATGTGGAACAGACAGACCAAGTGATAAGCAGAAACGATAAAAAGATGGATTAGAAGAACAAATTTGAGAAGCTTGGAAAGTAATAAAATTAAAGAAAACACCCGACTCTTCAAACGAAAGGAAAAACAATAAGAAAGGGCATAAAGATGCAAATGATGATCCCTGTGGGAGTGCAAATTTTCTGTGGAAACTATTCCCCTGGTATTAAATACAAAATGAGCTTCCTATTTAATAAAATCTTGAGCAAAATGTTAGGATTCAAAGTGTAAGTCATTTCATGACTCGACTTGACTCATGCCGTTTGTGATGCATGCCTCGTTAAACGATGGTCTTTGACCGTTAATAACAACCCCACAAATTTGATATTTCAATCAAACGAGGGTATGGCGATAAAGTCTCGGGACTAAATACCAAGCTATTAATACATGTATTAAGAATCGAAGTTCTAAACACAAATTTAACACCTAGGCAAAAATAATCAATGAAAATTCCACAGGTAACTAACAGAGCGGCTACCCACCCAGTCAAAAAGATCTACTTCTCTCTATTGCTTTATGGATAATGGTGACACCGTGGGAGCAACCTCAGCAAGTCTCATCCGAATAAATGCAACCGGCATTTTCGAGTAGCCTCCTTTCCGCCATATCTTCTGATTGCCCGGATGACCATGAGTATTTGGAGGCCAGCGGACAGTCATTTCTGTCAATGCAAATCTCATTCAACCTGATGTCTCCAAGAGAACTTGATTCCTCCATGTCGCCTTGTGATGGCTGTTCTGATTCGCTCGGTGAAAATTCAAGATATGACTCTTCGTTTCTTTGAAAATCGTCGTAATTTGTTTTGTTATTTCGTACCTCTTGCATTCTTTTCACAACACAAAGAGCGGTCAAACGTGCCTCTGGTTCTGTATCCCAACACTCCTCGATGGTGCTGCGCAGCAATGCGTCACTCTAAAATGCACGCAAAGGAAAAAAATTATGACAAAACCACATTTCTTTCTCATTTTTCTCTGTCAAGCCTGGAAATGATTCTAAAGAACACAAATCACAGAAAAACTCTTTAAAAGATATTCTCGTTTAAATAGATGGTTTTAAATCTATATCAATGAAACAGACAGGACTCAGATCGTGTACTGAATTGCCAATACATTTTCTTAGTGTCAGTACAAGCAAATTATCCATGAAGAAATTTTGAGATGATATCCTTGAGTGACATGAAAGAGCTTTTCAATACTGAGTTAATGAAACAGAAACTTGATATAGGTTCCCCGAAAAAATGATATCAAAACGTCTGAGGTTCATTCCGACCATCCGAGCATCCTAGGCTCTATCCCGACCATCCGACCTTTTGCAATTCTTCATAGTTATCTTGTCGTAGCAAAAAAACGTCTGCTTAAATTTAACAGAAGAAATGGCAATACTTCATTCCATTGACGATACAATCTATAGATCCAGGAGGTTCGGAAAAATAGTCTTTATCTAAATCTTGTTAGGACTGTTACCGCAATTTGCAATATTTTTTAAATCTTGGTAAGGAAACAAGTCAATAAATGCTTAACTGCACAAGAAGCGCACATTAACCGAACATACAAAGAGCAGATTTTACATAAATATTGCTGCTAGAAACAAGATAGATTACTGTCTACTAATCAGCTGAATGTTGTTCCCACACTGAATTAAGACAGGCGTAGCGGAGAGCTGAAACGATTTGCATCCCCAAATAGAAAATAACTCTGTCTGCAGTTTAGGAATTTCAACGACTAGGCCACTTCAACCTAGTTAAAATTTGCCGGGCAGTTCCGTTTTTTAGCTCAGATGGCGACGAGAAGTGAAATCTTGCGAAGGTGATTTAAAATCAATTAAATGTTCAACACAGCTAAGCTTGTTAGTCGATCTACATATGGTTTAAAAACAAACCTTGTCAGGCTCGATCATTGTGACAGGGAATAGCGGTCGCTTTCTCTCTTTGTGCACATGCGCGATCATTTGTGAAGCAGATGGAGTGTCCCCTAATTCCAGCTGATACGGCAAAATCGCATCTGGCACAGGGGCCTGGTCTGTAAAAATAAACCATATCAATAGCAACAGATTGGAAGTGAATGGCTAATGACTACACGCCCTCTAAATTGATTTTAATTTCTGATTAAATGGGACTTTTACAGAGAGACCAAATGTTCATTTCTTGCTTTGTTTGATGACAACAAAAAATACAGCAAGCAAAATGTTTTTTTTTGCATAAAACCTGAAAAGTCCGAAACCAAGGATGACATCTGAAGGAGACTTGCATCTGGCATCTACCATTCCCAGGGAAAAGTTACAATTTGTTTGCTCCAATAAAATCTACATCAACTATCTGACAAATAACTTATTTGGATGTTCCATGACAGATGTCTGAATGCTAAAGTAAATAAAATCCACGAAAGAGCACTCAGAATTGTTTATAAAGACAGTCATGCTGACTACGAAGCATTGCTGACTTTGGATAATGCAGTATCAATTCACCAACGCAATCTACAGAACTTGATGATAGAAATATACAAAACCAAACATAACCTGAACCCTAGTTTCATGAGTGAGATTTTTGAAACAAGAAATGTACATTATGATTTGCGAACTAAAAATAATCTTTGCATTCCAAAAGCCAGGACAACTTCTTATGGTATAGAAACTGAGAGATATTTATGTCAAAACTGTGGCAAACACTACCTCACAGTATAAGAGAGTCCCAATCATTGGCAACATTTAAAAAAGAATTAAGAGCACACCCTATAGAATGCGACTGTAGATTGTGTAAAAAATTTATTGCTGGGTTAGGTTTTATTTAGAACATTATACCTTAAACCTTTTTAATATTGTATCATATATTTTTATTTCATACTAACTCTTTATAGATAGTTGGCCTTAATTAGCTTCTTTATAGCTATCAGCCGTTCATTTAGTACGCCAACTTTAAACAAATTATTTATTATTATTATATATTATTATTATTTCCAGCCTTAACTCCGATATTTTGAAATACACAAGAGTTTGCTACTTAACCTAAAACGGCTATATACCAACTACAAAATATAAATTAAAAAGCAAAATATTAGACAAAACCAAACATTTCTTCAAAGGCATTACTGTAGTAAGCTCAAAGTTTGGAATATTATAAATGAAATTGCCAGAAAGAAGTCCCAAAGTCCGTAATCATGGATGACACCTGAAGGAGCAAAGATACAATTCCTATTTCTTTCGAACGAGATTTGTTTTGAAATTTAATCAGCTGTTCAAAAAGCTTTACTATTGGGAAAAATCGCAATTTCCTTTGAGATTCCATAATCATGGATTCTAACAGTTTTTGCCCACATGGGGATACAAATAATAAACAAATTATTACAAAGCTCAATTTGATATGATTTGATAGGGTTATCGAAACCTACCCGTGTAGAAATCTCTGCATCTCCTGACAATTTCCCAGAAAATCAAACCCGCCGAATAAACATCTGCTTGTTTAAGCGATGACTCCCAATCATTCCAGTTGATAGAATCACAAAGAACTTCGGGTGGCATGTAAAAGATGTTCCCTCCCTGCGAACCAAAAAGCAACTGAGACTCGACATTTTGATAATATCAATTATGTATTGGGAGTTATTTTCCACACTGTGTAATCAACGATCTGCAGGCGTAATAGTTTTCGGCAAAGTAAAATTGTGAGGTTTTTTTCAAACAAGTAGATGTGGAATGCTAAACACAATAACAGAACTGTTACCTCTACAGTCGGCAGAATCTGCTTTCCAGTGACGTGGACAGCAGTACCAAAATCAGCAAGGACGCAAGTCTCGTCATTTTTGACTAGCACATTGCCGCTGTTCAGATTCCGATGGACAATCACTTTGCGTCGATAGTGATCTATACAAAGAAGAACAAAAACATTCAATGGTTTAGTCGCCTATTCTTTTTATTCCTTCAAAGCAGAATCACTGCCAAAAGTCTTGGAACACTAACGGCAGTTTTCAAAGGCAAATTCAGCCACCCCCCTCTCCCCCTAAGAACAATGTTGATTTACTATAGAAAAAGGAAGGGGTTGTTGAGTACGCTTTTTCGTGTGCCTTGTATGATATTTTTCTATACTTTCAACATTGTTTTGGGGGGAAAGGGGGGCGGAAGTAGTTGCATTCGGGAAAACAAATGAAAAAGAGAAAAGCACAGCGCAAAGTGTTGGGTGTTCCAAGCAATTTTGGCAGTGATTGTATCCTTTTTATTTCTTCAAAGCTAGTATAGCACATTTTAAGGTTTTTTCTAAGCCGATGCTGTCAACAAGGAGAACTTAAAAAACACCCCAGAGCTCATTCTGAAGATACCTGCTAGCTTTAAGAATTCTTAACTTATGTTGCCCCCTCTATACACGAAGCTGCTAGCTCTTCCCACATTCATCTCCCATTTACGGTCAGTATAAACCTCAGCGTGAAAAGTGTCGATTCCACCATGGGTACCTAAGCCATAAGCCACAAAATTTCGAGCACGGAAATGGAACACAAAACGGAGAAGCGGAGAAGCGGAGAAGTGGAGGAGCGTCCTCCTTCTCAGGCAGACGCTTATCCGCTTCCAAGCTCCTATCTTCTTTTTCCGCGCTCGAATTTATGTGACTCTGATACCCAGGATACGCCGATTCAAGTCAATTTAAGAGACTATCATAACATCTATGTTAACATTGCACTGGCGTCTTAATGGCGAAACCGTTGAGCTTCTCCGAATTTTTAGTATCATTGTAGCTGATACTGAGAATTCCTGACTCGCATGCTTATAGAAAGGAGGTCTAAACATTCACGACTTAAGTAACTTATGCAGGTAATTTATTCTTTTCATTATCTTCAAATAATGAATTTGCTTTGCGTAATCCGGGGTTTGCGTATTTCTAACTTGTTCTTTAAATTGTGAGTAATTCTTAACATAGACCTGAATATTTTATATAATTAGTTTTATATTTTTAATGACATTAAATTGATGACAGAAAACATCTTGACCACTAACCGTACTCGTCGATTTCCCCGTGTATGTACGCAACACCACTTGCTAAAGAGAATACCAAATTGTACATTGCTCGCCATGACAAAACATTTGAGGAGAGGAACTGAAGCAGAGACCCGCATGGGTAGTACGTCAGAATTATGGCCTTTCCGGATTTGTAAGGACCAAGAAGTTCCACTCCAGACAGGAACTAAAAGAAATTGAAAACAATAGTTACAATGGCTCAATGGAAAAACAAACGAAGTGTGATAACTTTCTAGAAGGTTAAGCTTATGTTTCTTGAATGAGAAACCATAGCTGCAAGGAATTTACAATAAAAAGTATGAATTAAATTTCGATTTGTCGAATTTGTTTACCATAACATATATATTTTGATAACTAGATGCTCAGTGAAAAACAAACTTGATTGACGTTCGGTTTAAGCCTCGTCACAAATCAGAAAACTTTCATCACGTAAGCCCCATCTTGACTTCTAAGGCGCATAAGGAAATCTTTGCATGGGCCGTATTTAATGCACACGATCTTATCATCCTCACACCTGTCAAGAGACCCACTCGATACGCATGTTTTCTTTGTTTGACTTCAGGGGCTAAGGGGGGGGGCTGCTTAATAGAGAGGGGGACTGATTTTAAAATTTTGGCTTGGTAAGGGAGGCTTACAATTTTTAATTTCATTTTTCACTTTATCACCCTATCAGCCATAGTATAGATAAACTACTTCTACTACAAATTAATTTTTTAATATATATATAAAAAAAGATGTTGCTGTTCGACCAAGGGATCGTGTTTTGTTTTGGAAATTTATTAACTTTGTAGGAATCCCTTCAAGTATTTTGTAAACATGGAAATTGCAGGGCTCATTTTGATGTTTCTTGGAATCTCATTCCATGTTTTGGCCCCGGAGTGAAAGAAACTTCGCTTTGAGGATTCCAAATTTTGCCTTGGGATGTCAATATCAAGCTGATTCCTTGTCGAATACCTGGATATCTCTGATCTAGTAATAAATTTACCTTTAAGGCTGTCAGGGCAAAGACCGTTCATTATTTTGTACGTCATTATGGCCCTGTCATATTTAATTAGGTTCGAAACTGGAAACCATTTACAAATCCAACCGTCCTCAAATTTAGCACTTTCAATTAATGTTTGGGAGGGGGCTTAATAGAAAGGGGGGCTTAATAGAGCTTTTACGGAAGTTAGGTGCTATATTAAGTACAAATATATCTTTATCTATACATTTATATACCTGGGCAACGTTTGGGTGAGCCCCAAGAACATCGTATGTCTTTTTTTCTTTTTTCCAATTCGCGCAGTACTCATGCTTGTAAATTTTAAAAACAACTTTTCTTCCATCCATTTTCGCCGTCCAAATATCAGCAAACTTCCCCTTGTGGATCAAGTTGCTGAAGGAAATGCCATCTGTGCTCATCACAGAATATTCAACGATATCTTCCACAGACTTTTCAACGGGGCGTGCTTTGCTTGGTAGCGTAAGCTTGTTTTTACGGGCGGCGCATCTCCAGCTCACGAACACGATGCTTAGGATGAGAAACGTGGCAAACACGCTCGATATCACCCCAAGAATAACTGTTTCCTTAGGGCTGATATCCTTTACTCTGCTTGCTTTGTGCTTTTTTGCTGTAGGAGAAAAGGAAGAAGGCATAAAGTAAATTTTAAAATTTCAACACCGTTGGCTAAGCTCTCTTTTGAAAATGAAGTTGAATTCCGTAAAGTCGTACCTAAGATAACTCGGACTTTCACAAAGTCAGACTGATTTTCAATACCCATTGAATTTTCCTATCTTGTGCAAGTTAAAAGTCGTACCTAAGATAACTCGGACTTTCACAAAGTCAGACTGATTTTCAATACCCATTGAATTTTCCTATCTTGTGCAAGTTAAAAGTCGTACCTAAGATAACTCGGACTTTCACAAAGTCAGACTGATTTTCAATACCCATTGAATTTTCCTATCTTGTGCAAGTTAAAAGTCGTACCTAAGATAACTCGGACTTTCACAAAGTCAGACTGATTTTCAATACCCATTGAATTTTCCTATCTTGTGCAAGTTAAAAGTCGTACCTAAGATAGCTCGGACTTTCACAAAGTCAGACTGATTTTCAATACCCATTGAATTTTCCTATCTTGTGCAAGTTAAAAGTCGTACCTAAGATAACTCGGACTTTCACAAAGTCCGACTGATTTTCAATTCCCATTGAATTTTCCTATCTTGTGCAAGTTAAAAGTCGTACCTAAGATAACTCGGACTTTCACAAAGTCAGACTGTTTTCCAATTCCCATTGAATTTTCCTATCTTGTGCAAGTTAAAAGTCGTACCTTGGATTAGTCAGAATTCGCCTAGTTTGACCATTTCCTTATCCCAACTAGAAGGTTAGAATTAACAGGATTCAACTCTAGTACTTAAAAGTGAGGACATATCGTATTAAAGATTGAACGTACCACGTGTCTATTTGGACCATATGTAGAACAATCACTTACACTGTTTTGGAAGAAACCTTGTTGCAATACACATAAAGGTGTCACTATGCTATTCAAAGGAACAATTAAATGTGTAGTTAAAACGATTAAAAATCTACCTGGCGATTCACTGTATGCTGTTTGTGACGTCGTGGAGGGCTTTTCCTCCACTAAGAATTGATTCACGTGCGTTGAATTTTTATTACAGACGAATCCCTTGCAGCAACATGTCCTTTCTGTCTTAGAGCCGATCGAGGGTCGAATTCCAAACAGACAGCTACGTTTGTGACAAACTCCTTCCTCAGACTCGGGTCTCAGCCAACAGCCCATCGATATGACATGCAGCTCACCCCGCCTTGTGATATAACCAGTTGTGAAACAATACCTGTTGCCTTCAGGACAGACGACAAGTTTTGGGGCTGTCATGTTCTTGTCGAATGTCTCACAAATGGTTCGGCCGTAATACGACGATTGTTCTGCGCCAGAATTCTCCGGGCCTGGTGACTGGCCATAACCTGGAAAAATAATGTTGAAATGTTTGTGAAAATCTGCAAATGTTTCCAACAAACGGACGCAGAGTGATGCATTGGAGAATTGTGAAGGAATTAACTTTAGGGCTATACTGTCACCTTTATTCTAGCCATAGAGATCGAATTTAGAATATCCTCATATCTCAGTGGTTTATTGCCTTGCATCCTAAAGTTTCCTTGCAAATAACCATACTCCTTCTTTATAAGAACAATTCTTTAAGAAAGCGAGCCTCAAATTGGTCTAAAGTTAAGAACAAATTAAGAACAAGCTGAGGCTGAGCTACTGTAAAATGTGTTTTTGGAAAATGTTGTGAAACTTCTTTCAAAAGTTGCATCTCAAGTACGAGGAGTTTCTTGCCACCAAGAGGTGCTTTTTTCGGTGAATCTTGTCCGAAAATGAAGGATGTTTCACAAATGAGACCGGAACACCTCTTAGAGCACACTAGCTAGCTGGCAGTTTCACTGCTTACACCCAAACAATTAAAGACAAATTTAGAAAAATCAAGTCTCAAAATTTTGAAAAACAGCCAGCTTGAAAATTAAATTACTGGTTCTTATAAAAAAGTGTATGAATTTCTCGATGTTAGGCTCAAAAGTTCCAGAAACTCTGATATAATGAAATCTTACCAATAAACTAACCCCAATGAATCTATACAATGAACAGAACCACTGACCGTTAACCTTACAGCAACATTATCATTATTTCATATTATAGTGATTCATCCCCATCACATTTTCATTCCACCACCACCACCACCCACCCTCTCTCATTCGCCACCCTTCCCTGAGCTGCATTCACACCATTCCACATCAGCCAATCCGACACCACCATAGCCTCTTTTAAATGTGTACATTTTTAGCCCGTTAACTTTTGCTCTGATGAAGCCCCGTATGCCGGGGCGAAATATTAGCTTTCACTGATTTACGTGTATTTATTGTTGTTTATTCTCGGAGTATTGCGGTGTTTCTTATTTGCTACAATTAACTAACCCCAGTCCTAATAATATAAGTTATTTTGATCTTTCTTTCTAAGGTTTTAGATCACCAAGAGCTCAAAATGTGTCAAAATAAATCGAAATTTGACAAATATGGAACCCAGTTAAACGAGAGCTGAAAAACAATGAGAATAAGATTGCAGTTGAATAGCATGCAGTATCATCCCAGTTGACACGTTACAAAACTTTAAAATACAAGCAGATCGTATTTCGTCGCTCAAAAGACTGATTTATGAAGAAATAATTTAGGAAAAGTTTGAGGCAGATATGTAGAATCCGGATAGGTACGATGTTTGGCTAGATGTCATATTCTTAGGTGAGCGTTTTCTGACCCTAGACGACCTGTGATTTGTTAATGTAGTCAAAAAACTTCTCGACTTGTATGACACGAGGTTATTCTGAATATTCTGACAGGATTCTTCAGTTTTGCCGGTTTAACTTGGATTCTGTGGGCACCTGCTGCACCTGTGCGAAGAAATGATCTTGCTAAGTTTTTACGCTTATCGCCAAACAAGCATCGACCAAAGTGGCGATATACTTTAATCTGACAGAAAACGTCGATCTTCTAGCAAGCTACAAATTATCGCCGGCAAAAGACATCTCTTAACACGATCACTATGTCACATGACACCAAACTCTGCTCAGACTTAAGGAGGGTTAGAAAATAACTAGCCTGACAATATGTCCGTCGCGTTGGTAACTTCAGTAGGCACACGGCTTCATCCGCTCTAAAAAACAACTTGAAGAGCCTAAGACGAGTAATGAGCTCTAATTCACTGACAGCTTAGCTGTAATGCCAAACATAACATGATTTACATGGATATTGGCTCTAAAAAGAAGAAGTAGAAATTCTTTATTTGAAAATATTCTTATAACCTATTATTGCAAAAAAGTGGGGGGGGGGGGGCTATATCCCCTAATGGCTGCGCAGTCCCCGACTGATTGTAACATTCTTGGTTGACTTCACAAAAGACTTCCCTCCTATGCAAAAGAAGTAATTGCGATTGGCAAATTGATACATTTTCCTTGCCATCATGATCATTAACAAATAAATAAACAAATAAACAAACAATAAATAAATAAATAAAACAATAAATAAATAAACAGCAAATTCCTTCACATTTCTTTCTAATTTTCATGGATAATAAATGTTTTCCGTTGATGCTTAACTCAAAAGACGTGGAAAGTGATTCACAGCTCAACTGGCAAAAAGCAAACAACAAGGTCTTACAAAGTATTTAGCACATCAAGTTATCTCAAAAAATATATTTCATAGATATTTCGGTAGTTTATTTCTTTGTTTAGTGTTTTAGTTATAAAGTTTTGGTGTGATAGCCAACAGTGGACTAGGTATAAGTACCTCAGTCTAAATGAAGCCTTTGGTGAAGTTTTAAAATCAGTTCTACATTTAACTTTTTCTAGCACTTCAGATTACGCCAGGAAACAAGGTTTTAGTCGCATAACTTACAAAGTTATCGTGCACGACCAAAAACAGGACTGGGTACAAGAACCGTAATCTAAAAATTGTTCGTGTCGAATTTTTAAGCTGTTTTTGCATCTCATTCTACTTTGCACTTCAAATAGCGCCAGAGAAAAGTCTCAGTTTTACAACTTGCAAAGTTTAAACAGCTGTAGTGCTATACCAAAACGAGGGCTGGGAAAGGAGGCATTTTTGAAGCTTGATATCGACTTTATCTTATTAAGCATTCCGGATTGTGTGCTTGTACCAAACTTCATGCTATTATCATAACATGCACAATTCTACTGCCATGCGTCTGAAACTTCAGAAAGCAAGTTGTTTGACAAAAAGAAATGTTTCAATAGCCTTTGCTTTCTGCTTATAGGTCAGATCACATTGCTCTTTTTATAAATTTTGCTTAATTTTGCAAGCTTTTTCTGATGGTCCGATCAGATTTGAAAAATTCAAAAGTAGAAAATTTGGTGACCGTGCATTATTCATGCTTCCGGAAACGCGACTTCCGACCATTTGCCAGAATGTTTCCCAGGTTTAAATTGATCAGCGATCTCTTATGATTTAAATTTTAAAAACTTAGGTTAGGCAGGTTGCTAGATGGTTATGCAGAATTCGCTGTATATGCATATATCGAACTTCCTCTAAAAGCGCCTTGTGGAAATACGGTATCTGCCCCCTTGCTCTGGCATCGCTGCCCGAAAACCAAGCTTACCATGCTTGGGGAATAAATTCCTAGTCTACACACAGTCTGATGTCTCCTTATTAGAAGGAAATCTCTTCAAATTAAATGCTTTGTCCAGGACACATATATTGGTAGCGTTCAGAAGGGTGCAAGCAAACCAAACACGCGATGTGAACACGCAACGACATGGGGGAAACGAAACAATGGCGACAGTGAAGAATCCGGTCAGGAAAATCTGATTAACCTCGTGCCATACACTTCGAGGGGCATTTTGACTGCATAAACGAATCACAGGTCGCCTAGGGTCAGGGAACGATCTCCTAAGAATATGACATCCAGCAAAAAATGATACGTATCCGGATTCTTTATGTCGGTCCGAAACGACAATTTGAAGCATTCAAACTTTGAATGACTAGGCATTTACAGGCGCTATATGAATCAATATGTGACACACAGTTAAGCCTTTATATCGATTTTACATGTCGCTTCTCAAAAAGAGTAACAAACCTCTAGCAAACAGATAACTTATAAACGGCCCATGTTTCAAAATGTTTGCTTTTTTCAAAGCCAGCTCTAGCAAAATGTTTCAAAATGTTTGCTATTTTCAAGCCATTTTAAAACTCCGTACCACGAAAAGATTCTTGGCTGATAACTTTTTACCGGGATTCCTTTAAACCTGGTACCAAGTAATTTTGTACGGCGGCAATAAGCTAAAGCAGATATTTTACTACAAATAACATACCAGTGCTAGCCGCTTGCATCCACAGCAAAAGAATTTGACAGCAATATTTTCGGATCACCATTCTTGGTTGTCAGGTTGGTTTCTTCATAGAACTCACGCCAAACACAACATTCTAGGAGATAAATATAACAATAACTCACTGCTTCACGATCAATGCAAGAAGAATATTTGACAGCTATGGATGAAACTTCAACAACATAAGTTTATACCACACTTACTGGTTCTTTTAGTAGCAAGAAGCAATCTATTTTTGACACCTGTTTTGAATATTTTAACGAGCAGACAGCAGGTCACAGATTGACTCCTCGTGGAGCATCCTCATTTTACGGTAAAAATTATGCAACACATCTAGCCGGGCATTTGACCTTTAAAACAAAACTCGGATGTGACCGTCTACACGCTCGCAGATTGTAAGGATTTTTTAATAAGCATCTATAATAAGGCGTGAATTGATTTTTCCAAACATGCAGAAATGCAAACTTGTCTTTAGCAAAAACATCATCGTCGAAAGATCAGAAATACTATTACATGTTTTAAAATTATGTTAAGTGCCTTGAATAAAGGGGGCGTTGAAATATAAGGAACATTCTGTCCGACACTCTTCGGCGTATAAAACATCGAGCGATGACAAAAAGAGGAGAAGTTTCTGCTTGAAATAAAGAACGGCGCGGTTGATCTACTCTCGTTTTGACCAATCAGCGACCATTTTTCCTCCTATATACATGAATTGTCTAGGAGAGAAAAACAAACTCTCTTTGCCAACACAAATCTGGATCCTGTTGTTGTTCTAATGCAAACAGATTGCAAAAACCAAATTGAAACGCGACCTTCCTGGCACATTGGCTCAAACATTTTCATCTTAGAATGTTTTCGTGCACTCTGAATTCTGTTGCCATATGGCTTAGCGGCATTCTTCACTCGGCATTCCCACGTTCGCAAATACACGGAGACTATTCTCTTTTTATAGTTGTCCCTGGAAAGGAAGGCCGCAAGCAAAGGCCATCGAAAACAAGGTAACTCTAAGACCAAGCCCAAACCACGCCTTTGTTTCTTTGTTTTCTGAGAAAAGTCTCGGTAAACTTTACAGCTTAGAAAAATTTCCCGAGGAATAATGAGCATATTTTTGGACTCTTTGGTTTAGCAAATTTTGAAGGGATACACGGAGATTTGCGGTTCGAAAACTGGAGACGGTGTAAAACAAATTTTGCTCGAGCAGTGTGGTTTTCGGCCAACGTTGTTATTTGTCTAAAAAACATGACAATACACACGAATTCGACCTTGTAAGCCGTTAGGTCTTTTCAAAACACAATATCCAACGCTATTCACTTTCCAAGCGGTAAACTGGACTATTTCTAAGGGTGACAGAAGATGAAACGAAGATATCCCAAGCTAAAGCAACCATTACGAGCGAAATCTTAAATACGCTCAGTTTATTCAATCTGTTCAGTTCGGCTCTCATGTTGTAATATGCGTTATGCGTCATGAGGTGTTCAGGCCTCATTTGCCAGCAAAGTGAGTGAGACATCCTTCTTTTGCAAGTTTGAAAGACCGAAAAAGCAGCCACACATGGCTAAAAATCCTCGTTTTGAGTTGAAACATTGTTAAAATTTGCATGTTACAATGGCTCAGCCTCATTTTGTCCTTCATTTGTTCTTAACTTTTGACCAATCATGAGGCTTGTGTTCATATAAAATTGTTCTTATAAAAAAGTGTGTATACGGTGTTGAGATTTTGCACTATTCCTCCCCAGTATAATATTGGTATCTCTCCTAAATAAACACACCAATCTCCAACTTTCAAAGGGAAAGGGACAGGGGCGTAGCTAGTAGGGGTGTAGGGGGTGAAGAGGGTGGCAGTACATCTTCTTCATCCATGTCTTCGTCGATAAATTTAGCCTTGATGATCAAGTAGTTAGACCGATATCAAAAAGGGCTAAATTTAAACCTTGAATACATGAAACTGAAACATCTAAGCACTGAAACAGCAATTGTTTCTCTTTTAAAGCCTACAGAGCAGCTTTAAAGTCAGTTTAATCATGATCCTTACTGTGTGAAATGATTTCTTTTCACGATGGATTTTCTTAAAAAGCGCTTAGAAAGCAGAGTATTCATATTTTTAATTTAACCTTTGAACAAACATTAACAGTTTTGATAGTTTAATGGATTCGATTGGTTTTTCTAACGTTTCATACAGTCAAACAAGTGGAAAGGGGTTCCAACAATAAATTCTCTTTGCATGTTGATTCAGCTGCATGGCTAACAAGTGATAATCTTTGTTTTTCAATAATCTGTCTTTTATCTTCCCATTAAATCTTTGGTAAATATAATTTCACATCAAAGCTAGTTTCATTATTCTACAAGCAACTTCCATACGTGCTGTAGAATCAATTATAACTTTTTTTGTCAAGCTTTTTGTTAAAACCAAATTACAAGCATTTTGCTTTTACCTTTTGCAGGTGTGCCACCAGTCGTTTCAAATAATCTGTAATGCTTGTGATATTAGCAATTGAAGCTCCTTTCCTTCTGTTCTAGGCAATTGGCATGATTTTGAACATCACACCTTTCTATTGGCAACTTTCATCAATTCAAAAATCTGTGTAATCAATAACAGAGGCCCTAGAGCTAAGTCGTGAAGTGCACCATACTTTACAAGTTGGCTCCAAGATTTGAATATACACAGCAACTTCAACCCTGAGAGGTTTTCACATCTCAGGTACCATGCATAGGAAACTTTTCAATAATATATTCAATATTATTTTTTTGGAAACTCTTAAAGAAAGATGAAAATAAAATAAGACTGATTAAAATCATTTGGGATTTGGTAGCAGGTAACTGGATTCAGATTCTTAGGCAGTTGTGCGGAAATTGTGCAGAAGTTGTGGGGCATGAAGAAGTTCCTCCCAGACCTGTTAACTCTCCCAGATTTGCCAGCAAGGATTAAGGCTTTGCTTGTTTTCTCCCTGCCCCCAGTTTTTAAACCAGAACCAGCTTTCTCCCTGGTTCTCCTTTTTCTCTTAGCAGAGGTATTTATAAAGTAAAACTGATCACAACAATCTTCTTTATGAAATTTTTTTTGTCATGCTTACAAATAACCAAAAAACACTAGAAATCATTACAAAGAAGTTTCTCATGATGAAAATCTCTAGGTTTGAAAATTTTAGATTGACAGGTTAGTGCTCTTTGACATGTTTTCTGCAACAAAGTATCTACCGGGGCAATTAATTGACTGCAAGAATACATTGTCTCAAGATAAGCAAATCATGCATCGTCTTAAGATAATACAAAAACTGTAAAAGTTCATTTCCCTTCAGATGATGTAGACATCACTATTTTCTTTGTATCCATGTTCAAGGAAAGTTCTGACAAAATAAATGAACTACTAGACTGGCGAAGCCACCCAGGTTTCATTAGTTTGATACTTAATATAAAGTAGACTCCAGTTATAATCGGACCAAAACTTGCTTGAAAATTTGTGACAGTAACTGAAGTGTGACTGCAAATGAAGCTAGATTGAAAAGTTTTGCCAATCTGGATTTAATTTTTATCTGCCTGTAGCCAGCAGTGTGTTTTTAAGTGGACTGTAAAAAATAAGAGTTGACTGCATTTTCTACCATTTATTTATCAAATAAATTGTATCATTATTTAGATCAGGGAGATCTAAACATCAGTGATCAGTGCAGATTACATGCCTTAACTGCTGATGAAAAATTTTCAATGTGTCATTTTTTATCAAGAAATCAAGGAGTATATATTGTTGGTGTTACTTTGGAGCAAACAAGAGATTTGTTGTGGTGTGTACATCAATTGCTTGGAACTGAGTAGCAACTTTGTGACAGCCCTTATGCTACTCTTCAAGAAATTGTTCATTACAAGTATGGTAAGAAGTAAACTTATGTTGTAGAAATTTGTCATGAAATATTTAAAGACCTTTTCAAGAAGAAGGGAAAAATCCAGGATTTGTCACCCAGGATTAGGAAAATAGGCATTGAAGCTTCATTGTGAATAAGCTAGCAATGTTGTTAAAGTTCAGATATTGACTTTGGTTTAAAATGTTGAGTTTGGGAACATCAAAGAGAATGGTTGGTCTGATGAAGGAGAAACTGCTTGGGTACGGAGGTGAATGAGAAATTGTCTGTAAATCCAGGCAATGTGGTAAATTTCAGAGAAACAGATGATGCTAAAGCAGAACTCCAAATGACTTGATAATGAAGATTGTAGTTATGGTTCCAGACGACAGGGATATATGAAATAGATAGAAAGAATAGACACATAGCTACCTAAGAAAAAAAAGTACAAAATTACACTAGATTACATGACCTGGGTTTATGCAAATCCTTTCTCCTATGACGAACTTGCCAGTGCTTTTAAGGTGGGTAAAAGAGAAAGTTAACAGAAAACTTCTTGCATCAGTTTGATAAGAAGACAAC
>NW_027019306.1:1948961-1984937 GCF_013076305.1 Rhopilema esculentum
CCTCCAGTTTATGCTTTAGCAAATTATATGAAATGTCACTGACTAAATAAACAGTACTCCAGATATAGTCACATCAATGTTGCTTTAAAGGTGTGAGAGCAAGTTGAGTGTGACTTTAAACAGAGCTTAATTCAACAGCTTTGTTTTTTTGGGTCTAAATTCTATGTGACTGTTACCAGTACTGTCCACTGTATTTGATTGGTGATTTACACAATCTGCCATCATTATGAAATTGAAAACTGTTAAACTGTAGTCATCTCAATAAAATTTGTTTCTAGTTGGTGATTTGAGGGAAAAACCCAAGAGCCTTTCACAAAGCCCTGTCAAGAGAAAGGGAGGTGGGATTATAAAAAGAGGGAGTAAAAGGTCAAGCATATTTATCTTTGCTTTGAATAAAGACAGGTTGTAAGAGGCTGGGAAACAGGAAGGGGATAGTGCATTCCAAAAGTTTACAAGATCTAGGGTGGATAAAGTAAACAAGAACTAATGTGTCATAGCAATAGGATGGAGTTCATGATTTGGGAAAGTTGCTTTGCAAGGGTGTGCACTGGCAGAGAGTCTGGTTCTGAGGGGACATACAACCAATGGTGTTATCTTAAGTGAGAAAACTGCATGTTTTAATCACAAATGAATACAACCCTTTCTTTGAAACAGGACCATGTTTTGTCAATCTATGGTATATCAAACAATTTCTCATTACCAGAAGTACAAATAACTAAATATAATAACAGAAAAAAAGTATGAACAGATTTGACCACTGCTGTAGTATCTACCTGGTCTTTTAGATGTGAATGTGACCAATGCAACTAAATATACATATCAAAATTTAAAGGATATTGCAAATTTTTATGGTTTAGAAGTTTTCTAGCCTAAAATGATGAAATGAGAATTTTTAGCTGTTTTTTAGTTTTGAGTTTTTTAGAGAATTTCAACATTGAGAGCCTTTGATTAGAAGTCAAGTTTTCAGTTTTTTGCTTTCTTACATCTTGGAAAAATGCAAAAAATAATTGGAAAAATTGTATGAATACAACCTTGCAAGGGAATATTTCCAAATTCATAGACATTAAATTATAGAACTGGTAACAAATAAAAAAGCTGAAACTGAAAGACTAGAAATTATTCACATCATTTATGCCATGGTTTACATATAAAATACTTTATCTACAAAAACTGGGAAATGGAGTGTGCAATTATTATCTTGCCAAGAATGATAAGAAATGAAGTCAAATTTCATAAACTTCCCCCAGGAACGAAAAAATGGGTTAACGACTGAAATCACGTGAACCTGCTGTCTGCTTCATTGCTGAATTCCTATATCAAATGATTTGACCCTAAAAAATTATTCCAGCGAGAACCTCTTAGCATACTCATCAAGAAGTCTACTTGATACTTATTCTGCTTCCGAATATAAACTTTTGTTGAAGAGCTGTTTCATTTTGAAAGTAAACAAGAAGCTCGTTGGTTCATGTCTACCTGGCGTGCAGCTGCCCAACTTGGAAAAACTGAATCTGGTTATTCATATTGCAAAAATTATTCATGTTGAGATATTTCGTTCACTGATACTTTGAACGTGTTTATTTGGCAATTGCTTAAAAGGGGGTACCAGTTTTCAATAAAAAAACCTTTTATTGCGTCGATATTTCCAGTCACAATTCGTGTCTGGGTTTTGCTCGCGTTATAATAATCCTCAAACAACATCCACCACGACAACTCGGTCATTAACCCACCTAAGAAACAAAAAATTTGCAGCAATCTATTGCAAAACATGCCTGTCTAATTATGTGTACATATTGATCCACTAGTTGAGATGCCAAGAAATGGCACGAAGAAACAAACATTTCTTTGCCGGTCCAATATAACGATTGCCTGAGGTATGAGATATAGGCCTGCTCGCTTTTTGGAAACTTTCCGAGACAGACCCACGACAGGACGAGAGGACATACGCATGATAAAACAATATTACCCGAAGAAAACTAAACAACTACAAACAGAGAAATACAGCACATCCATGAATTTTAATTTCTTACAAAAAGGTGTGGGCCTAGTTTCTTCGCTTATTCAACCTAACATTAACAAGCCAAATAGCGGATTAGCAGGGTCCACTCCACTTCGTCGTCCTGTTTAGCTTTCCTGGCTACCTATGTCTTCAATAATTTAGATAATGAAATTTAAAAGAGAGAACTTCAATTTTCCTCATACGGACATTTCCAAATATATTTTGAAAATTCACGAGCGGGGCGAACACAGAGCAATGCGGCATTCATTTTCATCAGTAAACAATTAACGATCCATCCAGGCAGTTAGCCGACTAAACTGCAGATGGCCTAAATTACTTGACGCAGCTTTAAATATATGTATAAATATATACACATATATCTTAAAAATAATAAAGCCTTTAACAAAATCAGGCAGATAATTTACCTGTATCGCAAACTTCAGTCTATCTCCGTTTCGGAATTCCAGGTGCAGTTGTCGCGATCCAAGAACCAGTCTGTGATCGGTGGATAGTAAGAATCCGGGGTCAAGTAAAATTCGGCAAAGCCCAGAAAACGTTCTGTCTGGAGTTAAAGAAGGTGTTCAAGGTCCAAAAGAAACCAACAATAGAGCTAGACAATCATCATACACCAGCAAACAATGGCATCAAATGCCAGACAAAACAATTCCAGACAGGCCATTGTCTCGGCTTTTGTTTTGGTCTGAAACGGGGTCTGGGCCTAAGCGTGCTCAAACCGAGACGGGAAAACAAAGCGTCATCTTTCAGACATAAGATATCCTGTAATTTTTTTTGACTGGAAATTCATGTCTGGAAATTGGAAGCCGACATGGGCGTTCGCTCTTCCCGTCTGGAAACGTAATAACGGATTATACACAGTACTGGGACGTTCAATGACTGGCCATAGCGAAGGTCGAAAGACTTAAATTAGCTTAAATCTGCCAGTCGTGTCAGCCTTTAACACAACTTTCACGTAAACAAAGTTGAGTTCAACATCAAAACACTGTTCAGTTCTACTTTAAACACGGACCGAAATCAGAATTACTTTAAACTTGGAGCTGGCCGGCTACACAACATTGAAACTGAGGGCATAATGTGAAGAGGTATATTTTACAAAAATGACATTCTAGAGATTGCCAGAAACTGCATCCAGAAAATTTTCAACAAAAATTTAGACGCAGAATATCCTTTGCAAAATCCATCAGCTTTCTTTTATTAGTTTCCCGTGAGTTTTATCCATTTTGATTTTCACATGACAATAGGAAACGTCTTGCAAATTTTTGGAATTATTATTTAAGTGCAAGGATTTAATCAAAGTTTCTTTCTACATTGAATACGTAAGGTGGAAATGAAATGGTATATCATAACAAAAAGCAAACATAAGAATGGGTTCTTGTCCCGGGGGGTACTCCCATTAAGGCCTGACAGGGGGATCCAGTCCGTTTGAGGGTCTTACCAAATGGCCAATTTTCGATAATAACTAAACTGCTCAGTTTGGCTTGCGAGCAAGATTATCTTTCCCGAAACGACAACAATCAATTATAATGAAATTTGTCGAAAAAGAACCAGGGTAGCACAAAGAAATGGTTGCTACCAAGGAAATAATTTCGGTTTTAATTTCGGTTTGAAGGTTTTTGTCAAAAATACTACCATTTGAGGGTAATTTTTTAGAATTTTAGCGTTTGCCCTGACCGGACCCCCTGTCAGGTCATAATGGGAGTACCCCCCCCACCCACCCCCGGGGGTTCTTTTTAGAGTAAGGAGACGAATGAAAATAAATAAACAACATAGTAAGTTCGATTAAAGTAAAAAGTGAGAGAAATCTTACCCTGGGTACCAGACTCACTATTCCCTGGTACCCAGGTACCCAGGGTAGAGAAATCTATACCAAATATTTGTTCACCACAAGGAGGCTGTCTCTCGGCTGTGCTTTTTACATTTCATGTCACTTTATTCAAGCAAACAATAGGGTTGATTCAAGCATGTTTGACTACCAATACAAGTACAAAAACAGATAATAAAAACGATACAACATTTGCAAATGCTAAATTAGTTACAAGAAAAGAACTACATGAAGAAGCTTTTCAGGTCACTGCTTGACTTGCTAGCTGACATAGATTAACAAGAGTTTGGACTTACTCCAAGCTTCAACCTCTGATGGGGTGCAGTCAGAATGATCAGAGAACGAGACTTACATAAGTTGGAGCAAGTTTACATAAGGTGGACTGGACAAAAAACACCATCCTGATTTATTGCAACAAAGAGCAAAGACTTCCTTATAGGGCCAGGGGTAAATTGTGATCACGTGCCCCTTTTCAATTGCGGAAAGGGATCGTTTTCGAATGAATGTACTCAAGAATGGTTTTACCTACGGTTGTGAAGCAAGTAATGTAATTTGTGTCGTATCCAAAAGGAAATATTCCATTTTCTCCTCCGCAGAGACATTACGTCTGAGTACTTACTGTTTCACCCCCGTTTTCAACCCTTAGATCCCAGCAGATCAACGTTCACCATCACTATTCTTAACCCCTGCATATGCAATAAATTCACCCTTGCAGGTCCCTTTTCACAATAAATTAATTTCAAACTTCCAAGTGATCAAGGAAGTCAATTTATTAATTATGGACGTATGGGAAGCAAAGTTTTCATCATTGCACATAACAATGTTTAAGGAAATGTGCCATAAAATTGGAAATGTGCCATAAAACCATATTTTTGGTAGGCACGAAATCGATGGGTTCTATTGAAACAACATTTTTGTGAAAAATTACATCAAGGTAACTTGGCACTTTTATTGCGTTTAAAAACCATAATTAAAAACACAAAATACGATATCATCATAAGATCCTTGGCTCAGAATACCAGTGACCGAAAATAACATTATTTTGGATTAGAGTCAAGTCTTAAATCAAATATTTGGAAGGCTTAAGATTATAAAGTTTCAGCAAAAGGATCCTTGCAAAAGTTTCCTTGGAATGATGAGTGAAGTCAAACTGCCAGTGTCTATTCTAGTAAATCAATTAGATCTTTGTCATATTAATAAACTTAGCAACTTTTTAAAAGGTATTCAAGTATGGTATCACTCAGTAAATAAGTAGGATAGAGGTGCCTTAATTATTTTGGAGTTTTGAGGGAAGATTTTAACACCACCGTCAAATTTTGGGACAAAGATGTCCATATAACTCTGTCACAGGCTAATTCAATTTATGCAAAATGTACAGTAATCACTGGTTTCTGACTGCTGGCAGAGCAATTATGTCTTTTTACCTACAGAAGACATTAAACATTCTACAGCAAAGCAGGAAAATTATACAAAAAGAATTTTGCTGTTTTCTTTAGAGCTTACATTTCATTCAACTGGTTCACATTTCATGCAGTGAAACCAAATATTTGTACCCCGCTACCTTCAAATTTCTTCTCATAGTTTTGATACAAATCAAACACATTTTACTGAAACTAATTGTTTGTGCTTAATCCAGTGACGGAAATTCATTTTTCAGGGGGAACGGGTGGCAATGTCCACAAAACAAGTAAATTTGCCGAAAAATGACATAATTTACCGACGAAAGCGTGTTTTAACCGACTATTTAGCAAAATCTGGGTTAGGCGCTCAACCCCATTTTGGTTTCTCAGCTGGGGTTGGTTGCCGAGTAGTATCAAAGTTTTATGGTCTTTCGTACAATAACGAGAATTTTTTGACTTTGCTTAAAACTTAAAAATCTACACAGTTTCTCGGCTTGAATCATTGCAAGATTTTATAATTTCATTTAAATGACTTTTTACACCAATGCCATTACATAGATACATCAACAGCTAACTTCTTTCTTGTTGGTATGTGCAATAGCTATAGAATATCGTCAAAGCATTCAGATTTGATTTACTGCGAATTATGCAAAGTATACCTAGAGGACCCAGGTTTCTGTTGATTAGACCGGGTATCTGTTGCATAAGGCCGAAAGCACATATAATTCATTAATTTATGCACTCAAGGGAAAAGTTTCAAAACCGAAATGCAGATTGAGATTGATCAATTATAAGCATTTATCCGCATACGCAATCTTACGCAATCTGGCACCCTTCTTTGAAAAAAGGCTAAAGGGCTTCTCTTCGAGAATCTAGGAACTTGAGAAATCTATAAGAAATTTGAGCTCTTTAATCAAGTAGTGCGAGAAAAAAGTTTTCTCTTTGCCGGTTGAGTTATGCAATAATCCAGGGTAAGGGTTGCGAAGTTGACTAAGACTGCGACAGGTTGTTCTGAAAAATCGTTTAAAAATAATTAATTGCACGTAGAAAAACCTGCTATCTACCAGCAAAATTTTACAGGTTGCATGTTACATATGTGACCAAGCATAATCACAATACCGTAATCAAGGCCAAAGGGGAATAAAGAATGGCTGGGCAGTGGAATAAGAATTAGAAATCGCTAACATCAAATAACACCAAGGCTTAGAAATTTCAAGAATAACAAATAGGATAACCCTTAGATAAATGCTGAAGAGATGTTTCATTTAATACTGAAAGGCAGGGAACATCGATATTGAAAGAGCTACGACTAGCAACTACCCTGTATTTACATTAAATTTTTTATTCTATTTTATATATGACAGATACTTCAACTTTAATAAAAACGATGAAATTGCTCATATAAGTATCAAAAGTCTTGATATTACAAAAATATTAAGATATAGAAAGTACTAAGCTATGAGATGCATATCAACTACTGTTCTTCCAGGGCGTCCTGTTTATATTCTCAGCTCAAAAAACAACGTGTTATAAAGAAGAGACGTATACTGAACGGTACAAGAGGAAACTGAACGGAAGAGGAACGCGTAATGCTTGCGAAGGTTATGTGCATTCGAAGTATATGCACGATAGGCAAGTATGGTACAAAAAACAAGACTGATCTCCAATTCCCAAGGCAAAATTTCGACTTCAGTAGAAAAAGTTTTGATTACACTGGTCTGAAAACCTGGAATTCTATCCCAAAACACATAAGAGAATCCAATACAATAACCCTGTTCAAAATGGGCTAAAAAGCTGAAGAAAAATGTTTCAGCACGAATCCATGGAAAAGCAGTACTGGTTTTTATATCTGCTTATTTAAATTATCAACTGTATCAATTAACTTTTACCGCAATTAGGATTTTTATATTTGATACTGAATGGATGTCCTGATTAAATAGTTAATAAAAAATGTATAAATATAGTGAATGCGCAAAAGGCGCAAAGTAAAGCGTTTCCAGTTGGATCATAGTACCCCAATGTTCTGCCTTGAGCACCTTTCTTTTGAAATTTATACTTAATCGATTCATGTTTTGCAAGAAATTAAGAGTGATGACAGAAGTCGGTCTTTTCTAGCAAAAACTGCTATTTTTCAAAGGAGCTACTAAGCAACAAAGCGTAACAACCTTTTGGAGAGTTCGTAGCCATCGTTGGTTAGGTGCTATAATAAAAAAGAAACGATGAAAATGAGGTGTTGTCAAAAAAGTTGACAGGAATAAAAATTGCAGAGACCCTGAATGAGTCTTAATGGTTCGTCAAGAAATAATAAGAAATATAGACTTCACTATAAATGGACGAGCAATGGGACGCATGATGAAAAAGGAGATTAGGGTGGTTGCATGGATGATTATATGGCAAGGCTAGGGTTTGGAGAAGAAGATGTGCAAGAACGTGTTCTTCGGAGAATGCCAGTGATGATGGCCAATGAATCAATAGAACATAAAGTAGAAGATTTAAAGTAGATTTTTGCTCGAATTCACTTCTCTATGCAGGTCTTCGATGTTTTTCATAGTTATGCCATTTGACGAAATAGTGAAGATTCTATTCAAAAAGTGATTTAGAAGTAAAATACTGGTTGCATTTTCAACAGTCGAATAGCTATTCCTATAAAATGCAGGATTCACCTTTTGCTTTGCATCAGGGAAGAATAAATAAGTCATTTGAAGCTTGATAGGCTGGTCTCTGTGAAAACGAGCTGAGTATTCTAGCAGTCAAGGATGTGCTGTAGTCAAAAGTACAATGTGGGCCCTTGGAAAAATTACCCAGGCATTTTTCCATTTGCCCTGGAGCTTAGATTTTTTCCTCAACCAGTCACCAGTTATCTGTTTGGCACGATGTACCTATTGATTATCTTAAAACTTCTGTTTTTTTTAAAATGTAGGTACATCGGCCGAGATAGCACTTAACGTAAAAAGGCCGAGATGGCACTTAACCTAGTTACAATTTGTTTCTACTGATGTGTCTATGAACGTTGTATACAAAACCTAATAAAATTGAAAATTATTTACAAAACTTATTACAAAACATGGCTGAGTTACCGCATTTATAAATACTTTTCAACGTTTTCTATCGTAAACGTAATTATCTATCAAAGAATTAAATCAGCTATGAATTTGTCGATCTTTTCTGCACTTTATGTTCTCTTAAGTGAAAGGAACAGGAACTTTGTAAGGGCCTGAATACATTTTAATTTATGAGCCAAATATACATGTTTTTGTTATTAAGGGATTTCGTTGACAGGTATCTTCCATAGATTTTGTTTAGTAATATTTCAGGATTTTCTGAAAAAGTGGACATTCCATTACAAAGGGAATTTCATCTGCGACAATGTTTACACCAGCTAACTAACAGAATAGACAATATCTTTCTTCTCTTGGGGTTTTATTTGTTATTAAACCTTCCAACCTCAATTTGCGTGCACAAAGCCACAACTTTGAGTAACAGTTGCAAGTTCCTAATTAGCTAGAACATCGAGGTATTTCTCAAAATTGAATGTGGTTTCTTAATAACGTTCATCTTCGATGATTTTTTCTTGCAATACATACATTAATCTAGACTGAAAATAGCTATTCACTTTCAATTTTATGTCACGATCTGAGTCAGATTAGAGTGACCTAACTTGATATTCCAGAATCTGAGTCAGAGCATGATATTTCAAAAGCTTTACTGGCATATCGTTCATTATCTAACTTTTCTAAGCGATAATAGAATTTAAGAATATGATTTTGAGACTGCACAGTAATCCTACCTTATTCAGCATAAACTGCATCAGTGCTTGTTGAAGTTTCACTCCTAATGCATACTCACATGCAGAAAGATGCACCTTTCAAGTTTTTGCTATTCATGTCCGCCCCAAAGTTCAGAGGCATAGTTAACAATAGGCATGGTTGTGTGATAAAATAGGTAAAGAAATGATATAAAGAAATAATATAAAGAAATACTTTTCAAAATAAAACGTTGCATATAGAATTCAAGACCCATGTCCATTGTAACCGATTTCCTCCATGCAAAAAGAATCGATTGCTAATGACATGGAATTGATTGAACTGTTCGTTTGAAAAACGTTTGATGCCGTAATAGGATTCTTCTAAAGTTTCTGAATACTTTGGCCATTTTTTATTTTAGGCTAGTGCACTTTTTAATGGTTTCCAAGGATTAAAATCACTTTTGACTAAAGAAAAAAATAGAAAAAATTTCACCAGCAGCCAACAGGAGAAACAGTACTAGAAAACGTGATAGGTATTCGTGATAGCAACAATCATTATATCATCCTTGAAAAGCAGCTGCCTTACCACAAAATTTTATATCTGTGTGTTTAATCTTATCTCAAAACAGTCAGGGATGCCGGAAGTATGACATGCAAAGGGGGCAGAATTTTACAGAAGAATGTTCTACATAAGGTACTACAGAAAGTACAGAAAATGGAAAGTGCAGGCAGTGGGCTGAAAAAAGGTGTTAGGGTTGGGTTGCTCCCAAGAAAATGGTTTGCTACCAGATGCTTTAGATTGACAGAAAAACATCATTTTTCCCAATGTCATTTTTCCCTGCATTAATTCTTTTTTTGAAAGTACTTTTTGAATAGAATGTCTACTCGTAGACAAATCTTTAAAGAAATAAAAACAAAGGAAGAAGAACAATGCTGATCCTCCAAACTTTTTGTTGTGTGCTATGGGTAAAGTTGAAGTTTTTGTATCCCCAATTAAGATTTGGGCCTTTAATTTTGTTACCACTTTGGTGTGAGAAAGATTCTTTCTCAAGAAATAATATCATAATATCTAAAACTATGACAGACATGCATGAAATGTAAATGAAACTTTTGTGAAAGATACCATGGAGCATTCACTTATAAAATAATTTATGAGCCATCCATTGAATTTCAGGATGTCAAAAATATTCAAGGATCTCAAAATGACTTTTTCCCTTGGGGAAGGGACACTCCCCTTGGGGCACGATGTTTACAACTTGGTTTTCACTTGGGAAAACGTGACTGCAAAAATCTTGGAACACTAACGTAGGTTTTCAAAGGCAAATTCAGCCATCCCCCACTCCCCCTAGGAACAATGTTGATTTTCTATAGAAAAAAGAAAGGGATTATGGAGTACGCTTTTTCTTGTGGATTGTTTGATATTTTTTTATACTTTCAACATTGTTTTGGGGGGAAAGGGAGGCGGAAGTGGTAGTATTCAAGAAAACAAATGAAAAATAGAAAAGCACACCGCAAAGTGTTAGGTGTTCCAAGTAATTTTGGCAGTGATTGTACCTTCTTCCAACCCCAGTTGAATGAGTTTTTATAATGGTTCACAAAAAAACATTTAACGGTTTGAAAAGCAAATTATTTCTGATTTCGGTTCACCAGAAGTAAAATAGATAAAAAACTTGTATGTTTTAAGGACTTTTCCAAATATTTAGGTTTTAGGGTGGCTTTCACGCATTTCATTTTCCTATGAAACTTCAGCTCGGTTGGGAATCCTTCGCTGATGAAAATATAGCGGGGGCGATTACCAAATACCTAATGTGATAAAAACCCTGGCCTAGTAAATGTTATGATATTTCTTTGCTTCTGCAGAAAACAGTTAACCAGTTGCTGGCGTTCAGAGATTTTTGGAAGAAAATCAACAACCTGGGAATGATTGTACCAGACAAAGAATAAAACATGACATTGCTTACGGCGTTGCACGGAGACTGATTAAAAATATTGATCAACTTTATGAGCGAAAATCATCCAAAGTTTAAATTGTCCCGTTGCCATGTATCTCCCTTAACTGGTATTTCATATGAGGTGATGCCCTTGCGAGTTTTTGCCCGCAACTCGCGCGCGAGTGAAGGGCTTATAGTCTACCCCGCGTATAAGTAGCATATGGAAGCTTCATTTCATGTTGTCAGCACTTTGTCAGCAGATTTTGTCACTTTTCTGCTGCCATGACAACTGTCAATCAATTTCATTGTCAATCAATCGGCTTTGTCGAGGAGGTCGTTAGCCGCCACCTCTTTTTGCGGAAGGCAATTATCTGCGGAGCGTTGCTCTGCCAAGACTCTGCTAAAAGCCTTCGGTTTTTTTGGCACGAAAACGGTGCTGCATCACAGCTCGGTTCTCCGCAATGGATGGAAGTTTTGATTTGAAATTTTGGAAATCAAAACCAGTCGAATGCCACACCTTTCTCCCAAAAACTCGATACCGTACGAGCAAAAGTTATGATTGTCATGATTATCGCCTGTACATCGCTGTACGAATCCTTTATCGCAATCAATTTTAGCTGTACGCGTTCTATCACGTGTCCATTTTCATACGTCTTTGTTTACTTCACGAAAACGAAAAATAAATATCAAACCTTCAAAAAACTTCATGATTTTCAAAAGGGCGTTGGACATAAATCAAAAGCAAACTGAACACCAAAAATTCTTTATAAAAAGAATAGTTTAGCATCAACTAGAGCAGCTGTTTTTATAAAATTGTGAAAACCCAAGATGGTGTCTTCTTCGAATGTCTTCTTCAAATTAAATTTTCAAAACAATCATTATCAAGGAACTAATTGTTTGCGGGCAGTACTAGCAAGAGCTATTTCTAGTTTTAGCCATGAATTTGCTTTTGAACTGGCAATCCCACAGGAAGTGTGCCTGGAATGCCAGCCTTAATGGTGAAATTTAGCTCCACCCTAAACCCTTTAAAGAATCGCTTAGACCTATTTGGGTTGTAACCAGGCAAACTAGAAACTGGCATATTGCCCAGATATATTAGCAATGAAGTCAAATGATTTTAAGGCTGATAAAACTGTGATTAATTTCATATTTCAGAGAATATACAAAAACCTCGTTAGACGTTGGGCGTTTTTCAGACAAATTCAATCACTCCATTACTGAACACATTATCTTTCATTGCAATAAACTCAGACGATAATGCACCAGGATTAAACAACAGAACACCAGTGCCAAATAGCTTTAAATTGGCGTGGTAGTACTGTGATTTCATTAAAGTTTACAAAGTCTCACGATTTCATTAAAGTTTCACGGTTGTACAGCTAACAGGAAGCAATTTAACACAATAACGTGTTTCGTGGACTGGTCACAAGTACCCGCAAAAGAGGGACAACTTTTGTTTAGTGGACAGTTCATTCATTTTGCCACCCTGTTTAGTGTTGTTTAGTCGTGTTGAGTGTTGTTGAGCAAGTTTGATTCTGGTCAAAGGTGTTGAGCGTTGTTTAGCGAATGTTTAGTCGTTTTGCCACCAATTAAACATTTGTTGTGCTAGCCCAGGCGCCGTAGTTGTGGAAATCCAAAGGTTTTCCAGGGTTTTTCTAGGTTTTTCTGTTTCTACGTGACCCAAAATCTCTAGAATGCCTTCGTGAGACATTTGCTTATCTCCTTGTACGCTACTGTGTCTTCTTTAACAGTCAACTTTGTTATCAATGTGCAAAAAAGTAATTTCTTTTCACTTTTCTTTATCAAATTCTTATTTTTTGCCCACTTCGTGCACTTGAAGTCTTTTATGCTTACATACTTAAGAACAAAAAGAAAGCAAATTCCTATGCAAAGTCTCCTACAACCCCACAGCGTCCTACACAGCTCGCAGTTAAAAAATGTAGAGCAAAGTTTAGTGAAATGTTTAGTCGCGTTTTGCCACCCTCGCTAAACTTCACTCAAGAAATGTTGAGTGGAATGTTTAGCCGTTTTGCCAGGGCTTTACGCATATCAATTGATATTTTCACAAAGGCTCATGTTTTTTTGACATATTGCACAATTGCTACCTGTTATGGCCCTTATCACCACCTTGGGGCATAAATTCTTGCAAAGGGGAAGACATCGGTAGCTCTATGATAATTTGAACAAAAAAAAGCAAAAGAGAATATTTTACTAGGAACGTAAATATTTTCCCGACAAAAAATGAAACAAAGTTTTGACCTTTTATGCTTAAATTTTCGTTGGTGTGATTGAAGAAAACAAAAGGTCATCTGTGATATTTCTATTTTCAAAATAAATCATTTTAACATCAAATCGCTTTCTAAAAGAGAAGAAATAAACCCCAAAAAAGTTTTGATTTCCTACTTTTTAGTTATAATTAATATTAGGGAAACATTTTTGAGTAAGAAAAGGGCTTTGAGGTCAAAAATGAGATTTGATCTTTGGTTTCGTTTACCTTTATCCGAAGAATAATAATGGGTATTTCATGAGCGAATCACCCCTGAATGTTGATCTTCACTTTTCCTCATTTGTGGAAAAATTGCGTAAGTGAGAAGTAATTTCTATCAAACTGATATGCATCAAACTTTATGGCTTATAATTCACTCATCCTTGAATTCTTTTCATTCCAACTTCTTACTAAAATATAAGGCTAAACCTATATGCTACTGAATTTTACTTTAAGAATCTTCTGAAGCAAGAGCAAGTTACAAGCATTTTGTAACTTAAGTGACCATCTGGTATAAATATACTCCCATTTTCGAAATGAAAAGTTAAGTTATGGCTAATTATGTCAAATCGCAATATTTGAGAAATATGCCTTCATATTAACTTGGGTACCAAAGCCCAAGAAATTGGGAGGGGAATTATCAAGCTCATTAGAGGTATAAACCTTTCCCTCTCTTTTTCTCTCGTCTCCCTTTCTTCTTTAATTTTTTACCCTTCCGAATTTCTTGGTACCAAGGGTAGGGCTAAACAACAATTATTAGAAAAATAAATGTTGTTTTCGAAGATAATCGCAGCTCAAATATTTTAAAACCAAAAAAACGTGTTTATAAACGAAGAAGATATTGAATAACGAGTTTTATTTTGGTGACGTCAGCAATTGGCTAGCTTGTGACTTTTGGCAAGAATGGGTCTAATAGGCCACGTTGCCAGATTACGACACTGAATGGAAATCATATGGTCAACGTCAAAGTTGATTAGGAATAAAATAACGTTTATGTTGATGCATTTGATGTGAATATAATATAGATTAAATATAAACTTTGCATTGAATTCAAGTTAAAAGCAATCGCAGGCATACTTAAGTAATGATGATATTTGAAAGGACACAGGAAGAAGCATAGATGTCATGATATGCAAGCAATGCAGCGAATACTAATTTCATTATATTGGCATGAATACATAACGTCAAATGGGGACGGTTTGAAGTAACAGGGGATTCAGTTGGCAAAACATTGTAAATTATCATATTTATTTAAAGGGTTGTATCTCCTTTAAATACTTTACGAATGATCCTGATAAATCTCATGACAGCATTTCCGAAAATTTGTTGAAAAAACATTACAGTCAAATTGTCAAAAAGAAAATTCAGTCCCCTTTATGGCACTGGATATGAAAAGGGTCATTACAACCGCTTTACATTGCAAAGAAGTATGCTTCAGGCTATTTTTCATCTAGCTCTGATAATACAAATTTACATATCATGCATCCGTTACTTCAAATCTGCGCAATTTCCGTCAGTCGCTTTTATTTTGTAAACGTTTAATCCAAAAATGTGAATGTGAATCTATGAATATAAATATTGAAAGAACGATTTTAAAATTGGTATTCATGGTGCGAATTTTGTAAGAGTGTCAACATCATTAAATTTTCATTTATTTCTTACATACAAAGGTCTAAAGTTGAAGCAAGTATCTAATTCAGAAAAAAAGCAACGCAGTAAATTAAATAAGCAAAAAGAAAGACAATAAATAAGCAAATTGAACAAGCATACTTCTAAGTTAACAAAACTATTTTAAAATGTACTTACTAAAAAGAGACGCCTCTACCAATAACAATTTGCAAGATTCCCCTTACTAAGATTATTATCCTTCACTGTTGTAAACATTTTCATGGTTACTTTTATTCCACTTAAAGGGCCTCTCCAGCCAAAATTTGCAATTGCATTTTATTGGCTAATCTAAAGGAGGTGAACCTGCTGATCACGAATTCGTTATTTGTTTTTCGATATTTTGTACAGTTTGTGAGATATAAGCTCTTGCATTTCGATAATTGAATTGAATTAACCGACAAAATATTTTCGGTTTGGTAACACTGTGACGCAATTTTGACGTCACAGTGTATTTCGTTAGTCTCGCCTCAAACCGAATCGAACGTCGGCGATTCGCAAATTGAACACTGCAATTGTTGGTGCTCTCAGTTCTGTTCCACCGGCTTTTAGTTTGAGCATTTCAGATATCAATTCTGAAGCCTTTAGTTGTTCATCGTTTCTGGAAAACAACTTGAAGTGTCAATTTCGATTAATTATACGCGAGGGAAGAGCTGGAACAGGAAGCCGTAGCTTTGTAGGCCTACACAGGTGATCAAAACAAAGTCGTCACACAGCATGGACACATTCCGACCCGCAAACTTAGAATAATTGTAAACATTTAATATTTTTCGATCCTAAAAAGCACCTGCTGTAGATTTAGATGCAGTTATCAACGCGTGACCATGACTCCTTCACGATTCGGTGGAAGATATACGAAATTCATGACGAACGAGAGCCGCACACTGTGACGTCAGAATGTCACAAAACTGATTCGGCTTCTGTCGTTTTTTTCTCGGAAAGGTGCAACTTTAAAGCCTTATAACTTCTAAACTAATTGAAACTTTGCAAAAACAACGACTTTGCCATAATACACGCACCAGATGCTAACTTTTTAGTCAATAAAAAAAAAATTTTTTTTTGGCTGGAGAGGCCCTTTAAGTATTAAGCGCTGGATGTTATTGTGTAGCCTATTGAAATAAACGCATAAATTTTGCTCAAATCAAGTTCTGAACAGCCTAATCCCTAGTTAACTTTGATTAATAACTTCCCAACAGTCTCTAAAATGCCATTTAGTCAAAATATTTTGAAATTTCTACTTGTTACAGTATCGATTAATTGTTAATTAAAAATAGTCGTTTTTCTGCAGGTAAATGCCTAATTTTCGACTATGCATGGAAATGTTTCAGTGTCCTCGCAGACGGGTCTGACGCTCCGCTGATCCACTTTGGCATCCAGAAGTACGGAGTAAAACCAGATTGATCTGGAAAATTGTTCTCAAACACCTTTCTGTAGAAATAGGCCTCCTCGGTTTGTGGCGTGTTGACAGGATATTTGGCTTTGCTTTTTTCCAGCTCATCGGGTTGCAGCTGACTGGCACAATACTCTTTCAGCATTGTGTACCAGGGTTTCTCCAATGATGATACTCCATCGCTGAATGCTTCCTTGGCACGCCACAGAATCTCGTCGGGTAGATATTCAGTCAAATGTCCATCAAATGCTGACCTTAATAGGTATTTCTCAATTCCCTTTTGGGGCTGCCTCATCTTGGGAGGGATTGAAAGATAGTAGGCAGTGAATGCCTTGTCTAAGAATGGAACGCGCAGCTCCAAGCCATGCGCAGCGGTCGTTCGGTCTGCACGCAGGTTGTCATAGAGATAGAGTTCCCGCAGCAACCGTTTCGATTCCTCGTCAGCTTCTTCAGGGGAAGGTGCTTTGTGAAAGTAAATGTAGCCCTGGGCAAGTTCATCGGATCCCTCACCTGAGAACAAGACGACAGTGTCTGTATTCTCACGTATGTACTTACTCACCAGATACATACCAACAGAGGCGCGAACGGTCGTAATATCATAAGATTCAAGCGACCAAATAACGGACTTTAGGGCATTGAATCCATCTTCCGGGCTAAAGATGACTTCATGGTGTTCTGTGCCAAGTCGGTCAGCGACCTTCTTTGCAGCAGCAAGATCTGTGCTCCCTTGCATTCCAGTTGAAAACGTTTGAATCGGATATTCAACGCCCTGCTCCTTCGCAATCTTCACAACCAATGCAGCGATTAGGCTAGAGTCCAGACCACCTGACAGCAAACAGCCAATCCTCCGTTCTGCCATTAGCCGCTTTCGAACAGCATCACTCAATAAGGCCCTTATGTTTTCTTTGATGTCCTCACCCACATTGACAGGGATATTGAAAACTTGTGGTGTCTCTACGTCAGTGTAGAGTCCACTATCAAGGAGCTGTACCCGCCCATCCTTAGGATCCAGCTTATACGAAGCGAAGCTAGCAGGGGGGAACTGCTTCAGTTCTGCCTGAGTACCATCATCATTGACTAATCCGATTAGTCCTTTAGCTTCCGATGCAATACCCATCTGACCAGATGACGTCAGGATTCTGTACATAGGCCTGACACCGAACGTATCGCGGCCTATATGAACTTGATTTTTCTCTGCGTCAACAATACAGAATGCGAATACTCCGTCCAAAAGTTGGGCAGTCTTCTTCGCCCCAAATTTGTGGTAGAGATGAATTATAACCTCACCATCGACCCTGCAGCAAAAATTCAAATTCATTAATAACATGAAATTTGAAAATTTAACACCAAGGTTCATAGGCAAAAGGGGGTGCTGCTAAAAGTTGGAGAGTGTTTCTCTTTGCCATGAATGAACAATTTCAGAAATTTCATTGTGAAATAAACAAAGCTCGTTTCTGATATTTCTGAGATCAAAGAGGATATGAATCCAAGAAACGGATATCTCATAAGAGTTAAAACTCATAAAAATGTTTTACCGTTTAAGTTCGCATTAAATTTATATCGCATGTAATTCACTTGCCCTACCAAGTACTTACAAAAATAAATACACATTCAGCTACAGTGCCTGCCAGGAGTACTTAGAATACCAACGATAGTAATTTCGTTTTAAATTTTCTCTTCCTTATCCCGATTATTTCTCTTTACAGTCCTGTCAAATTTCATAGTGTATTAGAACTTCAAAAAACAACGTAAGAATTCAGTTGCAGAATGTCACGAGGTATTTCTTAGAACACCGACACAGTTTTGTGGTGGTTAATTTAGGACTTCGGAAAATGACGCCAATCTTCAAGAATTGTCCTCCAAATTATGATTGCAACTGGCTGCAATATGATTTACTGAAAATATTCAAAAACGAAAGCCCATTAATTTTCTTTTCAGAAGAGAAATATCTTATTTTTCATACAAATGATAACACTCAGGCACAAAAAATTTACTTGACGTTGCGATAGAGAGCTAGGCTAGTGACATTTCATATGAAGTAACGACGGAAAATAAAAATTAAACGGAAGAGATTGAAACCAATAGAAATATGGAAAACGTCTTCATTGGAACAAAACGGTATTGCAAACCTTTTCACTAACGGGATTGCAAACCTAAGGTGAAAACGAACACCTTCTGTCTGCACAAAAGCGGTTTTTTCGTGCTTGTGTAGATAGATTCCAAAACTGCTAGATGCAACGACGATCGGGCTTTGCCAATAATCAGAAAAACATGTCGCCATTATAGTTTTTTCACAATCTGAGTTTTCCAGTAAAAGCTGCCCGATAGTAGAATCGCATGTTTTACTAGTTGTTTTTGATCTGCAAGACTGAAGTGGCTGTTCTGTTTGGGAAAGGGTTTTGCTTTTAATGCTGGAAGGGACATGCTGCTTCATTCTATCCTCCAATCTTTGGACCAAATTTTACGTCAGCCGAGAAATATCTTCTCCTTAATGTAAACTGAAATGATACTCCACTGGATAGCCGTTCTCCAGAAAAATCGTTTTTAGTTGTTCAAGTTCCGAGTTGAGTTTAGACTTGGAGCAAATCATCAGTGCCCTATGTGTAAGCGTTTTAATGAGGCTGATTTTTCTTTGTTTTGGGCAAAACGAACTCCATTGATTACGGTATACCCTGGTAAAAAACCAGTGCTGGACTTTTCAACCAAAACATCTAGAAATGGCAAGGAGTTGTTTTCTTCCCCTTTTAAATGTTAACTGTAGGGCCGGGTGAAGGCCATTAAGGCGTTTTAGAAAAACATCACACTCAGCTTCTCAGCCACTGATTTGAAAATAGCTAATGTGTCATCAACATAACGAAAATAATTTCCTGCCTTTTTGGTCGCAGTCAAACAAACGCTCTTCATGAAGCCAACAAAGATATTGGCTAAGGCAGGTCCCAGAGGGCTACCCATAGCGACACCATCCTTTTGTTGGTACATTTCATTGTTAAAGCTGCATTCAACAGAACGTGTTGCAGTTTCCATCAGTTCAATGAATACTTCCTCTGGGAATGGTGGGCTATTATGCTCGCTCCGGTACAAAGCATCGGCGCATATTTTGATGGTCTCACTCAAAGGAACTTTTGTGAAAAGACTATTAATGTTGAAAGAACACAAGAAAGATGTTTCGTTTTCGATGTTCAAGTTTTGCATGAACTCAGCGAATGTAAAAGAATCCTTGATGCAATGCTTTAAATATTTTTGAAGAACAGGGTCCAAAACTTCAGAAAGCCACTTAGCCAGTTCGTGTTGTGCTGAGCCAATCATAGACAAGATAGGTCTAAGTGGGACGTTCGGCTTGTGTATTTTAGGCCATACATTTGTGGACGTTGTGAGCCTGTGGGTCTTATCCTATCGTAAATTTCGTTGGTCAACACTTATATGAGTTGACCAGCTCCAAAAAGCGTTTTTGAAGTTTCCACTCGAGCTTGGCCGTTTTATCCTGTGTTTCGACGTCACCCAGTTTTTCGAACTTTTCCTTGTCGAGGAGAATATTCTCCATTTTTTCGATGTAGTCCTTTTTGTTCAAAATAACCAGCCCTGACCCTTTATCGGGCTTTGTGATAAAGGTTTCATTATCAGACCGTAGAGATTCTAGTACTTGAAATCTGAAGAGAAATGTTTGCTCTTTTCAAAGCCATTTTCAATCATCTTCTTAACAGTCTTCCAGGCATGTTCGTTGCTGCAGTGTTCCACATGTTTGTTTTGGTGGGGAGCAGGCAAAAATGAGTAAGTTGGTGGGGGGGATTAGCCTTGTTATTGGTAGAATGTCTTGGAAAACCCCGGGAATACTGCCATAGCTAACTCCACGTGTCTTCGTGTCTGAAATAATTTGCCTTATGCGTGGGTCAAATCTCCCCACCCACAGCTTATGACAGATGTATGCAAACACCGTTTTAGCAGTTTTTTGCGCCCCTTTCTCACACTATCAGCTGCCAGCGCAGAATTTAATATTTTCACACACAACCAAAAGACAATGTTTTGACATGTTATTGTTGAAATGGAACTTCGATGAAATTTTCTATTGAAATTTTGCTTATAATAGTTGGACTGCGATTCGAATTTTCATTCAAGATAACAGCATTTCGACAGCGACTTTCGACTGAGGTGAAGTTTTCCACCTGTTTTCTATTATAATATAGCACGCTTTTTGGGAAAACGTAAAGTCAGCTTTATTTACAAAAAACTTGCTTCAATTTGCTCTTGTCGTTAATGATCCGGCAGGTGATACGATCAAAGGCTGCGGGGAAAGCCAATTGAAACAGAATTAACCTTAGGTTTGGTACGGTCATTTACGTAACGGGATACCGTCATAGCAATAGGATAAAGTAACTTGTTAAGTAGATAACATCTTGATATGCATTGTCACTTTATACTGCAATAGAAATAGAAATAATCATAAAAAATAAAAAAACACTCACCTTGTTTCGAAGTCAAACCCGAATTGTTTGCCCAGCTCTTTGAAGTTGTATATTTCGCCATTGTAAATCATGTGAATGTGCGGCAGATTGTGGATTCTGATTGGCTGCTGTCCATAGAGGTCATCAACGATTGACAATCGATGGAATGCCAAACAGCAATGATTAATGTGTGGGATTGTTTCCAAGCGAAAGAAGTCGGGACCGCGATGGGCCACCAATAATGCATGATGTATTTCTGACGACACACTGTGATCGTAGCCAAAAAGGGCCCAGATTCCACACATTTTCACGCTTTTTAATTAGCCTGTATGAAAAAGGGAAGCATTTATCAGAATGGATTGATAAGTAATCGATTGTCACAATATTTTCATTTATATCATCGCCTATAGTGGATAACAAAAAAAATTGACGGATCTCCAAGCTCTAGAGAATTGCCGGGTGTTTGACGGCACCCCGTCTAACAACAATGCCAGCCCATTTCATTAGGAATACACCCACTAAAGATGTTGCAAAAGACACTTCTGGCAATGTCGGTATCAAAAATAAGTATGAATGCCTGTGACTCTGATTACTGCGTGAAAAAGAAAATATACAAAGAAGAAGAAAAGAAGCTAGAAGAGTGAAAAATAGAGGGAGATGTGAAAATAAAAGGAAAAGAAGACAAGGAAAACAAGTTGAGAGAGAGAGGAGGATGATAAAGTAGAGAAAGAAGACATTGAGGGAGAAGAGGAAGAAGAAGAGGAAGAAGAAGAAGAAGAAAAGGAAGAAGAAAAAGAAGAAAGGAAGAAGAAGAAGAAGAAAAGGAAGAAGAAAAAGAAGAAAGGAAGAAGAAGGGGAAGAAGAAGAGGTAGAAGAGGAGGTAGAGGAAGAGACAGAAGAAGAGGAAGAAGAAGAGGAAGAAGAAGAGGAAGAAGAAGAGGAAGAATAAATAAAAGTCGAAGAAGGAATTAAAGAGGAAATGGAGGGAGAAAAAGAAGGAAAGGTATAGGAAAAAGAAGTCGAGGAAGAGGCTGAATAGCAAATGGAGGGAGAAGAATAAGATAAATTGAGGAAGAGAAGTAGATGACGTTTAAGAAAAGGAGTAAAGAAAGAGTGAGAAGGAGAAACAAGAGAACGTTGTGTGAGAAGAGGAAGAAAAAGTCGGAAGAGAAAAGGAAGTATGTGTTAAATAGAATAGACTTGAGGCTTCCCGTCAAATCACTAAGCAAACGGACAAATAAGTTTTTCTGTATAAGTATAAGTTTTTAAGAGGAAATATTTAGAACGGGTTCTCAGTTGGGTCAAAACAGGCATCCAACCTCAGTGCCTTCAAAGCTTCCATTTAGAAGTAACACAATTTTTCATTACTAGTGTTTAATTCCCTATGCAGAAAGCACTAAGGCTCATTGCAATTGCTGTAGCTAAATAGTTTTCGTTTATAAATATTGTATGTTTTTTTTAAACGGAGGACCCCTTCGAAAACAGCAGATGCTAAAAGGGACCTATCTCTAAAGAAAATAACTAAAATAAAATGAAATGAACAAATAGGAAGGGGAGTAAAATGGACAGGAGAGAAACGACGAGCAAAAAGGAAGGTAAAGAGGAAAGAAGAAGTAGAGGAAGATAGGGAAGATTAAGAAGGAGAAGATGCAGAAGAGGAAGTAGATGAGGTCAGAAGAAGAGAAAGATGAAGAGGTCAGAAGAAGAGGAAGAAGAGGAATTACAAGAAGAGGAAGAGAGGAAGAAGAGGAGGTAGAGGAAGAGACAGAAGAAAGGAAGAAGAGGAGGTAGAAGAGGAGGTACAAGAAGAGGAAGAAGAGGAGGTCAGAAGAAGTGGAAGAAGAGGAGGTAGAAGAAATGGAAGAAGAGGAGGTAGAAGAGGAGGTAGAGGAAGAGACAGAAAAAGAGGAAGAAGAGGAGGTAGAAAAAGAGGAAGATAAGTAAGTAAAAGAAGATGTAGAATACGTCGATAAACAAGAACTATAAAAATACTGACGAGGACCTAGAAAATAAGAAGATACTGATGATGAAAAAAGGGCATTTGTTGTTATTTTCAGTAACAGCTGTTTTCAGAAATAGAATACGTAAATGACAACCTTATAGAGTAGCTAATAGAAAGCTTGTAAAATAGCGAAATTTTATTGCCTATCACATAGACCACCTTTACATGCGCCCCGAAACAAAGCTTTGTCTCGGATAAAATTGAATTTCATTTCGGGCCATAAGGAGAAAAAGGAAAGTGTTCACACCATGAATAACAGTAAACTCAATTAGGTTTTATTTCTTTTCGCCCCGAAATGAAACTTCATGCTGGTCGGAAAAACAGAAATAAACATATCCCGCCATGCAACATATAAATATACAAAAAAGAACATGTCCCAATGAACATACAAATCGTTTGAAAATCAACCGAAATGAAATGTGACACAACATTTTGAGAAAAATTTCATTTCGGATATCATGCAAAGGGCGGTTTCCACTTGAGCGAAATCTTCAGCGAATCCGACAGCGATTGGAATGTCGTTTGTTCTTTCCGGGCATGGGCAAATTCGCTAGTGAAATGTGAAACACGGCATCCCTCTGAATGGAAACACGCTCTGCAAATTCGCTGGAATATTCGCACAAATGACTTTCTTTTGATAATAAATTTTCTGTAAAATCCGAGATTTATGACTAGCCTTATTCGTTTTTTGATCTATGACTAATGTGAAATATTTCGAGTGCCTGATATCGAACAACTGAGAGTGTTGGCACTTTGGAAAAATTAACTTAGCACTATTCTGTGGTCTTTTCATTCAGAATCGTTATAACTGAATAAAGTTATTCATATGTGGGCTATTGGGTATAGGAATGTTCACAAATTACACAATCAGATACCCTCTCCAGCCTTAAAAGGAGAATAAACTATTGGAAGGGATAGGAATGCAACTGTAAACTGTGTAGACATTTCATGACTCAGGTTGGGTTCTTGAACGGATAAATGTATTGTATTGTTAATGCCAAAAATGCTGTAAAAACATTACAAAATATGTATTTATGTTTTTATACTCAATTATTTCTTATGTTAGATATATATGTACTTACATTTTTTTATTTTTAAACAATTTTACTTTGTAGTAGGCTTGAATTAGCTTTTATTTTGTAGCTATTTTTATACGCCTACTTTAAATATTTAATAGATAGTAATACTAATAATAATATAAATAATAATAATGGGACAGGGGATTAACACAAAGGTTTACGGTCATTATGACTAATTATTGAAGCTTGTTAAATTATATTTTAGGGGTAAGAGGATTTTTTCCAAAATTGCCTATTTTTGATTATGGAATATGTGCATATTCCAATTTGTGTCCCTTTTGAATAATAGTGCTCTTTCCTGCCGCAATCAAATGTCCTTTGATAGTGAAATCTGTTGTTCGAATGACAGAGAATAACACTCTCCAAACATCCTGTGACAAACTATTTTATTTTGAAATTCAACTAAAAACTCATAGGCATATTGCTTTTGATAGCAGGGGCTGGGGCAACAAATTTGCCTCTCTCGGCAGTACGCAGCATGACCCGAGTTAGACATCTAGCGCTTTCGGCGCTTCTATATCACTGATGGAGTTATCTACAAATATAAGAGGCATTACATCTTCAAACAATTAAAGCATAAGGTTGTTGATAGTTCAGATAATGAATTGGATAATGAAGATACAGGGCGTGCCCAACAGGGGTGGCCAGGGGTGCCATGGCCCCCCCACCTTTTGTGAAATTAAAGATTAAAGTCAGCTCAAATTATCTTGGACAGATAAATCTGTAAACTACAGCAAATACATTGAACCAAAGTCCACCAGTATAAGAGTGTCAGACCTACCAAGTCACATGCATTTTGCGTGAGACACGCCTTTCTTACGCTCGCACGCATCAAAGCAGAATCCTCGCTTTATTCAAATTTTTCAATTTTATTCCAAATCCTAGCAAAATCCCTCTTTCCTAACAAGTCATGTCAGCACGACAACAGCAACTAGATAATAAGAGGACTAGATAACAGCGAATTTGCACAGGTTGGTGAATGACGTTANGAGGAAGAAGAAGAGGAAGAAGAAGAGGAAGAAGAAGAGGAAGAAGAAGAGGAAGAAGAAGAGGAAGAAGAAGAGGAAGAAGAAGAGGAAGAAGAAGAGGAAGAAGAAGAGGAAGAAGAAGAGGAAGAAGAAGAGGAAGAAGAAGAAGAAGAAAAGGAAGAAGAAAAAGAAGAAAGGAAGAAGAAGGGGAAGAAGAGGAGGAAGAAGAGGAGGTAGAGGAAGAGACAGAAGAAGAGGAAGAAGAAGAGGAAGAAGAAGAGGAAGAAGAAGAGGAAGAAGAAGAGGAGGTAGAAGAGGAGGTAGAGGAAGAGGAAGAAGAAGAGGAAGAAGAAGAGGAAGAAGAAGAGGAAGAAGAAGAGGAAGAAGAAGAGGAAGAAGAAGAGGAAGAAGAAGAGGAGGTAGAAGAGGAGGTAGAGGAAGAGACAGAAGAAGAGGAAGAAGAAGAGGAAGAAGAAGAAGAAGAAAAGGAAGAAGAAAAAGAAGAAAGGAAGAAGAAGGGGAAGAAGAGGAGGTAGAAGAGGAGGTAGAGGAAGAGACAGAAGAGAAGGAAGAAGAAGAGGAAGAAGAAGAGGAAGAAGAAGAGGAAGAAGAAGAGGAAGAAGAAGAGGAAGAAGAAGAAGAAGAAAAGGAAGAAGAAAAAGAAGAAAGGAAGAAGAAGGGGAAGAAGAGGAGGTAGAAGAGGAGGTAGAGGAAGAGACAGAAGAAGAGGAAGAAGAAGAGGAAGAATAAATAAAAGTCGAAGAAGGAATTAAAGAGGAAATGGAGGGAGAAAAGGAAGGAAAGGTAGAGGAAAAAGAAGTCGAGGAAGAGGCTGAATAGCAAATGGAGGGAGAAGAATAAGATAAATTGAGGAAGAGAAGTAGATGACGTTTAAGAAAAGGAGTAAAGAAAGAGTGAGAAGGAGAAACAAGAGAACGTTGTGTGAGAAGAGGAAGAAAAAGTCGGAAGAGAAAAGGAAGTATGTGTTAAATAGAATAGACTTGAGGCTTCCCGTCAAATCACTAAGCAAACGGACAAATAAGTTTTTCTGTATAAGTATAAGTTTTTAAGAGTAAATATTTAGAACGGGTTCTCAGTTGGGTCAAAACAGGCATCCAACCTCAGTGCCTTCAAAGCTTCCATTTAGAAGTAACAAAATTTTTCATTACTAGTGTTTAATTCCCTATGCAGAAAGCACTAAGGCTCATTGCAATTGCTGTAGCTAAATAGTTTTCGTTTATAAATATTGTATGTTTTTTTAAACGGAGGACCCCTTCGAAAACAGCAGATGCTAAAAGGGACCTATCTCTAAAGAAAATAACTAAAATAAAATGAAATGAAAAAGTAGGAAATGGACAGGAGAGAAACGACGAGCAAAAAGGAAGGTAAAGAGGAAAGAAGAAGTAGAGGAAGATAGGGCAGATTAAGAAAGAGAAGATTGAGAAAGAGAAGATGCAGAAGAAGAAGCAGAAGAAGATGCAGAAGAGGAAGTAGAAGAAGAGGTCAGAAGAAGAGGAAGATGAGGAGGTCAGAAGAAGAGGAAGAGAAGGAGGTACAAAAGAGGAAAAGAGGAAGAAGAGGAGGTAGAAGAGGAGGTACAAGAAGAGGAAGAAGAGGAGGTACAAGAAGAGGAAGAGAGAAAGAAGAGGAGGTAGATGAAGAGACAGAAGAAAAGGAAGAAGAGGAGGTAGAAGAGGAGGTACAAGAAGAGGAAGAAGAGGAGGTAGAAAAATAGGAAGATAAGTAAGTAAAAGAAGAGGTAGAATACGTCGATAAACAAGAACTATAAAAATACTGACGAGGACATAGAAAATAAGAAGATACTGATGATGAAAAAAGGGCATTTGTTGTTCTTTTCAGTAACAGCTGTTTTCAGAAATAGAATACGTAAATGACAACCTTATAGAGTAGCTAATAGAAAGCTTGTAAAATAGCGAAATTTTATTGCCTATCACATAGACCACCTGGGCCCCGAAACAAAGCTTTGTCTCGGATAAAATTGAATTTCATTTCGGGCCATAAGGAGAAAAAGGAAAGTGTTCACACCATGAATAACAGTAAACTCAATTAGGTTTTATTTCTTTTCGCCCCGAAATGAAACTTCATGCTGGTCGGAAAAACAGAAATAAACATATCCCGCCATGCAACATATAAATATACAGAACAGAACGTGTCCCAATGAACAAACAAATCGTTTGAAAATCAACCGAAATGAAATGTGACACAACATTTCGAGAAAAATTTCATTTCGGATATCATGTAAAGGGCGGTTTCCACTTGAGCGAAATCTTCAGCGAATCCGACAGCGATTGGAATGTCGTTTGTTCTTTCCGGGCATGGGCAAATTCGCTAGCGAAATGTGAAACACGGCATCCCTCTGAATGGAAACACGCTCTGCAAATTCGCTGGAAAATTCACACAAATGACTTTCTTTTGATAATAAATTTTCTGTAAAATCCGAGATTTATGACTAGCCTTATTCGTTTTTTGATCTACGACTAATGTGAAATATTTCGAGTGCCTGATATCGAACAACTAAGAGGGTTGGCACTTTGGAAAAATTAACTTAGCACTATTCTGTGGTCTTTTCATTCAGAATCGTTGTAACTGAATAAAGTTATCTTTATGTAGGCTATTGGGTTTAGGAATGTATTATACTACATAATCAGATACCCTCTCCAGCTTTAAAAGGAGAATAAACTCTTGGAAGGGATAGGAATGCAACTGTAAACTGTGTAGACATTTCATGGCTCACGTTGGGTTCTTGAACTGATAAATTTATTGTATTGTAAATGCCAAAAATGCTGTAAAAACATTGTAAAATATGTTTATATGTATTTATACTTAATTATTGTTTATGTTAGATATATATATGTATTTTTATTTTTTTATCTCTAAAGAATTTTACTTTGTAGCAGGCTTGAATTAGCTTTTATTTTGAAGCTATTTTTATACGCCTACTTTAAATAAATAGATAGTAATACTAATAATAATATAAATAATAATTATGGGACAGGGGATTAACACAAACGTTAACGGTCATTATGACTAATTATTGAAGCTTGTTAAATTATATTTTAGGGGTAAGAGGATTTTTTCCAAAATTGCCTATTTTTGATTATGGAATATGTGCATATTCCAATTTGTGTCCCTTTTGAATAATAGTGCTCTTTCCTGCCGCAATCAAATGTCCTTTGATAGTGAAATCTGTTGTTCGAATGACAGAGAATAACACTCTCCAAACATCCTGTGACAAACTATTTTATTTTGAAATTCAACTAAAAACTCATAGGCATATTGCTTTTGATAGCAGGGGCTGGGGCAACAAATTTGCCTCTCTCGGCAGTACGCAGCATGACCCGAGTTAGACATCTAGCGCTTTCGGCGCTTCTATATCACTGATGGAGTTATCTACAAATATAAGAGGCATTACATCTTCAAACAATTAAAGCATAAGGTTGTTGATAGTTCAGATAATGAATTGGATAATGAAGATACAGGGCGTGCCCAACAGGGGTGGCCAGGGGTGCCATGGCCCCCCCACCTTTTGTGAAATTAAAGATTAAAGTCAGCTCAAATTATCTTGGACAGATAAATCTGTAAACTACAGCAAATACATTGAACCAAAGTCCACCAGTATAAGAGTGTCAGACCTACCAAGTCACATGCATTTTGCGTGAGACACGCCTTTCTTACGCTCGCACGCATCAAAGCAGAATCCTCGCTTTATTCAAATTTTTCAATTTTATTCCAAATCCTAGCAAAATCCCTCTTTCCTAACAAGTCATGTCAGCACGACAACAGCAACTAGATAATAAGAGGACTAGATAACAGCGAATTTGCACAGGTTGGTGAATGACGTTACATTCATTGGCAAGCACAAATAGCAGGTTAGCTTTTCTGCGACTATGACCATTGTGGATTAATTGGAAATGTAAAAGAGGAGCATAATATCCCTTAAATTAGAGTTTCACAACTGCAAATTGCAATCGGAGTTGTCAGAGCGAAGTAACTTTTTCTCGAGAATGATATTTGGGGTTTCAGTTACACTACGACGCTCCTCCGCTTGCTTGTACGCCTGCATTTCTTCCTCTGCATTCTTGGTCCACAGTTCTGTACTCTTTTGTAATCATTTGGGCGGCGCCAGCGCACCAGATTAAATTATTTCATGATTATGTACTGTTATACATTCTTTCGCAATAAAAACTGAAAAGAATGGCGAAAAACAAAGCCCCCTCAATCCCCCACCCACTTCTGTGCGGTCCCTTCTCAAAAAAGGCGTTTCCGAAGAACTAGAGGGCATGGTAAAAGAAATATTTTGGGGGATACGCCCCAGGACCCTACTTTTGGTTGTGTGGCAGTCAGGATTCGTTCTGGACCAAACATTTTCCCTCCCTTTCAAAAGAATCTCATTCATTTTCAAAACTGAAACTTGACAGGTCTGCAGTGTCAGCAAAATTTTTGCCACAACTAGGGCTAGAGAGAGTGTGAGGAAACTTTTTTTATACTGCTGGACCCTCCAGTTTATGATCAGTGGTGCAGGCCCGAGATAATGAATTGGAATATCAACTGTCAATGGAAAAGCAAATCAATAATGGCAGAAAACATCACAAAGACATGATCAGCAAGACTGTCTAGAAACTATGACCACATGTAAGTAACACTGTTCTACAAACTGGTTGAAAAACTCACCAAAGAGCGTGAGATGAGATGTGTTTATTCCTTAATACTTTAATAAGGCTGAAATACACCATGCATTTAATTGAATTTGATTCATTGAATATTGGACAGTATAAACACAATATTTGATGTCAAAATAGCTGTTTAGGCAAAGTGAAACATCCTTTTAAAAAAGCTGGGTGTGTTCAACTTTTGTAGAACCTTTTTTATGTATTTTTTAATCCTCTTTTGAGCACTTCAAGGGTTTCACTCCACCAGCTAGGTTTTTCATATCAAGCTGCTTTTTAAAATTATTAAAAATGGCTGCCAGGAGTGAAAGAAATTTTATCTTTGCTGGTATTGCCTCGTGCAACCTTGTTTTTTAATATCAATTTCAACAATTTGCAAAAGTCATCAAAATCTTCAAAAGGCTTTATCAAGAACCTTTGAGATTTGTCCCCTTTCAGAAGAAATTCTTGCAAAAGCATGTTTATCAACTCCCAGTTCATTTCTTCAGGTCAACCAGGGCTTAACCCAGACGGATTATTGCCCTTTTAGTTTTTGCACATCATTTTCATTTTTAATACAGAACTGCAATAATAGCATTAGGACAGTCACATTCATATTTGATAGCTATTGGTTTGTTCATTTTATTGCTTGTTCTCTTGAGACATGCATGTCAAGTTCATTTACTTAGGCTAAGGCTTAGGCTTACTTAGGCAAGGCTAAAAATGTAGGGGGCCAAGACTTCTTACCCCTTTTATTGCAGTTTTAAAACTAATTGCTTTGCAAAAAAGTGGGGAGGGGCCATGGCCACCCCGGCCCCACTAGTGGCACGGGCCCTGCTGATAACAGATTTGGCTTAAATTTGAGCATGGATAACTAATGACAGCATTACTGCCATTATGGATATTGCTAAGAAATATCAAAGTCAACATAATGTCAATGCAAGAAAAGAAAAGTTAGCAAGATATTGGAGCAAAAAGGCACTGCTAGGTGGGTATCTGATCCCCTTTAAGGACTCACTATAAGGAGAGCTTTGAGCATTGCTTGAACTATAAGCTTTGACCATTGACAAAGACCAAAATATGCCATTCCTCTGGCTGAAGTTCTTTGGTGATAAAAAATTCCTCACCAGCTTCATGCTACCCTTTTGTTTCATGGTTACCTTCCTGAGTATTGGAATACTCACAATAGGAAACAATGGACTTTAAATCGGAAATTTAGTGTAATTTCCTACCTTGCTTTATTATTGGCTGAAATACTGACCTGTTCCCTGTTGTTATTCTAAAAATATTATTTATTAATTTTTCTTTTCTTTTGCTTCATTTACTTGACCATCTACTGACACAAAATTGACTCAACACTTTTGGGAGGAGGGTGTATGTCTTTGAATTTATGAAGTTTCCTTTGACAAAATGGTATTGGTGGCTACAACAATTCCAACAATTCTATATACAGATTGATTTAACTTGATCTATTTACTAACGTATTTAGGCATATTTCTAGATAGCTTTCTGTATCATTGCAATGTCTGCATTTAGGATGTGCAAACATGGCCTATTGGAAATACTCACAACAAAGAAGATGCACATTTCTGTTCAAGAAGTAAAATTCTCTCAATCAATAAAATAGCTTCCTGTTATTCACATCAATGTGCACTCTGAACCAAAGGCCACTCTTTCTTTCTTTCTTTCCCCAACATCTGTCACTAGAATTATAGCATAACTCCTCCCCTCCCAAAATTTGATCCTAAAAATCAATAATCAATGTTTTTTCTGAAAAAACATCAAATTGTTTATTCTGAGCGGTATAGTATTTGTTAAATTTTAGAAGGCTTGATTTCAAAAAGTTTCTTCTGTGTCAGACCCAACCATGGTGGGTCCTCCTAGATGCCACTAAATTTGATTCTCAGTCCCCCCCCCCCAGGTTCAATTTTATGGCACATTGCTTTACCTCTAAGAAGCCCTTGCAATTTTGAAGACTTTTTGCAACTAATGCCATGCAAATTTATGATCTTAATTACTCTCTCTGCACACAATTCAACCTGTTGTAGAACTTGACCCTTAATTTTTTTACTTCAAACTAAAATGAGGATAATTCTAAGCTGAGCGCCATGTGACCTTCCATTCCTCCTTCCCCTTCCATTTATTTGAAAATCTTATCTTTCATCCCACTTTCTCTTTATCCCTACTCACTGTACATTTTCAAGTAAAAAAAAACAGTTCAAAGCCACCTTTAACAAAATTTATGTAGATATACGAGGCTAGATTTGCATCAATTAATAATTCCATTGAAATGTACAGGAAAAGCTAAATTTTGAAAAGGGGGTGATTCACTGCCTAACAGTCGAAACACCAGGAAACTGACGACACTAACTAATTTCAACACGAAGATTCCAATTCTATGATCGAATTTTGGCAAATGCGAAGATTAAAAATCGACCGAAACAGAGAATTATGCTTTGAAAAAGAGGCATTTCGAGACGGTGTTAACAGAAATTCAAATTTCAAAGAGCGATTCTGTTGGCTACACAACGTTAGGAAATCTCAATGATCACTGAAAATTTCATCCACTTTACAAGAAGAATGAATATAATTGACCAAACGATAGCTTCAGTTTGTATCATTTCTAGGCTCTTGAAACATTGGAGACTGAAAATTTGTGTAATAGAAGTATGGCTTGCAAACCTAAGTTTTCCATATTATTTAGTCGATTTAAAATTGCGAGAAAAGAGGGGAATGCTATCCTTATGTCGGACTAGAAAATTCTATAGATGGCCTTTCTCTCCGAGAGGACTGCTCTATGCGCACGTGCAGAACTGAGCGTCTCAAAACACAGTGATATCGCAGCCCAAAGATTAAATAATGCAGAGAAAAAGTTGTTTTCCAAATAAGTACAGAAAATTATTGGAAGTATGCTACATACCAAGCTGGCTGTGTTGTGGTGGAGGTGCTTTCCGTGATTTAACCTGTTTTTATAGGTTTTTCAACTGCCCACGTGTGCTTGTAGCAACATTTCTTTCGTTGTTGAATCAGCCTCACTTTCCCGTGGATTTGATTGGTTGTCAGAAAAGCACAGGGTTACAAACAAGAGAGGTGACGCACCATTATCACTTTCTGAAAAGAGAAACGAAATCCTTGAGAACGCAACAACAAACGCAACACCATATCACAGAATAATCAAGATTACTCGCCATTGCACTATCTGAAAAAAGCTGATCTTTTCCAACTGGAATACCATTGTTTTGCATGGGCTCCGACAAAGCTTGAAAAGTGGGGGCCAAGGGAAAATTTACCACCCATAACAAAAGATCCAGACCCTCTCGAATAGCCTGTGCCCCAGACCCCTAACTTGAAAGTAGAGGGTCTCTGTAACCGAAAGCCAAACCAAATCGCGTACGAGGATTGAATTGAATTCTTGGCATAATTATCACAGATCTGTGTTATTATGCAAGAAGAAGCAGTCGCACTTTAAGATCGTCGTGGCTGTACGATATAAATTTTTTATTGGTAGAAAGATTTGAGGATGCTGCCGAGCTGATCATTTTCGAAAACTCCGTTGTGACCAAAACTGCCAAAACGCAGCATTGAAGGGGTTACAAAACAAAACAGACACGCAAACAAATAAGGAAGGCTTCTAAATAAACGAGACAAGACTGCCTGAAAACCACAAAACAACGAACAAATCACAGAACACCATTTGTTGTCACCTACCACCCCTCTTTACCACAACTATCTACCATCCTCATTCCTCAAACAAAATATGAACATATTACAGAACTTCGAAACATGCAAAGAAGTCTTTCCTGACGTACCTATACTTAGAGTTACCGCAGATCTAAAAATCTCCGGGATATACTGGTTCGTGCCAGAATAAAAAGTGGCACACCCAGTAATCCCAGAGGCACTTAAGGCCAATCTCCATTGGGCGAAATTTTTTCGCTTCTTCGCCGGCGAAAGGTTATGAGCATGCGTATTTGATTTTTTTTGTTTCGTGGGCTGTGCGCGACGTTCGCCTTGAAAGTTCAAACCATTTGAACTTTTTTCTCTGTCGCCGGTGAATTTGAAGTCCTATGTACATATAGTAAAATATCTGAGTCCAAAAGCAGCTTCGTGTTGGATGAGGAAATAATAAAATGTCTTGTTACAAGTACGATACATGTTTCTTTTATAGTCCTACCAACAGCAGTGGGGCTTATCCTATAGCTCATGCCACAAGGTGTTTTAGAGACATAATCTCTCATAGCATCTATTAGTTTGCGAAACTTCGATTCGTTCACTAGATAGGGAACCACCAAAGACAAACTTTGCATACGAAAAATGGTAAAAAATAGTTGGTGGTCATGTAATTGTAGATCTATAACCAGATTTTTGTAAGCTCCTAGCGCTTGATAGAATTTATGTACCCAAAGCCTTTTAATTTCTTTTGGTTGCTTTGTTTGGTTTTTTCAACAAATAAAGCAAAATCAGAATATTTATATTTTCATCCGACATCTTGAAATTCTTGGCACGCAGATATTTGCTTTCTATTTGGCACGCAAAGCTATTGTGAGCTGGAGATTGTGTGCCATGTAGTTTTCGCTTTTCGTCAGCGCAAAAGCGAAAAAATTTCGCCCAATGGAGATTGGCCTTTACAAATACCACTCGCGAAGTAACTGCATAGCATGCGAACACATTACAGACGGTATTACTACATTTAATTTTACTAACACTGACAAAAACTACGACAGAAAACAAAGACTGGACTGCAGCTTTTTTAAAAATCTTTTGGTGGTTCAAAACTTGAAAATGGCTTTGAAAAAAGCAAACATTTAGTAAACTAAAGCTTTTCGTCTGACACTCTTCAGAGTTTAAAACGTCAGAACAAAGATCGAAAACTCTATGCTAGGAAATATATATACTTTGAAAAAAGCAAACATTTTACAACATACTTAAAGCTTTTTCGTCTGACACTCCTCAGAGCATAAAACGTCAGAATAGGTTCCGAAAAAACACGATGGAAAAATATATACCCAGTTGTGGATCGAAATAGGCCAATCAGAAAAACGCAAGCACAAGACCGGTATAGTTGACCAACCAGTGCCGCGAGCCTAAAGAAAAATTACCAATGGAGTCCAAGAGAGAAAACGAACTCCTTTTGTCTACACAATGGCGGCTTTTTCGTTTTTATGTAGATTGACTCCAAAACTGCTAGATGGAAGGACGACCGGGCTCTGCCAATTATCCGAAACATGTCGTGCAAAACTCTATAATGACGACATGTTTCGGATAATTGGCATATAAGTTTTCTGTTACATTTTTGTAAGTATCAACTGTGCACTACAGCATTGGATTTGTTTGACATTTTTGCAGTTAGAGAAAAGGGGCTACACCCCAGTAATATAGCAGATGACCCTTTAAAAATGATAAAAACTGGCATCTTTTCAAGATTTCATAGGTGCATGGTTTCCAGGTACATATCATTTTTGGTGAATTGGGTTTGTGATTGGAGATGTCATACACAAGAGTGGGCCACCTTATGATAATTTTCTCCCGGCCCTTTTCTAGGAGCCACAACGCCCCTGTTGCTTACATTATACGTAGTACGGGCCCCTTTTCTGCATATAGCAACCCGAGAGGTTTGATGCCAGTCCGCCTCTGAACGTACATGACGTCATACAAACTATGGCCACTTCGTTTGTATGGCCACAAACTTCTCCCTGTTTTTCATTCCAGGCTATTTGCTTCCATGTTGCTAATGCTAATGTTCAGGAAAAATAGATTTTTTGATGCATATTTAAATTCTTATGGCAAAAGTAACAGCCTACAGAACAGAAAACGTGCATTTGTCTTAAGGTCTTTCACAAGGTGTTCAACAACTGCTCCCTGTCTCTCATTCCAGGTTATTTGCTTCCATGTTGCTAATGCTAATGTTCAGGAAAGATAGCTTTTGTGATGCATATTAAAATTCTTATAGCAAAAGTAACAGCCTACCGAACGATAAACGTGTATTTGCCTTAATGTCTTTCACAAGGTGTTCAACAACTGATCCCTGTCTTTCATTCCAGGTTATTTGCTTCCATGTTGCTAATGCTAATGTTCAGGAAAGATAGATTTTTGATGCATATTAAAATTCTTATGGCAAAAGTAACAGCCTACCGAACGATAAACGTGTATTTGCCTTAATGTGTTTCACAAGGTGTTCAACAACTGCTCCCTGTCTTTCATTCCAGGTTATTTGCTTCCATGTTGCTAATGCTAATGTTCAGGAAAGATAGCTTTTTTGATGCATATTCAAATTCTTATGGCAAAAGTAACAGCCCACAGAAGAGAGCACATGCAATTGTCCTAATGTCTCATTCAAAGTGATCAACAACTCCTCCCTGTTTTTCACTTCAGGCTATTTGCTTCCATGTTGCTAATGCTAATGTTCAGGAAAGATAGCTTTTTTGATGCATATTCAAATTCTTATATCAAAAGTAACAGCCTACCGAATGATAAACGTGTATTTGCCTTAATGTCTTTCACAAGGTGTTCAACAACTGCTCCCTGTCTTTCATTCCAGGTTATTTGCTTCCATGTTGCTAATGCTAATGTTCAGGAAAGATAGCTTTT